>OZ010675.1:47580032-48072532 GCA_963932185.1 Troglohyphantes excavatus
GCTATAAAAGCAAAAACTACCACTTCAGAAATAACTAAATTCCAGTACAATTAATTTTGTTCTTCTAAATGAATAGGTAAATTCCGCTGCAAACGTTATTTGCTCTTTCTCCTCAAACTGTTATGCCAACTAATATTTATAGTTAAAACTGGTCATTTTTATCTTACGACCCGTTACAAAACATGACTTAGCAGAAGGAATTTTTTTTTAATACTTTTAAGGGATATTCTTAAGGAACAAAAAAAAAACTCGCTGAGAAGTAACAATACGTCGCGTCGTTCGAACTTACCTTCAATTTCTACGGCGTGCATATTAAATCTCATTACGGATGCCAATGTCCTGCCGCTTATTGAGGTGCGTAGGGGTGTCAACCAGATGTTGTCATCTGATCATGGTTCAAAAAATACGAGACATTCATCACGGGTCTTTCTTTCTGCGATTCTTTTTTTTTCCGTCGGTGTTCAATTCGAAATCCTATATACATTTGGGAACTATTCTTTTTCAGATTATAAGAGTTGGAGGACTGAGAATTCGAACAGACCACAATGACCAACAGGGTGTGTTTCAGGAAATCACCTCAAAGTTGCAATGAGTTTCCTACACATCGCCATATTGGTATGTTTGTACTATATCATTTATTGTTTCAGTTCGATAGGCCACACAAGGTCTACTTGAAGTGCGATAAAGCTCGTCAAGCTGCATCCGTGGATAATGAAAAGCAGAAAAAATTTGGACTCGTTACAAAAGATTTATTTGAAGTCTGGCAAAGCTCATCAAGCTCCATCCGTGGAAAATTATGACGATATATGTTTGTATTATCAGTCCTCCAATATTTATTCCCCACACAGAACAGAATCGCTTCAAGTCAAAAGGGCGTACACTTTCTTTGCAATTGAACTAGACATACATTTTAAAAGGTATGGCCGCACCCCTGAGCTCAAATAATAACACTAAGCGTACCACGCTTTACACGCACTTACGATTAAGGTAGAAAAGTAACGCTCTTCAACATCGTTCAGCATAGGGCACTCATCCTAGTTTTAAAACATTTCTGGCTTCAAAAATATATTAAACATGTTACAAGAAATATATGTATTAAATCAGATATTCAAGACCGACCCAACTGGACTAATACACTGATCTTTAACTGTAACTTCTGGATCGGGCATTTTGTTGATTTAATGTCGATTGGAAAGCCGCCATGATGTGCCCCACTTTTCTTGATACCGCAATATTTCGCATATTTTTCATGTTAAGCCGACTTTTATTGCTTTTGGCTTCTTTTTAAACCCATTTTAAATGCAATCTGCTATTAAAATACTACTGTAATTTGCAAGTCAAAGTCGATTAAAAGCAAGAGTAAAAAGTATTTGTTTTGCAATATAAAAATTAATTCTATAAGAAGAAAATATCATATTTATATACATATAATATTTCTACAATGCTATGGTAATAAAAAACACACCACTAAATCAATTTAAAAAATATTGGGTCACAACATGGCTGATGCTTTCAATTGGCTTCAACGCGCCCATAGAGGGAACAGGGTTTGAGCCTTCCAGCAGTTACAGTTAGAGTTCAGTGGACTAATATGGTGCATATGCCAAGGTAGAATATTTTCTCAACCTTCTCATCGTCGGCGTGGCTCGCTAAAGTACATTTTTCCCCGATGGGAATAATCCTTCCAATTAGTCAGTTATAGTTTACCCATGATTTAAAGAGTTATTATACTTTTAATACTAGCTTTGCTAAAATCCTTTCCGTCAAATGTTCAATCAAATACTTACAAAAAATTTATTACTCAAAACGATGACATTCTCCCCGTTGAATGGAGTACTGTTGAATGAAGACACGGACAACAGGGACGTTTTTTATTAAATGGAAGATTTTCTCCCCAACCTTCCTTGAATAAAGGCATGAGCATATGAAGTACAGGCATTATTTAAAAAAATTAAGAACATAATAATCATTAATTACAATATTCGCAGTCTCTCTATACACAGAGTGCCACATCATTTTTTAGCAGAAACCCTTTTACATGAATGCATATCTGAATCCTACTCCCTAACTCAGCGATTCTCAACCTTTCAGTATTCGCGGCCCAGTTTTCAATCATAATTTTCATCGCGACCCCCCCCCCCCCCCCAAATTATCTTTAACTAACTGCCAAAACAAGAGTAAAAGTAAGCCAACGTTGGCGAGAAACCACATCTGGCATTTCGCCAGGCGGGCGGTGAACAGATGAAGCGAATGAAAGCGGGGAAAATTTAAATATTATATTTGAAATGAAAGCCAAACAGGGAGATAACGTTAAAAGAATATGAAAGTAGAAAAATTCGTTAATGAAAGTTAACCTAGACGGGGTGAGCTAAATTTAGAAACTGGGAATACATTTTTTCGAATAATAAAAGAAAGAAAACAGAAGCATGACTTAACAAAAGAGAAAAAAATAAGTAATGTTTGTGGAAGGGAATCCACACGACCGATATCATCTCGAGCCAGTGGCGAACACAGGAAATTTCTAGGGGGGGGGCGGTTGATCGTCAGATTACTTTACACGTGTAATAATATATATATATAGGCAGAGTACGGCAAGTTAACTTCCTTTTTTGAAGTGAGTGCTCTGAAGCTTACAGCAGCCCCAGGCAGGTAGGCGTGGTCTCGAATAGATTTTAAAGTTTTGTGCCCTTGTGGTTCAGACGCCATCATACGTTGGAGTAACGAATAGCGTGCATTTGCCGTAGAGGCCTATTTTTCCAACGGAAGTTCGGAGGTTTCAACCCAGCGCGCTTTCCGAAATCGCTTCAATATTGAGCCTTTGGGATATATCCCGGACCGGAAATCTATTTTTTGGTGGGCGACAACGTTTAGGGAAACTGGTTGTGTGCAGAAAAAAAGAAGTGGAGACGCACGTTCCATCAGATCACCCATTGTTTTTCGAGGAAAATGAACACACTATCAGTCTCTTCAGACCATTATGTAAACAAACATGCTCGAAGAGGTTTTTTTGCTGATTGATTTAAAAATATATATATATACTTTAAGAAATAAAATACTACAGAGTACAAAAATTTAATTTAGGGACTAGTGGAAAAAAAATAATCATTTAGAATTAATTTTGTACTTTTTACCACTCTTTAAAAAATTTGTGCCAATTCACAAAAAAACCACACCTAAATTTTAGAGCCAATTTCAAAAAGTGATAATGACCATAAAATTAATACTTAAATATTTTAAAAAAATTCCACTTTTGTTCCTTAAATTAATAATTATTTTTAAAAAAACGTTTTAGAGCTTTTTTTAAAAGCGGTTTTTATTTTGAAAAAAAGATTATTTTATACTATATTTTATTCACATAAACTATTGATTATTATGCTTGAGTTTACTTGTCATTCGGGCCCAATTAATTTTCATACTTACGAATCTGCCATTGTTTTTCACATACATTAAAAAAAATTGCATATGTTTGCACAAAATATAAGTCATTTGTATTTTAGCAATTGAATTTTAAAGTAAAAGCAGTACAAATGTTATAATTCTTCTAAATTAGTATGCATGGGAAATGACAATAGGAATGAAGTCTTTTAAAAACACATATGGAATAATCTCACCTTTCCTGATTAATCGTTGGGTTGTCTTTTCCTTCACTTTTTTTAAAAGAAAAAAAAGCAACTAAACTGGAATGTTATTGCCTTAGCTTTCTTTTAGAAAATAATTTAACATAATCATCTGATACATGTTCCATTTTGGCTTTAAAAGGCAAAACAAAGCACCATAACTTTCAGAAATACCAAACAAATAAAAGGCCTCAAAAACTAAAGTCCAATTTTCAGGAGTACAAAAAGTAGAAACTGTTCAAAACATCTTTTCATTTTACCTTTATTTTTGACCTGACTATTTTAGTCATCTGTAATTCTACACTACAAGACTTACAAGATATATTCTAAATGACCGGCGACAAATTTTTTGAAACAAAATATTCTAAACCAAAAAAAAATGCGATATTTTATTTACCATTTAAAAAAAAATATCTCGTATTGACTTATTAAATTTTCAACGTAGATATATATAGGCGGCAAAATTGTTCCCGCCCTCTAAAATCGAAACACTGCTTTTTGTTTATTTTACATTTTCTTTTTATTTCCTGTCAAACGATGAATATTTTGTAATAACGGATATGGGAAGGCGCCTAAATGGCGGTTAGCTGTCTGCCTGTTGGGAAAAGATGATACGAGACCCCCCCCCCCCCCCCCCCCCCACACACACTTTTAAATAATAAAAAAAACTTTGTATTTTTTCTAAACTTTTTGTTTTGTTTTGGAAATGTTTATTAATTGGGGAAAAAAGCATTATTTTTGTATTAATTTTTTTTTAACTTCATACCGATGGGGGGGGGGGGGCTGCGTACGCCACTGTCTCGAGCATGCGCAGCAGTCAGTTAATCAATTTTTTTAAATAATATTTTCTCTTGGATATTCTCGCGCCCCCCTAGGGGGGCGCGCCCCACAGGTTGAGAATCGCTACCCTAACTGAAAACAGAATTATTTTCCAAGGCATTTAAAAAAAAATAAAAACAAGACCTTAACATCCTTTTTAAAGAATTGCGTACCTTTCGTAGGTTAAACTCATATTTGTCGATTTATTTGTGAGCTCCTGAGGAGGAATCCAATCAGGAAACTGACTTTCAATTAATGTATTAATGTATGAACAGCTTTTTATTATATTAAATAAATTACTTTTTCTTGCTATTAGCTTAAGAATTGATTTTGTTTTAAATGTTACGTTCAGTCACAATAACGGAACTAACAATCACGGAAACTAACTTCTGGATTGGGCAAGATTTTTTGACTTGAAGCCAATTGAAGAATTTAAACTATACTGCACTTTCATTGCTACCGCAGTATTTCGTATATTTGTCATGTTAAAATAAGCCGACATGTATTTGCTTCTAGTTTTTTTTTTCTTTTGATACCCATTTCAAATGTAATCTGCTATTAAAATATAAGTCATTTGCAAGTCAAAGCCGTTAAAAAGAAAGAGCAAAAAATATTTGTTTGGCAATTTAAAAATTCTACAAGAAGAAAATATATTTATATACATTAAACATTTCCACAATGCTGTGGTATTAAAAAACACTACTAAATTCATTAAAAAAAAAATTGGGGATAAAGTATGGCTGCTTCCGCATTGGCTTCAACGCGCCTTGTTGGTCCTGCCAACCAGATCACTTGTACCGAGCCAACCAGGCCATCAACCACATCCACCTTGGCGAACTCTGCCAAATCAACACGAACAGAAGTAAACTCTCACCCGATAAAAACACCGATCAACCGAGAGACTATCGAAACGTGGCTAAACAGCTTGCCTTGCATGGCAAAATCTCACTCATAATTGCTTCAATTTAATTTTTCACAATAAGTTAATTGTTTTTTCTTTATTTAAATCAACGCAATAAAATCGTAATTTTAGAGTTCCCATTGCTTTTAAATTTGAAACATAAACACACCAAAAACCTTCAGATGGTCTGTCGAGCCAGAGGTCAAAAAGATATCCAGTGGTAAGAATAGTGCATTTTGAAACTTTGCTTACCATGTTAAGTAAATATGGCAGCTTTCCAAATTTTTTCTATACCAAAATTTTTCATTTTTCGAATATAAGTTGGTTGTAACTGCCTTTGCATTGGGCCACTCATATTAAATGACATTTAAAAACATGTGAGGATTTATAAGAAATATAAAAACAAATATTACTTTTCCTTTGACAAAAACTAGCTTGCACCCACTCCAAAACTAAATTCTGGCCACATTCCTTCTCTTACGTATTCTACAGTAGAAAGAAACAAGGTCACGACAAAAAAAATCTGCCACATATTAGAGCTCCGCGCTAAAGACTACATTTTTTAAAAGAACAGGAACGAGATGTAAATATCAAATAAGTTTCTCGAGCGCATACATGGGTTAAGATTCTGGAATGCAGATATGTATATGGGTATATACTTATTACATCGACACCAGGGCTTCATGGCAGCCACGTGAAGAACTGGCAATCATAAAACTACTTTAAGAGTTCAGCATTTTGCATAATTATTCTTCTGTGAAAAGAGCGGAAAATTTCAACAGAACAACTTCTTGTCAAAAATTGGATATTGTTCACACATGAAGCTTTTCGGAACACAGTCTTTCCTCCCATTCAGGGCAGCGGACTTTATTTTCGTCAGAAAAACAAATATCACAGATGGACGTCCGCATCACTCGAGAGGGAGGAAGCTGCTATTTTTCGGCTGAAATACACAAAATAAACAACAATTAAAAGCATTCCGACATGCAGCATCGTATTCTGTGTAATGAACTTTGCCATTAAGAATTGTCCCACTCGATTATGACATTTATACACAGAAACAAAGTTAAAGATTTTTCATGGGAGGTACAGAGACTGTTTCACCCACACATCCCCGCGTTTCACGCACAAGCCAATCAGCTTATCGAATCTCAAGTGCAGCTAAAACAGGAAAATTCATTTCGGCTGTACCTTCTCCTAAATGCAGTGCATTAGCATGGGAGGAATCTCCATAATACGTAGAGGTTGCCATGGCAACGATGCAGCCGACTTCGAATTTTGCCTTTTGGCTGCAGTTTTGATTGAATGGAGTTTTTAC
Organism: Troglohyphantes excavatus; assembly: GCA_963932185.1. NCBI lineage: Eukaryota > Metazoa > Arthropoda > Arachnida > Araneae > Linyphiidae > Troglohyphantes > Troglohyphantes excavatus. Next base: position 47,586,688 of record OZ010675.1, read on the forward strand.
CCCTCCTGAATTCTGCATTACGGTAACAGGCTTGCTATTTATCGGAGATTATGTTTACTACCGTAGAAATTTCATTTTCAATTTTAATCTTCATTTAAGAAAATTAGTAAAGTATCTGAGTTTAGTTTTAAAATACACTAATAAATTTAGGTGCAGCCCGGCTGTACTTACTGTAGTGGATGGGGGGGGGGGGGGGGGAAGAGAGCATAACAAGCGCCAGAATAAAATTCTTGAACAGGTCCTGATCTTTGGTAATTTTTTTAAAGTTAGATAATCTTTAAAAAGTTGTCTAAACTGCTAAGACAAAAAGGATTATCTTCAATTTATTTAATACTTTCAGTTTATTAGAAGAAAATATAATCAGAGTAAAACAATGTGTTTAAAAACACGTCATTAAAATATTAAACCACTAAATGAAAATTAAAAAAAGATCATTCTTTTCCATTAATTACCGTTGACTTTTGTTTTTTAAAAAAAAATACTCTTATTTGATACAGAGAAATATTATTTAAAACTTAAAACAACGTTCCTTAAACTATCTTACGGTTGCGAGTTTATTTGCAAGTCGATTAAAGTATGGATTAACTCGCAAAAATAACATCCCTATTCCATCCCAACATCATTTACTCGAATTTTCTACTTCATTTGGAACGCTCCGCGCTAGAATAGCGCTTCGAAGTTGCGATGGATTCCTATGAGGCGGGCGAATCCATTTAAATCATGGGTGATTGCGCAGTTGAGGCTCAACCACGGAGTCCGCGATGTTTGAAAGATAAAATGTAAACAAACAATTGTGCACTCGTTTTAGATGTATCAGAAGGTGGTCTTGGAAGTTAATATTCACATATGTAATATTTGTATATATTATCGATTTATGTTACAATGTTATTTTGATTTAATGCCGAATGCAAGAATTTTGAAACTTTTACTTATATATGCCCATTAAAAGGTAATCAGGGTAATTTTGTCCAAATTAACAAAGGAAATGACAAATATTTTAAATGCGTTGTTAATGGATGTTTTTAATAAAGATTTAACAAAGGGAAATTAAACTTATATTTTTTTTTCATGTTTCACTGATAAAATAAATTTATATTTATAAATAAAGTTTCATATTTTGTGTATTTGATGCCTACAATATTTTTTTTAACACTTTGCATAAACACTTTTACACAAGCAATCAATTTATCTCACAATATTAAGAGATATTTTCTAATAGATTAATTCAACCTTATAATATTATTTCAGTAATTTACCAATTTGGCCTTGACATAAAACTTAAAATATATGTATTTCTTTTAAAAAAATTTCAATGCTAAAAATTGTTTTTGAATAAGTATAATTTGCATATTGTTAAAGACAAACTTTACATTAGTATAATTTCTAGAACAAGTCTTAAGTTAGAAGGAGTATAATTTTCCGACATTAAAAAAAGCCTGAGAAATAACAAAATATGGCGGAGAAATTTAATTTGAAAGCCCATAAGTCTAAAACGCGTGTAATTCACGAACAGAATTGGCGAAACAGAATAAAACATGAAATGCCATCAATAAAATATCGCTGAAATCAATTGAAAACCGATACATCTAAAACGAGTGTACATTTGTTTGTTTACATTTTATCTTTCAAGCATCGCGGCTACTCTACCAGTTGAGCTCAACTGCGCAAACACCCATGGTTTAAATGGATTCGCCCGCCTCATAGGAAGCCATCGCAACTTCGAAGCGCTAGTCCGCGACTAGCAATCCAACTTATCACGTCTTTCTCCTGGTAGGTTGACATTATTTCTGATTTTTGTTTTCTTTTACGGAAAGTAAAAACATAACACCCAACACAAATCCATTTTCATGAGGTTATCCTGTTTAATATAGCGACCAAAGTCCATCTTCTGTTCTCAAGGCCCTTTCGAATGCACACGTGGCTCAACTGCCCCTCCCTTCGTTCGTACACGAACTGCATTCCATCAACATCCAAAGCGAATCTGCTGAAAGTTCTCATTCCACATGTGCGCCATTCTTTCTTTCTATTTTTGTATTGACTACGAAATGTTTTATACTACTCTTACTGATTTAGTGGCTGCGCCTCAAGTCGCCATGAAATGCGGCATCGGGATTTTTATGCCTACGCACAGTAGGGTGTGTCGAAATATATTAATATTTTTTTTATTTTATTTTTTCAAACGGAAAATTAAGATTTTTTTTTTTTTGAAACCGCCGTATTGCGGAAGAGTTGCCAGGAAAACGACGTAAAATAATTAAAAATCTGTTGAAATCTTCATGTTGTCAGGGCTCGCGACACTTTTTACATACGTCCCTAGGGAAAAAGAGAATAAACATCTTTAAAAAAGGGACCTACAAAATTTAAATCCTCACATTAAATTTTAAGTCATCAAAGTGAGAGTGACAAAATTATAGGAAAAAAAGCTATAGACTGATGCGGGTAAATAAAAGGGCGGAAAATTTTGTTTTAATATCAATACTCAAAAAGGTATCAAATTTGAAAAGCTTTTATTTTCTTCCGAATTATTACAAATTAATTGAATTTTAGTTAAAATACAATATCATTTCGGTGTAATCAATAAATTTATTAACAAAAAATATAATATTTATACTTGGCATCAAATATTTTAAACTAAATGCTTGTAATATTAACTAAAAATTATTATTAAACTATTATTATTACTACTAAAAATTGTAGAATTTTGAACATGATACTTAGTTAATTATACTTGGCATTAAAATTACATATGACACCTCAATTATATTTGGTGGTTTGGTGCTATTAGTGTATTGTCTAACTTGCATAGTCTATAAATAGCCCAAATGCGGCTGAAGGAAGCCTGGTTTACCATATTCTCAAAGAAGAAAACATTTGTTTATCGCCCAGACAGAAGGTTGCCATGGGCCGCAATTGGAACTTTCCGAGTATGGACTTCCAAAGATTGGAAATCACTGATTTAAAAGGTGGAGCAGGAATTTCTAAAGCAAAATGAAAAAATATATACAGGTCGCCACCTGCTATTCGAAAAAGAAAAAATATATATGTTCATGGACATTTGGAGATGATCTTCTCATCCGATAATCCCAACAAAGAGACAGGTGGCTATCGCCGCTGTCGCGGCGGCCATCCACCTGCGCGTGATATACGTGAAATAACACGCAAGTAGCAGTCTTGCATCCATTTATACACCGGAAATTAACGTCTTAAACATAACAAGCTAGTTGGTTTGGTTGGTTTTGTTAATTAACGTCGCACTAGAGCTGCACAGTGGGCTATTGGCGACGGTTCGGGGTCAATCTCGAAGGAAAGACCAGGGAACACATTCCCACACACATTCATACATGCACCTCGTTATTTTAGAAGCATGGTCAGAGGACGAGGAAACACCTGCACTGGCACCCAACGCCTTCAATAGACGTCGGGACTTTGGACCCCGATCAGATTTATCGTGCACCAATCCCGTATACACGCAGTTAATTTTTGCGGATGTTCTGGACGACTTTCTAGTATTTTTGTAGCGAAGCTGGCAACCCTCCGATGGCAAGATCACTACTTATTTACTTTTCTGTGTCAAGTCCATTGCGCGGATTCGAACCACCAATCCTCTGATTAGTAGCTGAACGCCTTACCAACTGAGCAACTGGGGCTCCATAACAAACTAGACTTTGGTCAACAAATCGCTGTAATGATCGAAACAAAAATTGTATAAAGAGTGGTTACGACCCGCGTGTTTCTTTTGATTAAAATTCTGGTATTCTCTAGATTTCTTCGAGGGATGCATCCAGCGGCGATTGTTTTTACGACAAGATCCCTTATTGATAAAACAAAGCATGTACGGGGTTTGGATGGATATCCACTAAATCATACGGGACAGTTTGCTTATCTTTATTTTCTTGAGGTTTCGATGGCGATCACTTCCTATTTCTCTAATCTGCTTAAATGGTTGGTTAGATGGGATTTAATGGCGCAAGGGCCAAACATGGCCAAGCCGCGCCAAACACTAGATACTTCAGACCAACATTAAAATTCTAAAATATACACATAAATTAAAGAAATTTCAAATTAAAGGCAAAAATCGAGTGTAGTTTAAAAAGATAAATAGTGATGGATGATTCAATAAATAGGACAATGTGGGAGATGAAGTGTTAAAAAAACGATTATATACAGGTCTAAGACGAGGACAAGAAGTTAAAATATGAATTATGGAGAGATGTTGTTGGCAATGATGACACGGCGGGGCAGTTTCACCGAGCAACAAATATCTATGTGTTACTCGCGTATGACCTATACGGAGACGTGTTAATAAGACATCACATCGTCGAGACGGCAAGGACGGTAGGAACGGGATGCTGGGAAATACAGAGGCTAATTTATTAGCCGTCTGTAACCTCCAGTCATCGCTCCAGTCCTTCCGTACAAGGTCTCGCAAAACATTACGTAGGTCGTCATATGGGATTCGGATATTAAGCTGGGATGTGGCATTTTTGGCAGCTTGATCTGCCACTTCATTGCCAGTTATGCCAACATGCCCAGGAATCCAGCATAGTATGACGCCGTAACCCCGTCGGAGAAGTTTGTCATAAATAGTTTGCACCTCAAAAGCTAACGGATGTTTATAAGAATCCGATGACAGTGATTCTAATGTGCTTTTAGAATCGGTGTAAACTATGAAGTTGCCAACGCCTTGATGAGAAATGTATTTGAGGGCTTTGTACAAGGCTAAAAATTCAGATGTAAAAACAGATATTAAAAGTGGTAATGAGTAGCTAATATTTTCGGAGCCGCATACAAATGCGCAGCCAACGTGATTAATGGATTTTGACCCATCTGTATATACGGCTTTGTGAGATTTAAAATTATTACGATGATCATAAAAAATCTGATTAAAAATAACTGGATTAGTACAAGATTTCTCATATCCAGGAAACAAGTTTAATATTAAAAGATTGGAATTCCTCCAGGGTATACTATCAAAGAGAGGACGTTCCGCAACTTCTATTGAATCAAGGGAAGTGCCACTCAGGGTTTCTCTCATTCGCATCCCAAAAGATGGGATACAAGATGGTCGATTCCTGAAAAGGACATCCCGAGATCTGTCCAGAAGGCAATTCTGCAGTGGATGGTCAGGATGTGACAAAATGCGATAATAAAGTCGCAGAGACAACAAACTGCGAGTGGAGGCTAATGGTAATTCATTGCACACAACATAGAGGCTTTCGACGGGTGATGTGCGAAAAGCTCCAGAGCAGATTCTTAGTGCTGAATGATGTATCGTATCGAGCTTACGCAGAACAGATGGACGAGCTGAACCATAAACAGCGCAGCCATAGTCCAATCTGGAGCGAATTACAGCTCGATAGATATTCAGCATAGTGAAACGCTCTGCTCCCCAAGATGCTGCTTAAATGACTTTTCACATAAACCCTTTTGGCTGTGCTCCCACGCAGCTAGAAGTTTTTTTCTGAAGAAAAATATAACGTTAAGAGTTTTCTTTACTTATTTAAAACGTCTTTAAAATCAGTTACATGGGACATCAGATCAGAGAAATTTTCAAAAAATCAAGGAATTTTTCAAATTTTGATCGTTAAAACGACAATTATCGTCTGTTATGCCCTCCATTTTGTGTAATTAAATTGTCAATATTTTCTTCTAGTTCTGAATAAGAATTTAAGAAAAAAAAACTTGGTCATGCACATTTTCATATTTATTGTGAACCACTGGTTGGAGGGACAAGCAAAAGTAAAGTGTGTTGGACCTTGAATTGTAAGCAACATGTAAGGGGCTAATGAATATGGGATTTATTGAAGATTGGATTAGGAAATATGAAGCATATAAAACATTTAAAATTATCTACAAAAGAATTAATTTGAAAAAACTTGCTTTTTTCGCACGACCCCCCCCCCCCCCCCCCCCCCCCCCTCCAATAATATGGAAACCTTAGGAAATTCGAGTTGTAAAAATCCTCGAGTTGGCAAAAATTTGGTCTGAAGAAAATTAATATTACTGGCAAATGAAAGGGAGGAAAGATTAGAAATTGTCCAACTTTAAACTTAAATTAGACTTCAGAATGGACACTGCATTGTAACAAATCAATACTTTTGGGAGAACTATTTAATATTACCTAATCTATAGAAAAAGAGTTGGAACTAGCAAATTTTAACAATGTTGAGTTCGGAATATCAAATCGTTAAGTTTGGTTTGGTTAATTAACGGTGCACTAGAACTGCACATTGTGTTACATAAAAAAAAATCGAGGAGGGAGGGAGCGAGGCCAGAAGGGTTTTCAGTTAAGTTTCTCTTCAGCAGATAACAGATTATAGCGTACTATGGATTGGTCGCCAACAGGAGGAAGATAAATAATTATCAATTTCATCTGTAGTTGCGAACTCTATCTACAACTAAAAGCGGATCTAGATATAGGGAACAATTCCACCTTCCCCCCCCCCCCCATTCCTTTTCAGACGTACACTATCTAAAATAGAAGGTTTTCCGTTATTTACTGGTTTTTTTTTGTCGTCTTTTAGTGCGCACACACATATGAGAAAGAATTTCGAACCCCTTTCATTTAAGCACCTCCTTTTAATTAACTTCCTTTAATTTGTATAAATCCCCCATCCTTAAAACTCTTTTTCTCCCGGCCCACATGCTTTCTTTTCAAATGCGCACTTTCAAAGTTACGATTGCACTGCAGCTGGCAATTATTTCACATAATTCTTGCTGACGCTGGAGTTTCACTCTTTTCAAGTCAAAACATTCTACAGAAGAATGTTATGACTCGAAAAGATCTGACTTGAAAGGCTCAAACAAAGGTCAATTCCAACGCTTGTCTGTAGTAATGAAACACTGACTGTTTCAGTGTCCATTGCATTTTCCTAAGGTGAATAGAGGGTTAAAAAACGATTTTTTTCCCCCTCTTGAGTGCTGCTTTTTACAAATTCTTGGCAAATTCGCTATTTCATTAAAATTTATAAGAAAGAATATAAATTCCAAATTGAAATTAAATGACTACATAAGTTTTTTTTTCAATCGCTCACACATGAAGTGAAATGTTACGGATATAAAATTTAATCAAGTGTAAGTTATATAGAAAATTACGAATTAAAAAAATTACCTTGATATGTAAAGATTTTTGGAAAAATTAACAAATTAAAAAATATATTAGAGAAAATGTAAAATTTCTTTAAAAATAAAATTGTATCTAACGCTTTATTTTCGATGAGTGACTTTTAACCCTTCAAGAGTTACACCAGCCGACTTTTTCAGTAAATCTTACACAAATGCCAAATAAGCCAAGTTAAATCTTTCACCACGAACCGCGCAAAATATCTTTTGTAGGTTGAATGGTTTTTAGTTCGTTAAAAATTAATATCGCATTAGACTTGTGTAATAGGCTATTAGCGACGGTTCAAGATTGGTTGAAATAACGTCGCACTGGAACTGCACAATGGACTATTGGCGACGGTTCGGGTTCTATTCTGAATGAATGCCTCGAACCACGATCAGATTATGAAGACAGCATCTGAGCTGACTCTAAATTTACTCTCTCTCTAAATTTGAAAAGAATTGGGAATGAAGAAAATATTATATTTACTTCAAACTGATACAAGGCCCACGGAGAAAGAGTGGTTAGAGTAACAAGCTTATAATCGGAGGGTTGTAGGTTCGAATCTAGGCTTTGACAACACAACGAGCTCGTGTTTGGAGGATTGCCAGTTTTACCACTGGTCTGCAAAAAAGCCATGTATAGGGAACTGGTGGACGTTAAATTTGTCCTTATCTAAACGTTGTCGTGCCCACACATGTGCATGGTGTGACAACTTAGGTTTTGTCCTCGTTATCTGACCAAGGCTCAACATTATGAGGCACTGTTCCCGGGTCTTTCCATTGTAGTAAATCCTGAATTTTCGCAAATAGTCCGTTATGTAGCTCTTGTGCTACATTGATAAAACCAACCTATACACAATTTATGTTTTTAGCAGTTGAAGAAGAACGAAACTGGAAATCTTCCTTTCACTACCTCGCTGCACTGACCAAGTCGATTTTCGAACCAACAACCTACTGTTTTGACAACCACACCTCTGAGCCAACCGGTACCCCCAATTAAAACATTGCTTTTTAGAATAGATTCTGGTTTTAGTGCGACCATTCCTCCAATCGTGGGATAGATGCCAAATTGTCACCAATAACCAATTGGGTTGTTTTTGTGTGAGATTAGGTCATTAAACCAACCATTTCGATATTTCTACATTATATTTAGTGGTTCCAAATTACGAGGCAAGCCGTGTCTTTTCTTCGCAATGGATCCTGCGCCAATAGCCAATTGCGCAGTGTTCATTAATTCAACCAACCAATCATTTTTTTTATAAACCATCTGTTGAATTGAATCAAAACAGACCATTATGTGATTTCCAAAATCAACAAAAAAATATAAATTACAAATTGATAACCAATTTGCTAAATTAAACCAAAGTCTTAATTTTCTCAACTAAATTCCATCTGATCATAGTTCAAAATTACGAGGGAGTGTTTCCGGGTCTTTTTTTCAAGATAAACCAGAATTGTCGCCAACACCACCTGTGTAGCTCTACTGCTACATTTATTCAAACAGCTAATCGCTACCTATCGCCAATATTTTCTTGGCGCCGAAGAGCGGATGTTCAACTAAACATTCTTCAGTCTTAAAGAGTTAAATTTAAGATCACAATTGTGCACAGTGATTTATGTAGCTTATATACAAGAGGCCTTTTTTCAAGGTTCGTAAGGCAATAGTTTTTATACTTAAAAAAAATCGGTTGTAGCACAGCGTAAAGAGTTTTAAGTGAAACATATTAATGAGGATTTGTCGCCTACAAAAACCTTACCTATTCATCTATGAACCTACAATTCTAAATAAGAACTGAAATAACAATGATTGTTTTCAATGTTTAATATTATTTTGTATAATTGTTTAATATAATAAAATTATTATAAATATAATGACTGCTATTCATTACATTTAAGTACACTACTATCTTATTTACTACAATTACCTTTTATATATGCAAAACTCATTGTGTATGAATTAAGTGTATAAAAGACGTGGCTTGGGGAAGAGGAGGTAAAAAAAAGAAAATTGCGTGATGTAATAAATAAACGCTCCTTAATTTTACTTTGAATATTATTACTCTATATTAAATGTAAAGAAAGGGAACTCTTGCTTTTATATATAATTTTCGTGATTGTATTGAAGTATTGACATATTTAGTTCTAAAAAAAAACTTTTATAAAGTTAGTATGTTATTGTCTGTGAATGAAATATCACAAGAACTGATTATAGCAACAACAAAATTAAGTTGTATTGTCTATGGAACGGGACTGTATAGGTTGATACAAAATCGAACATTTGAATACGTGCCATTGTTCGCATATATATATATATATATATATATATATATATATATATATATATATATATATATATATATATATATATATATATATATATATATATATATATATATATATAGTGCGGTGTTATACACTAGATTCTTTATTTATTTATTTTGAAAAAGAATGAGTTAAATAGAAATATCATACGACTATCGTAGAGCTTAAGTTTGTATAAAGTAAAAAAGATCGGTTTAACAAAACTAAAAAACATATTAAAATATAGAATTTTTTACTATCTGTTATAGTATTGTATATTATTGAATCTCAATATAAGCATAAGGTTTCTCTTCAAGACCGTATAAACTTTGAAAGGCGGGTGTTGCAAATAATTGGATGTTTATAGCTTATAATTGGAACCATAAGTTAAGTATTAAGTATCTAGTTTATCACTTCCACTTAAGGATATGGTTAACGTATAGGCGCACGTGTTCTGCTCATGCGTTGGTGTATTTCGAAAGCAATTCAAAGGGAGAAGTACTTCAGGGTGGCAACAACATTCTGGAAAAAAAGTTCCCTGATATTCCCAGTTTTCCATGATGGTGTCACAAAAATTTCCCTGATTTTAAAATTACATTAAGAAATGTTCCAATACATGCTTTATATAGAAACAAAGTCACGCTACAATAATACTATGAATATATCTATATATATAAATGCGAAATCCCCACTCATTCACTCATCACTAATTCTCCAACTTACCGTATACCTATGAAGATGAAATTTGGCAAATTTGTTACTTATACCTTAAATAGGAAATGTAAGCTATTTTTGTTCAAATCGAACGTATTTAAGGGGTTGTAAAACCCTTTTTTCGATGTTTGTAGCGACGTTAGTTTGGGTATCTACAGATCTAAAAGACCTAGAGTGCTGAACGTTGGAGCACAGATTCATCTTGGGTCGTAGAGATGCACCACGAAAGGATTTTTAAAAATTCGAACTCGAAATGCCAAAATAACGATTTTTTAGAAACCTTCCCATAGGATTAACATGGAGAACATGTAACAATGTCAAATATAAAATTGAAACAATGGAAAATTTTAAAATTATTTATTCAGGAGCATTCGTATTGGCTGATGACTAAATATCGCCAAATAAATAAACCTACGCCAAGTTAATAAAAACATCGCCAAATAAATTAAAATTTCACCGAATGAATAAAAATTTTCGCCAAATTAATCAAATATTGCCAAATGAACTAAAATATGATCATATTTGTAAAAATAACATAAAAATGGCGAAATTAGTGTCAAAAAAATTATAAAATATATGTCAAAATGGTGAAAATATGATTGGATAACGGGATATTCCGTACTACAACAACTATGAAAATTAAATTTGGCATGGAGCATGGCATTTTAAGCCAAAATTGCTCACTAAGAAAGGATGTTCATTTTCAAAAATTCAAACTCTAACTGCCAAAAGTAAAAATCCTTGCCACTTATCCTCTGACTCATCACTAATTTTCTAACTTTCTGTATACCCAGGAAGATGAATTTTGACAGAGTTGTTACTTATATCTTACATAGAAAAATAATCTATATGGTAGGTAGAAGCCACTCTGTACTGTAATAATTGGTTCATGAATACTTTGGACCCCACGTGGTAGGAAGGTCAGAGGGAGAGTGTATAAATGGTCAATCTGATTGACGCGGCCTACCTTCCTCTACTCCATGTTATGTCATTTATCCACGAAGGCTGATTGTCCATAGAATTATTGGAGTGGAAGTGTATACTGCCTGTCACCAAGGGTGACATTTTCCTTCATGCGGTATAAAGATCAGAGGGTAAAATGGGTTAACAAACGACCTGATCGACGCGACTCACTTTCCTATACCATGGTAGGTCATTTATAGCCCATAACACGATTCCCCTGGGAGTAATGTGAACGAAATAGCCTGCAGTTAAGGGCGACATTTCCTTCACGGTCAGTGGCGGAATGGGTTAATAATTGGCTTGATCGATGCGGCCTACCTTTCTTTATATGAAGGTATGCCTATACGAGTAGTTATGTGGCGGAATAGAAAACTGTTGTTATAAACTCTGCCCCCACGTGGTACAAGTGTCAGAGGGGGATTGGGTTTGCGTAAATCTTCTGTAGTAGTGGGTAGGGGATTGAGACGATTTTTTTTTTAAATTGATTTGAAGTTCAATGAAGTAAAAAATATGATTTATTTTTTATTTAAAAAAGTTAAATATTTAAAAAGTGCGGGGACAAAATCTAAAAAAAGTGCTGGGGAACCATCCCTCCTCGCAGATTGATAAGGTTTACCGTACAAAAGAAAAAATATGAAAATCTTGAATTTGGCAAATGGCCCTTTTAAAATTCTTTTTCGTTTTTTTTCTTCTTATATTTTCACCAATTTGTGAAACTTAACGACAAATGTTGACATAGGTGTCTAATAAAACTTACTAAAAGTTAAAATATGGAAGGTGATCAACGGGAATAATGCATATATATCCACATTATTGTGTAGACAACTTCTTATTAGCAATCTTTCCAGTTCTTGCAGGACCTTGCCAATAAAATTTCGTTTCAAATTAGTACTTTTATTACTGTGGTTTCCCCTCATGGGTGACAAATTAAGAATATTGTTTATTTCGCTATAAATATTGTATTTGTATTAATTTTGTAATTTATTTCCTTCCCGTGCGTAGAACGGGTATTTCAGCTAGTTGCATTATAAATGAAAAATTATAATGAATACTTATTGACAGTTAAAATAATAATTTATGGATACAACACAAATTATGCAATTGCGACAAGCATAATAGTAATTAAACCTGTTCTCTAGAAGCAGATAATGTAAAAAAAAATTCAAATGATTTCTTTTGTGGATAATTTTGAATGTTTTAAATTCTTCATATTTCCTATTCCAATCTTCAATAAATCCCATATTCTTTAGCCCCTCACAAGTTGCTTACAATTCAAGGTCCAACATTTGCTTTTGCTTCTCCCTCCAGCAGTGGTTCACGTTTTTACAAACATAAAACTGAAAATATGAAAATAGGGATAACAATACTTTTTTTTTTTAATTCTTATTCAGAACTAAAAGGAAATATTGACAACTAAATTACCCAGAATGGAGGGCATAACAAACGATAATTGCAGTTATAATGATCCAAATTCGAAAAATTCCCTGATTTTTTGTGACATTTTGAAAATTTCCTTACTTTTCCCTGATATTTCCAGAATTAAAAATTTCCATGATAACTCCCTGATTTCCAGGTTATGTTGCCATCAAGTTTGATATGAGCAGTTGGGTGATCCCGCTGCTGTTTAATATGCTTCCACTGGAGAATTAACGGCTTTGTTGTTTGTTGAAAAAGATGCACAGTTCTTGTTATATTTATCCGGACACTAAGTTTATAAGGTGGACAATTCCCACAGTGTGAATCTTCGTTTAGAGTATATAATCACACGTTCATGAAAATATTCAAAATGATTTTCCAGTTGCCAATATTTATACAAGCCAAATGACGTCTATTTATTGCATAACATGGGGGCGTTTATGCTATCTTGGCGGAACACACTGTATTATTGGCTTAATGAAATATTACAAATAAAAAGGCTTACAGAAATTTATAGTTTAAATTTAAAAAAACAACTCTGGAGAATGCTTCATAGTATAAACGCTTCCGTTACATTTATATAATCCATTGAGCGAATAAGTTTACTGTAAAATCAATCTTTGAAGTCTAAAATAACTAGACTTTCAACTTTACTTTAAAAAAAGAATCCATTCGTTTATTTTCCAATGGACGTTTTCAAAAGGATTTTGAGTAAACGGTAATACCTGCTGGTTGTTTGTGATGAAAAAATATCTGCAAATACATAATGTATGGCAAGGGAGAATTGCTGTAACGATCATAAAATAAAGTGGCATATTTAGTTCTTGCTTCGTGAGTAGGAAAAGGCACAGTAATTTACTTCAAAGATTAGTAGCACTGGAGTTTTAAAAAAAACGTTAGACACTGACTAGCTAGTTGCAATATGAAATCACAAATTTTTTAGCATTAAATTTGTTATTCAGTTTTGTTAAGTAGAATTGGTGCCATAAAATAAAAAAATAATAATAATAAAAATATGCGATAAAAAATTAAACTAAATTGCCCAGCCCTTGAGCCGCATTTTTTTTTAATTATTCGTGATATATTATCGATTTATGTTTATAAAATATTTTGTCGTCTCCTAGAGTATGAGGGGACCATCGAGCGGACATCCCAAATTAGAAGTCCCATAACTCGTCCTTGTAAAAATTAACATAATTAAATAAACATTTACAAATAAAAAAAAATCCATGTAAACAATTTTTTTTACTATTATAATAGTTTTCAGTTTTCTAATAATTTTCCAATAAAAAAAATAAAATCCGGTCCTTTTATTTCATTTCCTTGTATCCCAACCCATTTCTTCCCACTTCAAAATAATAGTTATCATGGGCAGTAGCCAGGACAAGGAAGCAGGACTCTACCAAAATCTCAAATGGTTGTACCCACTACCCATCCACTGAAACACGAGAAGTCCCAACAAGAAAGTACATATTTATGTTTTTACCCCTGCCTGCCTGTAAGTGTTTCGAATGTCGGAGGATGTGGCAGCTCAATCTGTGGAATGCCCACTCAAGGTCACAGAGATGTTCGAGTGTTGAGTGAGAAAAGGAGGGAGCGCCGCCTTTCAACTCCTCTCCCTATTTTGGCAGTAAAAAAGTTATCACCCCCCCTCTCATACATTGAATTTTCCACTGGTTTTTCTACACACTGGGCGGAAACCAAGGGTGCACTGAAGTCCAGTCAGCAAAACGTGAAAAAGAGTCAATTCGGAAAAAAAATCCCTGAAAGCTGGAATTTTTTTTAATTTCTTCTAAACAGTTATATGTACTGTACTCTATATGATATATTAATTTTGCACCCCTGCACCACCTCGGCGTTGACCGCCATCTTGGAAAAAAGGCAGCGTAATTTCGTAATTATCTGTCTAGGGTGTTCATTTTAGAGAAAACATTTCCATTACAAATTTTTCAAGGAATTTTTACAAAAATGTCATTTACACTTTTTCTGTGACTCACCGTTTGTTTAAACACTAGAAGATAATTAAGTTATCAAACCACTAGGTAGCATGAAAATTAAAAAATTCGCTTAGATATGAATTTTTTTATCTATTTATTACAAGTATATTTTAATAAAAAGTTAACAGTTTCTAAGAAAAATTAAGCAATGTTATTCGTGATTTCGTTATTTATAGAAATTAAAAACCTTTTCAGTTAAGTATTCATATATTATATTTTTCTATTTTTTTAATGTGAACAGGTAGTCCAAAATGTCTTTCAATTACATATTATAGTTCTATTACAGTTATGCAACACCTATTTTCTTATGTTTAATTGTGTTAACCCCTCCAGAACTCGCGCCGTGAGCGAAATACTCACACCAAGAAGAAAAAAAGTATATCTGGTATTCTACGTCATAGGCGAAGGTGCTGCTCTCTCTAGCTGCTCTTTGTAACCTTCTCTTGCCGCAATCAATTACATATTATAGTTATTGTTTAGTTTAAAATATTTCATTTACTAACATTTTTTTTTGAGGGAAATAGGTGGTGCGAGAAAAATTCTCACGCGCACGTCACTCATTTTGACGCGATTTCTGGAGGGTTAACAATGTTCTACTAAAAATAGCTTTAATTTAGCATCATCATTGCCTCCTACAGTAGCTGCTCTTCACTTTCATTCTTTTAGAACGATCATAAAATCTAATGGAAAATTAAACAAAATGGGTTAGTTCCCATCCCATCAAATAAAGAACCAGCATCTTCTGAACTTCTACATATAATTTCCTGCAAATATCAAGGTTGAAAAAATACCGTAGCTGCAGCAAAGTTGGACTAAAATGCTCAGTAATTTGCGAATATTGCTGGAGATTGTCGTATTTAAATTCTGAAACAATTATTTAGTAAGAATAATATAATGATCTAAACGATTTGCACTTGGAAGCATTTTTATCCTAATTTTGCTATAAACATATATAAAGGAATTATTAAGCACCATTTAAAGATTTATTATAAATTCATTTCTTTTTTCAAAAAAAGTATTATACTTTTTTGGGTTATTGATGAAATAAAATAGAATATCGATTATGAGTCAATACTATTAATTTTAAAAGGACAGTATTAAAAGACAGAAAAAAAAATCATCACCTTTTGAAAATATATTTTAGGCAGTGTTATATTTATTGAGAAAGTAGATTAAGTTAACGTTAAATGACAGATAGGCGTGATTCCGAAAAGGGGAGTGCGATTGTTTAAGAAATACAGGTTAAATAATTAACATATCAGAATCCTAATATATTCTATAAAAAAAATTATTACAAATTAATATATTTTGCTTATATATAAACCAGTTCTATTTTACCGATAGGTGTTTTTCAGAAAATTAAGCGCAAAAAAAACTTGTATCTTAAAGGTTTTTTGAAATCTCATGCTAATGAGTACTTTAATACCAACTTCATTCTCTTCTAGCGTCTGAACGGGTATCACAATACATTTTTGTTGCAAATTGCTCAAAAAATAATTTTGAAATTGATCTTTTTCTCTATAATTAATACATAAGGAAATAATTGCAGAAAACTGATTTTAGATGCCATTTTTCGAAGATGGCGGCCAATGCTGAGATGGTGCAGGGATACAAAATTAATATATTGTACAGGACACTTTTTAGAAGAGATTAAAACTGTCTCCAGCTTTCCTGGATGTTTTTTCCGAATTGATCCGTTGGTTAAACTTTTTTAGAGTCAAAAAAGCAACTTTTTTTTAATAACTTTACTTAAGAATCTGGTAATTTACCAATTTTTTTCTCGCTTGTATGGGAAAATTTAATTTTGTATGGCAAAAGTATTGAGTCAGTCAATGCGAGCCATTCAAGGTGAAAGTATCTTAAGGTGAAATTAACTTATCCAAGGCATTTACATCTTACAACTAATTAACTTGTAAAATGCCTTTCACTAAGGAGGACTGCAACGTGCTTTTAATTTAAGTTTGCGTACTAAAATATATAATATTCACAAAACATATTCTACGCAAGGCATACTGAGAACCGTATACAATTATTAAAAGTAAGAAAACTACAAACACATACTCACTTCGAGATTATGTCGTCCGTGTTGGGTCTCCAATGAGAAGTTGAGAGAGAGATGGTCATAGCAAAAGCTCCAGGTACGAGTAATCTGGCACACGGAAGTCTGGCTGCAAAGACTCGGAAGATGGGAAAATTATGAACAATATCAGTTAATTGGATGAAATTACCGAACACTTGGAAAGCATATGTAAAACTAAGATCATATGCTATTAAAACTCCCTTCAATCAATGTTGTTCAAAGGGATTTTAAATTTCTAGGTACATTTCATTGTACAAGTTCAGTAGCCACAAGATTTTTTATGTTTGGCACTGGTCGAAAACGGGTCTTAACACATCAGGCCTTAATACAAACAAACCTTGTTTGGCCAAAAGGTTCCGTGAGTTAAATACAACTCCTATTACAAACTACGGTACTCGCTCTGTGAGTTGTATACACTTCATTATACTATGCAATCCTAATATAATTTCAACTCACGCACGCATATCAATAAATGAGACGCAATTTCAAAGCTGCGAATAGAGCAGGCTGAAACTGACGCACTTAGAAAGATGTAAAAAGTACAAGATGTCTTCCTAATTGCAGTAATAATCAAAGAAGGAATGTATTGATATGGGGAGCATAAAAGTGCGTTTTTTCATGGATAAGAAACAATGCATTTCTTATGTACATTTGTTTTGTTATAATAGGAATACATCTCAAACATTTGTATGTTTATTTAATATAAGGTATTGAAAAGAAATGTATTCAAATACAAAAGTAATTAAAATGGTTATGGTGATTGAACAAAAAGATTCAAAGACTCATTGAACTTTCTGGTTATTTCAAATTATTTTTGAAAGCTCACGATAAGTTAAATAATTTTCTTTCGAACCGCTGCGTTGAGACCTGTGGTGTGAATAAAAATATCTCGGTTTTTAAAAAGAGATGTCTATTAAGCAGGGATGTAGTGGGGTCGGTACGATGTACCAGTGTATTTTTTTGCGAGCAGTTTCGGTGTACCAGTACTTTGCCAGCATTAACAATTTTTATTTTATAAATTAACTTCTATCCAGAAAAAAATCTATTTCTGGTATAGTTTGGTACTGACAAAATATTTATATTTTAAACTGCGATTATCAGTGGACGATTTGATGGCAGTTCAATATCTCCGATGCACTCTTATCCATAGAAACCTTAAAATTGAATTTTTCAACAAATTCACCGATATCTAATTTTACTGATCCATAAACAATAATAACTCAGAATTTAAGGACATAGTACAATATGAAACAGTAAAGGAATATTAAAATATGAAACACTAAAGGAATATTCAAATATTACAATATGAAACACTAAAGGAATATTCAAATATTACAATATGAAACACTAAAGGAATATTCAAATATAAGGCCCTTTGCAGCCTACTTGTCTGATGCGGGTATGACATTAACATAACGCATGTTACAATAATTCACATTTAACCAACAGGTTAAAATTACACCTAATTTGCGTACCTGTACACATCTTTACCCTAACCTGTATTTTGAATATGTCCAATTGACAATATCATTTCTGAGAATTTTCCACCCACTAAACATCTGAATTCCCCTTTTCTAAGGCACCATGTTGTACCAGCTTAGCCAGGGCCACTTCATTCTAGAATTATGTTCGGTGCCAATGGCATTAGATTCGATGAATAGGTTTGGGAGCTACGCGTCGTCCCTTAGGTGTATTTTATATTAAAGGATAAAATTTCCTTCAGTTCTAAAAATGATTTTAAGACATTTATAAGTATTGCTTCAAGAAATATATTTAAAAATTATTTCTCGAGATCTAGCATAACTTAGTAGATAGTGCGCGTGACTTCGGCACAATAGGTCGCGGGTTCGAGACCGGATGAGAGCCATTCAATTCTTATTAAAAATGTATATGTCTTAATGGGTTCCTCAGCAACATGGGGACAAACAGATAGTAAAGTAGTAAATGTATTGATTTCGTATCAAAATGTTGATGTCAGGTTTTCACTGTTTCTACACGATTAGATTTTCCCTCGGCACAACAAAAGTGGTCTTCAAAAACACCTCCTTAAATTTGTGAAGAACGAATAATGATGTGCTAACAGAATTTGGTATATACAAATTACTAGTTGTCCACATTGGCCTTTGTGAATATTCCAACAGAATTACAAATTATCAACAATATATGAAAGTGTGCATGATTTTATTGATAGTTTTCGTCGAATCAAGAATATTTCAAATCGGAGAAGTGGGTTTTAGGTACGCAACCCAGGCGCGTTTGAAAACCCATTCAAATTTAATTGAATACTTTTAATGCAAATCCTATCTACTTTGTAGCCAACGAAATAATTCAATTGACACACACTGAAGAGGCCTACCACGTTCAGTCTTTTAAAAAAAAATACTGATAAATTTCAACCTCAGTATTCATGAGACGTAACTGCAAAGGTGACGCCAATATCAAACATTCGAATCGTTTTTCAATAGCTCGAAATTCGCCCGTTTCATAATCACCAACCACAATAAATAAGCGAAGATTTCTAAAATTCTTGTTTATTTTTAAACAATATCTACATATTAGTTTAATTATCACGTTAGCACGTACACAAATTTAAGTCTTTGCCCTATTAACAAACAATTTCGCCAACTGTACTTAAAAGGCCCATATCCTGAAATAATGTCAAAATGTTACCAAGAATTTCAATAGCATGTTTTTTTTCTTTAGTGTTCTTATAATTAAAAATTAGTAACAGTTGTGTAAACATTGATATAGGGAACACAAAAGTTTAAAAAAAAACTTATTTTTAACAGACTGAATTGCGCGCCAACCAAAACTCCAAAATAAAACCGCCAAAAATTTTTAACTGAAACCGCCAAATTGCGCGCCAAGTAGAGAGGTTATAGATTTGACCGTTATGTATTTTTATAATTTCAAATACGTAACAAATTTAACACATCCATACCACGTCAACAATCGTGTAAAAAATACTAAATCGTGGCACACTGTTGAAATGAAATGTTGTGGCTCTGTAAGCCAAATCAACAGCTAAAAAACACGCGGATTTTAATAGGCTTAATGGAGAACTGCATGATGCTGCACCTCAAAATTTCGTATTACTATTTTTTTTATTTGATAACTCAAAGCCTATTTAAAGAAAATATACTTTATTGAAAATTTTCAAATGATTATCAATTATCTAATTTTTATTTGAAAATAAATTATTCGAGTTGAGCTCGTCAACCAGTTACCCAAATTTTTTATTTATGATTCAAAGAAGCATTTTTCAAAATCCTTGCTCTGTGCGAATATTTACGTAAATATAATCCTCAAGACCTTTACATATTTAGGCTTACAAGAAAGGTCTTATTCTTTGGATTGCATTCTTTCCTGTTTATTCTTTACTGGATAATGATGAACAGGTAAATTGAATCAAAACTTATACTTTTATCCGTTCGTAGTCTAGTGCTGTTGATCATAAACTCCGAGTACAGACGCTTAATCTTAAAATGCAACATGTTCAAAACAACAAAACGGAACAGATATCAATGTAAAACAGTGCAGACAAAAAAAAATTAACGCTAAAATTCCAAAATTGCGAAAGTTGAGTTTTTTTTAAATCATTCTAAATTGAAATCCATACGTAGATACATTTAAGCGTAGTAATAATAAAGTATTATTATAAATATGCAAGATAAATTACTTTCTTCGAAATCGCTGATTCTCTTTTCTTGTACATTATAAAACCCACATTCTTCAGCTATTTTGTTAACATTTACCAACCACCCAACTTTATTAAAAAGAAATCAGGGACTTAAAAATCTAGACAAGACCAAAATTCAGAAGAATTGTAATAAAATCATATCGAACTAAACTTATCAGATAATTTTCCCGAAATTGTGCAAATTTTCAGCTTTTCGTAAATAGCGAGAAACAAACTCTTCCCGATTCTAATATCCCTACCAGGAGTTGTGAGAGAATGTGCTTAAACTCCACAGGAGTCATAAATTCACGGTTTCAAATCGTGTGATTTGTCAAAAATTAAATTTTGAAGCTCGTTTGGTGATGGGGAGGAATTCCTCTCCCCACAACCCTTACTCCCTGCCATGTGTTAAAAGTAACTCCGTAGGAGTCGTAAATTAAAAAAAAAGTTAAAAGTACGATTGGTAAAATGTTTTAATTGTGAAGCTTGTTTGGAAGCCAGGGAGAATCCCATAGATTTCTCTCCAACTTTCACAATTGAGATAGTGTTTAAAATACACAACAAACCTTTCGCAACTCCTGGTAGGAATACATAATAATACAAACAAATCTTGTAGACAATGGCAGCGATTGTGGAAGCGTTAGTGCTTTCTATATTTTACAAATGCATGCTTTAGTATACGAAAGGAATTATTGAAAATTTTGCTCTTATTGCTTTTCGTTATTAATATACAAACGCATCCACAATGCATGCAAAATTATAGACTGGATATACAGGACTATATACAGGATATGTACAAAGACAGCGCAATTAAGCTTTGCACATATCCTGTAAAATTCTGTGTTAAAGTACCGACATGTTACATAATATCATTTTAGATTACTATTACAGCACACTTTAAATCCACAGAAACCATTTTATTTTGTGCTCTTGCTTCAAATATGTTTTATTTTCTATGTGCGGCCTATTGGCTCCGAGATATGCACGTTCAAACTGAAACCACAAGCCAAAACAAATCAATCATAAGACAATGTTTTTACATTATTTTAAATATACTATACCACTAGCTATAATAATAATAAAAAAAAATTCCATCCCAAGGAATACACGAAGCGGGCCCCGCCGAGGACCCCTTCTGAGCACAGGTGAGGCGGGGGTGGGGGCAGGTGACTGGCGAGTCCTCAACCCCACCGCCCTGATGTCGAAGCATTCCGGACATTCGTTAGGAGGATGGGGGGGGGGGGCGTCCCGAGGGGAATCCGGCTCTGGAACCGGATAACCCCCCGCCAAGTCGGGCCGCCATTCGAAGCTAGAGGGGGGCAGGTTTCCAACGAACCGGTGCCGAATCCAGAGGCTAGTTTTTACCAACACCTAGGTCCGTGGAATAAGATTGGGGACTGCCCCCGTCTGATGTCCGGCAAGTGATGGAAGCAGGAGGCCATCATTCCTTCTCCTCTTCTCACCGGCTCAGCTCCCTTCTGACATTTAAAAATTAAGTTAAGCAATGGTTAATCTGCCTACAAAAACCCCTTTTAAAAAAAATACTTATTACCTCCCATACAATTTAATGCATTCCGGATTTTATACAAAATTCCATATATCTCAAAATTTAAAAAAGAAAAAAAAAACATCTGCAAGTTTATATATAAAACCTGAAAAATTCGAAATACACCGAGAAGTAGGATTTGCTAGTTGAACTTGTGGTTTTAGTTTACACATAAATTTCATAATGATATAAATAAAAAAAAATCTTAATATTCTATACACATTAAACTTAAACGATAGTCACAAAATTTACATAATGTCTAAAAAAATAGATATTTAAATTTATAAGTTCATAATTAAAGAATGAGAGGGGTTCTCGTCTTCCTCTATTTTTATGTGTGCAATGGTATAATTAATATTTGCAATTCAATTAGTACATATGCAGTTTCACAGAAGTATGACTTTAGGTGTATGACATTACACGTGGCTTGCTTACTCCGGTAGTTGACCCAAGACGCCCACCTCGAACGCAGTCGAGATCTCTTTCGAGGGTTACTCAACTACCCACAGGAGTAGGACATGCGGAATCACAGAAAATATGTTTCCTCATAATGAGATCAATCACATTTAATTTTTAACAAGTTGTTACTAAACGTTGCTGGTGGGAAATTTATTTCCATTCTTAGTAGCAATTTTATGAAAATTAATCATTTAAAAATAGGTTTATTTAAGAGTAAATGTTGCATTCTGTAAAGAATGACTTAAGTTTATGGGTAAGATTTTGAAAACATTAATACTACGAAGATGTTTTTTCCCCAACAGCAACGTATACATAATTTAAAAAAATGTAACAAAATATTATACGTAATACTTTTTTTTTTTTAGAAGTTCGTCTTTTTTTTTTTTTTTTTTTTTTTTTTTTTTTTTTTTTTTGTGCTTTTTAGCAACAGTATAGTTAATATTTAATTATTACATAATAATAAGTGTTACACAAGTATTATAGTACACATGGCTTCGGATGTAACGAATCACAAAACATATTTTTCCTTATAATGAAATCAATATTATTTAATTTTTAAAAAACTTTTTTAAACATTGGTGGTGGGAAGTTTATTTCCATTCTTAGTAGCAATTTTATAAAAATTAATGGTTTATAAATAATAATTAAAACATTTTATTTACGAAGAAATGTTCCATTCTGTAATTAATTACTCTTTAAATTTAACGATTTTGAAAAAAAAATTACTGTAGGAAATTTTTAGTTCCCAACACCAACAAATACATAATTAAAAAAATTAAGTAGGTGATATTATTAATTTTTTCATCACATTATTAATTTTTTCAATTAAATATTTTTCATATTTAAGCGACGTCAATTCACAAGAAGGAATGCTACAACCACGTTCAATAAGTTAACTTTTTTTTTATTAAATGTTACCTTTAAAAAAGGTTTATCAAAGATTGATTGGATTTGGAAAAGATTTAATTTAAAAGAAAGTTTAGATTTATTTCAGGCTAAATTTATTTATAATTTAATTTTTACAAAACTTACTAATAAGTTTTTAAACTTATATTGATTTTTAAGAATTAATAAAATGAAAGAAATAATGAATTTAGTATTTTAATTCCGAAGAAGTAGCATTTTATTTTTGAATTTACGTTTATTTCTCGTTTATTTGAAGAGCTGAAACTTTGCACATAAACCCTCAATCAATATATACTCGTAGCACTTTACTGGCACAAAACCGTATATTTCAATAGATATACTCCTTTTACAAAATATATGAAAAATATTCATGTTATCTTTTTCTGTTAAAAATTTTTGGTGAAAATTTGCAAAATTTTGGTTTTGTTAGATTTCAGGAAAAAATTTGAAAAATGGGTTCCCGGTTTGTGTTATTTAATAGAAGTAATTATAAAAATAATAAATTTGTTAAAATTTAAAAGATGTTTTGTGAAATTCGATTAACTGCTAATATGGATAAAATGTATTGCATATATTTTAAAAATATATATAGTTCTATTACCTTTATATAGTTTGGTTTATATTATAAATACTAGAACGTTTTTTTATCCAATTTTTTTTATTTTAATATGTATATAGATTTTAATCATCATTATATATTTTTCATTATTAAAACATTTCTGTAATATAGATATATTTTACGCTTCTTACACGCAACTAATTTTAACAAATGAGGTCTCAAAAGTAAGAATATTTCCCAGACAGTACCGATTCAAATTTTTAGAAAACTGTGATTCCAAGAAGTTGCAAAAAATGTTAAAAGTTTTTTTTTAATTAAGTTTATTGGGTAAAATTTGAGAATATAAACAATTTAGTCAGTTGAAATTAGTATTTTTTCCCGCTACGTCATGGCAATTACTTCGTGTAATTTGAAATATCACATGTAAATATTTTAAATCTATCCATTTCACATATGTGAAACTCATAAAAATGACTTCATTAACATAATACTTGGTTTGAAAAATTACAATTTTAAATTGACTATTTTCAAATCTAAACGATGTTCCATCGAATATGGAATTGTATATGCGAAAATTTTCGCAATGGAACGCTAGTCTGTATTTATTAACTTTGATATCTGTTCGTTTTTAGAAATTTTGAAATTCTTGTTTTAATACTTAAATAAATTTTAACGAATTTAAAGAACATGTTTCGAAGTACATCAAACATTTCGTTGAGAAGCGCATTCATTGTCATTTTCTTGCACTTCCTAAGGGGTCATAGAGATGAACATATTCCTCTCTTTCCATATTCTAAGCAAAATGTACGTTGGCCAGTATATTGACCGCTGAATTTGGGCGCTTGATACGACACGCATTTAAAAAATATTTTAAACATCTAATTATACAACAGCCAGTGATGGATTTAATTATTTAGTAATGTAAAAAGAAGAAAATACAAAAGTTTAAGCAAAACAAAATGTACTTCGACATGAAACTTGTCAAACTTCAATGGAATTGCTCGCGCAGTCCTCTCTGTGCCTATCAGATCAATTGCGCCCGACGGTAAGAAAAGAGACAGTAATCTAAAAGCGCAGAATCAAACAATTGTATATTTTGAGAAGTATTCTAATTTGTCTGGAACAAATATGGACGAATTTATACAGAAATACTTAAAAATTACCATTTTTGTACCATATTCATTTTAAACAAAGTCCTTCAAATCGTTTACTTGCAATATGTGAAATACCAAAATACTTAATAAAAAAATTTGCATATGTTAATAACCTTCCATCTCTTTTAGATTGCTTGATTTCGGCGTCACCATTACCGTCACGTCACCTGAACACTCGAAACTTGATAACCGTAAATATTTTACTCAAAATATTATTCATTCTGAGTTTATCTTCACACACAGATAGTACTTTTTATAACCTTTGTGTCGTATTCAAAGCCCTTCAAAACGTGTAGAAACAGTGAAAACCCGACAGAATCATGTTATACCACAAATAATAATTAAATTCCAAATCATTGTTTCTATAGGATAGATCCCTCTTACGCCTCTTATACACGCGACGAATCTTAACAAGTGGGAGCTCAAAATGAAGAGATAAAAGTTTTTGTAGTTACAATAATTGGTTGAACTCTGTAGCTTGGACCAAGAACCAACCAATGTCAATTTTATCACTTTTTATTTAAAAAAAAAACTTTTTTGAATATATATTAATTTTAGACTTTTAAATGAAGCAGAAACCAGTGTCTCGCGCGTCAGGCTTCTTTAACCCATCGTGATTTCCGTAAAAATGCAACAATATTAAGCTTGAAAATTTCAAAACTGTCAATTATGACATTGCTCGCTCTTGTGCGACATTAATTTTGTGGCACAATAGTTGCAGCGAGCTATTGGTGTAGGTTTGGGTTGGTTGGTTAGATTTTAGTAGCGCAATGGCCAGTTTTGGCCATGCTGTGCCAAGGTGTATGTTTGGGGTCTACGTCTAAGCAAAGACCTGGTAATTTTAGGTTGGTTGATTGAAAAACGTCGCACTAAAGCTGCACAGCGGGCTATTGGCGACGGTTGGGAGTTTATCTCGAAGGAAGGATTGGTTGGTTGGATGGGATTTATTGGCACAATAGCCAAAAATGGCCAAGCTGCGCCAAACACAAGGCAATTTCAACCTCTTGAAGGAAAGACTCAGGAACAATGTGTTGTATTTTTAAATCATGGTCAGACGATGACCTGGTAACTTTAAACCATAATCAGATGACGAGAAGAACACCTGGACTGGCACCCCACGAAGACTAAGATAGGGGTGAGGACATTAGACCATGACGGATTCAACGTTCATCGGTCCCCTAGACACGGTGGATTTTTTTAGTGCGCGAAAGGATTGATTGATTTGTTGCTTAATGGTACAAGGACCTCAAAGGTCAAACAGCACCAAACGCTCGATAGAATTAAGATTTGCGAGGTATTTACAGGTTTGTTATGCAAATGTGTGGTACAATCAAAGTTTGTTATAAAAATTAATATCTTCCAAAAATTTAAAAACGGAATGGTTAAAATTGTTACTTAAAATAACTTCTATTGTGATATGGCTACAACAAAAATTTTAAATTCTAAATTAATTAGATGTAAAATCAAGACATTCAATAAAAATATGTAGGACAGTGAGATTTTGATTGTATGTATCACGCATTCGGTTCACCTTTTAGGTTGGTTGGTTTGGTTAATTAACGTCGCACTAGAGCTGCACTCACCTTTTAGGAGTTGTTCTTGAGAGAATCTAGTATGTCCAGTACGGAGTCTTGTTAAAATTACTCCGCGTCTCCTATTTTTAAGGTTATGTTTCCATTTTTGTAGTACTGACTAGATTTGATACAGTTTATTGTGTGATCGTTCGCTATAATCCAATTGCCGAAATTTACATACGTGTCCTCTAATAGTGAGTTTGCAGTCTTGGAATGGCACTTTAAAATCTCGGTTAAGAACATTACTGCATTTTGCTGCCTCATCGGCCTGTGCTGCGCGAAAGGAACGATTCCGACAACCCTCCGATTCCCAAATCGCTACGCAAATGCTGGGTATCGATCCGCACCCTTAAGATATTGTGACAATAGCATAGATACGATGCCTTCACCATTCGGCCACCACAAGCCACATAATTTACAAACGTTATGTAAAACAAAACTTTACCTTTTGGCCAAGTAACTCACTTGGCCTTTGAATCCCAGGCTTGGAAGCACAGCTCTGGAATCCTCCTGCCTGCCGATAGAGAAGAACAATGGCTTACCTCTCGCTCAACCTTTGATCTGCAATAAATTGAAAACTTTTTTAATTACAAGATTAAAACAAAATCAAAAATAAGTAAGATAATTTCTTTTGAGCTACGTTTAGCCTACACGGTATTCGTAAAAGTCTGAACTCGAATGACACCCAACATTCTTTAACTCATTATTAAGTGTTTGAATTAGGTTATCAGGATATA
The DNA here is from genome assembly GCA_963932185.1 of Troglohyphantes excavatus. Taxonomy (NCBI): domain Eukaryota; kingdom Metazoa; phylum Arthropoda; class Arachnida; order Araneae; family Linyphiidae; genus Troglohyphantes; species Troglohyphantes excavatus. Next base: position 47,613,877 of record OZ010675.1, read on the forward strand.
AACACACGGTTTAAGGGAGATCCATTCTGATACTATAACTCCGTAACAAACAGCACGATTGATATAAATTTGTTTTCGTTGGATAAGAAATTAGACGTAGATGTGTATGAACATCTATGTCTGCACACGGATAATAGACGAAGGTTTGCGGCGTCCTTCCTTTTATCTTTCGCCGATTAAAATTTTTTCTATTTATTTTCTTAAAAATTGCCTGAATGATATATTTCCAAAACTGAAATCGGAAGTCTCGTTAAATATTTTGAAAAAGTTGAGGCATAAAATTATTAACTGTTTTGTACACTGCTCAATATAACAAACTATATCGAATTTCTGTGAATTATTACATGTTAGATTTAATTACTTTTTTTACTACCATTTTAAAACATTTAACTTCTATTGCAGTTTTTTAATAAATGGTAAAATAGCAATAATTACTTATTCATTTATGCTTTGAACATGTCGGCCTATGGATTCGAACAAAACCACTCATTTTGTGTGTTTTGCATGAATTCGGATACAATGATTCAGAAAATTACATTGACTTTTTTTGTCTGTTTGTGCGGTTTTAACTAAAAAACGACTGAACGGACAAACATACAAAAAAAATTCAATATGATTTTCTGAATCAGTGTATCCCAATGAATGCAAAAAACCCAAAATGAGTGGTTTTGTTCGAATCCATAGAACGACACTCCATTTTTATATGGCTCCCAAAAGTGTTCGTACACTTACGAATTTCAAAGAAATACTGCTCTATTTATTATAAAAAATAATATTTCAGAATGTAAATTTTTTAGTAAGATATATAAATTGTTCTTAACAAAACTACATAAAATATTTTAAAAGCATAGTAAAATTTTTTTTTGAAAAATCAATAATTAAAAAGTAACAAGAAAATTATCTCACAAAAGTCTTCGTACACTTTAAAAAAATCTCTACACATTAATAAATATTGCAATATTTTGGTAAATTAGTACTTAGTAGGATGTGCTGTAACAGGGCTGCCACTGAGTTGTACCTTTGAAAATAGTAGCTTTAGTATCCTCAGACATAAAAAATAGTAGCCTAAATAGTCTCCTCAGAGATAAAAAATAGTATCCTAAATAGTCTCCTCAATTATGCACATATTTAGCAAAGATGACTAAAAGCAGTAAATTGCGACAAACGTTAAACAAATTGCAACAAAGGCATTTTATTAAATGCAAGTAATATTACAAATTGATATTATTTTTATTGTCACTGTTTTTAGACAATTCTAAATATGTATTTTATACTCCTTTTCTTAAATAGACTGCATAAATTAAAAATGTATATATTCACTAGATATGAACAAATTCCATTTTTAAACCGTACAACAATAGTACTGTTTTGTAAAAGTGCATTTTTGCACCAATATTTGCTTTTTAAAAAAATTAACGTATGTAAAAATACTTGAAGAACATATGCCTACTTTTAAAGAAACATAATAGAATATGACTGAAGGCATTGGTTATAAAAATACAGCATTCACAAAAATTGTCAGCATATTGCCAGATATTTTTTGCTGAGCTTGGTATTAATAAATATCAGTTTATAACAAATAGCTTGCTAAACCAAACAATAGTTTAATAAAAAGCGGAAAATAAAGACAACTTCCTTATTTTGAAAAGAAAAAAAAACTTCAAAAATGAATCAAATCACTTTTATAATTGCAGTCTTTTAACCAAATTTAGTAGTAATGATAAGTTGTTTATATCCCGAAACTTGCTAATTGCATTCATATTAAAAATAGGAGTAAAATTCTCAACCAAAAAAAATACACCCAAAACTTTTGTCTACGTAATCACAAATCTAAAAATATAAATCTTTAGTTAAACTCTGAATAATTTATTAAGTTTTATAAAGATATCTACTTAATTCCATCAAAGTTTACACAAGTAGTTCTGGGAACAATTGAGGGTTGCATCAAATACTTCTAATTATGAAACTTTTTGCAGTGGCGGCCCGTGGTCGAAAATGTTAGTGCAGCCGAAATCATGCCCCCCCCCCCCTTTTTTTTCCCCCCGAAACAGCAAACTTATCAATACCGCCAAAACTGAAACAATTATCGCGCCAAGGTGCTTTTCCTCCATCAGGCAAAGCGGTCTATAGATACTAGTAAAATACTCGGTCCCCTCCCCGCACGTCCCGCCGATTCACACACGTGCCAATCAATTCACAGAATTCCCAGCTACAGCTCGAGGTGAAAAAATCCATTTGAGCTGCGTTTGTGACGTCACAGCCTCATTTTAGCGTGAAGGGGAAAGTAATACAACGTAAGGTTGTCATGGCAACGATGCAGCCGATTTCTGACTTCGCTTTTTGGCTGCAATTTTTATTGAATGAAGTTTTTTTTCCCTTCTGAAATGTGCATTATGGCAAAAAGATTTGCTATTTATCGGAGATTTTGTTTACCGGAGATTTTGTTTGATGAATTTAGGTGCAGCCCGGCTGTACTTGCTGTAGTGGGCGAGCCGCCACTGACTTTTTGTTGAACCAATGCATGATTCGATTTTTATGCTAACTTTAATACATAGGCCCCACAACAACAAAACTCGTATGTTGAGCTTAATGACTTCAAACAACGTTCATGCCAAATTTGAAGAAAATCAAACAACACATATTAGATTCTGATAATCAGATATAAAGTTCTTTGAAGGTTTAACTAATTTTACCAGCTAACTTATGCAAAATCCCTAGAAATGTTAAAATTTCCATTTTTGAAAATCAAAGAAATTAAGACGATAAAATGTTGATTTTTGACCTAATTAAGAATTGATTTGCTGAGAATAAGGTTATTAGCTGACTAAATAAACTTAAAAGGCATATGCTTTAAATGAGACTATTTAAAGGCAGTTGAAAATATTTAACGAAAATGAGTTCTTAATTAAAAATTAATGAATTTATATATATATATTTTCAATATATACTTAACTAAAATATGTGGATTTTTTTTCCAGTGAAATGTGGTTTATACATTAACCAAATCAGTATTGCAAATTTTGCATATGTAGTGCATGAAATCAATTAAGAAGGATGCTACTGTCTATGGGAAATGATATTAATTTATTTTTTCCACACAAACTTTACATTTATTGAAGAATTAACTGACCTAACCTTGCTAGTTGTTTTAAGCATGTTAATATAAATCATTAAAAATTACACACTAAAAAGTTAGTTTAATAAGAAATTTGAAAATTTCCAAAAAGGTAAATAAAAGCCATATTTTTTAAGTGGAACGGTTGTGAGAAAGGTAAATTTCAAATAAAAATAATTAGTATAATAAAAATATATAAACGTTTAAACAAAATATAATTCAATTGGAATTTGAATACCAACCAAACGAAAAGAAACGAGTTTCTTTATTAAAAAAATCAATTTTTATTACTGAAAATGACAAGTCCTAAATTTCAAATTCGTGAATTAAACTATATTTTCAAAAAATATAATGCAATTTTGTTAAGTAGTGCAAAACAAATCATGATGAAACAGGAAGTAATGAAATATATGAATTTATATATCTGATGCAAAAGGATTGCAAGTCTTGAAACGGAGATCTCAGCAGATCGCGTTTAGCGAATTTCCGCAATTTCAAGGTTTCCATGCATTAAAAAAACATATAAAAAGAGCTCCAATTGAAAGGTTGCATTCGATACATGCGCCGAAATTATAATTATCTTAACTTTCGAGAGATATCTTCCCCGTTTGACGAAGATCGCAAATATTTCTAGATATGAAAAATGCTAAATTTTTGTGAAATTATCTGAATTTTTTTTTAGATTGAACATTGATTTTTCGAAAAAACAATAAACGAACTGAAGCAGGCCGCGTATACTGAATATTTACAATTCCAGAGTTTTCATGAGCGAAAAAATTCTTAAAACAACGCCATTACGCAACGAAAGATATTGAACCATCAAATTTCGACATAAATGCGGTTTTGTAGCAATTTGGCGCAGGATAACAATTTTGGCTCAGAATTCTCATCCTTGATATTTTTTACAGCAATTTTGATTACAACGATTTTGCCAATAACGATATTTGTTTAAAATTGCGATACACCGACACCGAGAAACGTAATCGTTGCGATACAGCTCGAAATCCCAGCTATTTTATGCAATTATTTTAAGTAACATGCATATAGGCTACACATTTAACTGAAATTTTTCGGAATATACGCGAGTATATTTGGTAATTTTTTAGAAAATTAAAAAAAAAACTGATGCATTTATTAAATTAATAGTAATAAAAAAAAAGGAAAACGGCGGAACCTCGGAAGATTTTCATATCTGAGGTATATATAATGTTCTTTGCTTCGCGCAGTGAATTCTAGAAGTAACACACGCAACCTAAACGCAAATTGCTCTCTAAAAGGTAAAGAAAGCGATGCCTATTGGTGATAAACATGCTTGGCAACTATTATTTATTTGTAAACACATCCTGCAGCGTTTAATGGTGTTAATTCTTCGACTGTTTGTCTTTTAGAATCGCCAAATAGCAGTACATTGGCGCCGTATGCAACAGCCAATCAGATTACGTGATACTTCAAAATGAGTTAAACGGTGCGTGATTCTGTGAAATATTAGTTGAAAATCAGTGTTGTTAAAAAAAGTTATCAAAAAATAGTCGCCCAAAGCTAAAAAAAGTAGAGGGTTTTGATGAAAATAGTCGCTTTTGGCTCTATTTTAACAAAAATAGTCGCCATAGTCGCCGAATCTTAAAAAAAGTCGCTTTAGTCGTCTAAATAGTCGCCTGTGGCAGCCCTGCTGTAACATTCACAACATTTTTAAAACCTATGGGAATAAATTTCATTAGGTATTTTTTGTAATTTCTGTATCATTTTCTTCTGTACTTCGATTATTACTTTTTTAAGTTCACCTTTCGTTTTAATGTCGCATCTTCGTACTCTAACCTCCAGTTCATAGGTTATATAACCTCCACACGTTTTATTAGGTTTAAATTCAGCGGCTGATATGTTTTTTAGAATTTGTGTACAATTATAGAGACAACAGATGCAAAAGTTGAGTTACCTGAGCACTTGTCGAACAGTTACGATTGAAATTGAAGTAGAATATGCTTCATTAAATTCTGTAGATATTATTACAACACTCAAACGTGGATTTTTCACAAATTTTCTAACTATAAACCTATGATCACGTTGAGTTAACTTTGCAGGATGACATTTTCTTACCTTGTTTTTGATCAGATTTTCTTCTTTAAGGCGTTTTATCAGATACTGCACGTAGAATTGAATAAATTTATTAATTTAGAGATACTTCGAGATGATTTACCAACATTATGATGAGAAATTATCAATATTCGAATGCTATTCTTTGTTTCCTTACGACTACGATCCATTTTTAAATAATAAATAGAATATTACGAAATAAGCTAGAAAAAATTAATACCAAACGAATATTAAATGTCACCAGAATGCAAAAATATAAAAAAAAAAGCGACAGACGATAATTTTATTTATGAATTTATTCCAAAATGTTTTGGCGTACGATCACTTTTGTGGCGTTTTTTCTCTCTGGGTTCAATATTTATATATATTCTCAATTCAATATTTAAAAAATATATATTGGGTTTTATTCAGAATAACATGGAGATGATGTGAAATAATATTGGACTTTATATTCGAATTCAATTCCAGACAACAGAGCTTTTTCTACAAATTTTTAAAGTGTACGAACATTTTTGGGAGCCACTGTATATGCATTAATAACCGTTCGAGGGTTACAAAAGCATTTCTTGCATGGATTCAAATTAATAGTCAATATATTGCTGCCTTATTCGAAATGACAACATTCAATAACAATATTATGAAATCAACATAAGCATCAAATAAATTAAAATACGAAACTTACTTTTCGAAGCATCCTTTCTTTTGTATTAATTCCAAAAGAGCTCGTAACAAGAGAAAGGCCATCGAAAACAACAAGCGTTGCAGAATCAACCACCCAGAAGCTAAGTACTCTTTGCGCATTTGAGTCACTAATGAGAAAGCCACGCCCCTTTGCGAAACGTCACGGATACAAGAAACACTCCTATTGGTCAAGAAACCGTGATCGACATTTCACTTTTCACATAATGCTCTACCCGAAATCGTTGTTGAGGAAATCTCTGTTGTGTGGATGCAAGAAAAGCAGTGGTGGCGTCAGGAATTGCCCGATGGAGAGTAATTGGGGATGGGGGGGGGGCTAGCCTTCTCCGACAGGGGGGCTAATATCCTCTACGTAAATAGTGTTTATAAAATTATTGTATCGTAAAAAAAATCAGATGTAGCTGTATCAGAACACGTCCAAAATGATTATAGGTGAAACCTCATTTTAGCAGATTATAGAGAAATAGGAAATGGTCGCCAACAGAAACATATCAAGCAATAGGAAGACAAATTGTTCCGTCTGATGCAGCGTGCTCCATCCACAACCAATGTGTGCTTTGTTTTTACTAAATTTTACACGCATCGGTTCCTAATTTCCTATCGTTTTGGTTAATTAACGTCGCACTAGAGCTGCACAATGGGCTATTGGCGACAATTTCCTATAGGACGAGAACCAATTTTAAGAAATAGTAATATTTGTCTTGCAGTAAAAGTGTCAGAAAGGATCACTCTAAAAGCAAGGTGTTTCTATCCAGATACGCCAAGTAGTTTATTTTAAAGACGTTTTACTTTAAAAATCAAGTATTAATCTATATTGTAAATTTGTTAGTGATAAATGTTTAAAAATAAATGTATATAATACTTTGTTTTTTAATAGTATTACGAGATGAATAGTAGTGTTTTATTGAATAAGAATAACACATCTAATTTTTCAGGTTTAAGTTTTGTTATGTGCTAAAATGAAGTCTAATATATTTTAAATATATTTGTACATTGCATATATATATATATATATATATATATATATATAATGTGTAAGTTTACATATTAATTTCTTACCGAATTTTTCAGCCATTATGTTATTTTTAAAGGTATGATTTAAAGCATTGAAAAAAATAAGCTGTCCGATTGTCTACAAACTATTATTGTGTTAAAGGAAGAGGGGTCCAAAATTATGCCTACTTCGGCTAAACAAATTCTTAGGCCATCCCCGTATTCAATGGTCATTCAAGGAATTTTTTGTGACACAAGCAAACATGATTTTGGTCTCCAATTCGCCTAATCATATTTTCTAAATTTGTCTACTAAAAATTATATTAGTTTTACTAACGTGCCAAACGCCACTACTGGTCAATTCTGTCAAGAATGCTTTTTTCATACCATAAAACAAAACTTAAGCTGTACGATCCTCTATAAAATAAGTTGACTTTTTAATAAAGTAATAAATTAACATCAAAGAAATTTATTTAAGTGCAATACTATATTTTAATTACGATTCGGGATCATCTCGAAAGAAAGATCCAGGAACACTGCCCAGTATTTCTGAACCATGGTTAGATGACGAGTTTAACACCTAATCTGGTACCCGATGCAATTTCAATAGGCGTCAGGACATTGGATCACGATCCGATTTAACGTACACCAATATTTTGCGATCGCGAAAGGAAGAATTTGACAACTCTCTGATCACCAAATCGCTGTAAGTCGCTTCCCAAACACGCATGTTTAGTATCAAACTCGCGTAGTTCGAAGCCTATTTTTTTAGCCTATTTTGAAAACGTTTTGTACATAGACATTAATTTTTCGGCCATACATTTACTTCAATATAGTAAGTGAAGTAAATGAACAGTTCAGTTATTCTCCCTCGAGAATATACATATGCTTTTGTTATAAAATTCTATTATAGGAAATTAAACAATTAGTATTTTTCCTATTGTGAAAAACTGTTTCACAGTCACCTAGAAAGCAATGGACAACTAGAACGGGGCGGAGTTTAGCCTTGTTTGTGGGATTTCGAGCACGTGTAAGTTGCCGATTACTGGTAAACAAATAATAATATTGCCTTTTTATGTTCAAATTTTGCATTAATTACACTTAACTTGTGTTTTAACATCATATTCTAAAAAAATATCCTCGAGCTTTTCAATATATTAGTAGTTTTGAGGGAAATTCTAACGCTATCCCACAAACAAACTAGTTCTGACGTCACTGTAGGCGTGGTCATTCTACTCGTCCATTGTCTTTTTTAAAAAAAAACTCGTCCCCCTCCCCTTTTTTTTGCCCTTTGATCTTGCTCCCTCACTTTCAGCACCCAATCGCCGCTGTCTGCAACTATGAAACAAATATTTCACAAGAGGATTCATTTAAAAATTATAGAGTTTTAACAATCTAACATACACATACAACAATCTAACATATACACAATCTTAACTGTTAAAAATGATAATTTTTTGAAAAAACTCGTCATTTTGACGAAACAGACCGCCTGCTAAATGCTTCGATTACATATTTCGTCAAAAATGAAAAGTACGTTCGTCATAAATTACAAAACATTTTGTCGTTTGGGGATAAACTAACAAAATATGTTTTCATATTTGAAGAAAAATTTAAATCGAAACACATTACAACAATAATGGTTACTAAAACATCACACATAGAGTGTTACAAAGTTGAGGTAACATATATAGCAACTTGAAATAATTTTACGTAATAAAATTAAATATCCGATACAGTTAATTATATAACTTATAAGAAATTTAAGGCAATATTATACTTTTCCTTTGACAAAAACTTGCTTGAAACTTGTTCTAAACTAAATACTGGCTATGCCATGGCTTTGAGAAGGACACACAACGGTTAAATTCGTCAATAAAAATGTTAAATTGAGGTACTGTGCCATCACTAGGGATAGGGTCAGGGATAAAACAGGCAAAATATAAAAAGAGGAACATTTATTTTTAAGTATGTTGAAATTGCAACAAACCAATTATAATAAATGCAGTAATACAGTAGACTCTCTATAACTCGAACTTCGATAACTCGAATTTTTCGATATCTCTAAAAAAATCTATTTCCCTGCACCTTCATTACTTATTTAATGTAATTTTATCTCTTTAATTCGAAGTTTTTCGTCGTTATTTTCGATAACTCGAAGTTTCCTCACAACTCAATATTTTGTTTTCCTCTCAAAACTACGGATTTTGAAGAACCTTTAGCATATATGTAATTGCCACGTTCTTCTTTATCAGTTCTCTTTCTTATTGTGCGTTATTGAAAGAGTATACGTACAATGGATTCCTACCTGTGTCTTACCCTTTTGTTTGAATGTCGCCAGACTGGATTCCCCGAGCTGTATCCCCTCCTCTTTAACACAGAGTCAGTCCAACAAGGAAGATTAATGATTTATCGTCCCTCAAGCCAGCTAGTGTTTTCGGTAAAGTGCGAGTCACTTTCTTGGAACATTACCGACCGTCCAGAAAGCAACTCACTTAAAATATGAAGACGACAATCGACACCTTCTCATTTTTGTTTAGGCAATGCACTCTATAGCAGCATTTGATGAGAGATCGCTCTCAGAAGAAGAATGATAATGAAGAATGCTAACCTCCTCCAAAGATAACTTTGTGAGAGGCTCTATCTTCTATAAAAACTATGCGTGCATTCATTGAATCGAGGCCGGAAATGAAAACATCGGAGACATTTCAAGCAATCGTGCATTTGGAAAATATAATTGATTTCGAAAAATATAGAAATACTCACCAAACTATTTTGGATAGATATGTTAAATAAAGTCGTGGAAGTATACGAGTATTTATTTTTACCAAAACAGCTTTTTTTTTAATAGGATTTTCGATAACTCGAATTTTCGATATCTCGAATTTTTATACACTTCCCTTCGAGTTCGAGATAACAAGAGTTGTCTGTATTACAAATTGAGAATTTTTTTATTTAACTCACCGTTTTTAGACAACTTTAAATATGTACTTCTAATTGTTTTTCAAAGATAGTTTGCATAAATTAAAAAAAATCACACGATGAACAAAATCTAATTACAAATCCCTCAACAATAGTATTCCATTGTATAAGTGAAATGCTCCACTTACTTTTTTTTAAATATAACTAACATAAAAAAACTTTACCTCAAACCTTAAGACAAAATACCCATATTCAGCCAAATTTAATAGACAATTACATATTGCTTACATCTAAAAACTTGCTAATTGCAGCTCATAAAAAGCATTCGTACTAAAAATGAGAATAAAATTCTCACAAAAGAAATATTGTATATTAGTATTCAGTATTTCGAATATGATGCCTGGAAAAGAGACAAATATTGAAGTCGTAGATACTATTGAATTATTGCTTCACTTCATACCTTACTTCTAACTTAAAAAATAAGATTAACTATGACAACGGTCATCATGAAATGTTAACTTGTCCGAACTGCAGTGCGCTTTTATAGTCTGGCACACAATATAAAAGCGAAATAACTTGGGAATAAGCTCTGAAAGTTTTACATGTTCATAATTGTCATAGGAGTCTGACTGTTAGGTGCTCCTTTTTCTCCTTGTAAATAGCATTAATTTGTAATGAGACTAATTTTTTTTTATTAAACGAACTAGACACCAACCTGGGAGTATTGTAAATTATTTTAATTTTATTAGCTGGAAAGGTTGTCACCAAAGAGTATAAATATAATAGAGAGCGCTCTCCATGTCAGGCTCTGGCAAGACCGCGTTCTCAACACACATAAGAACCGATGCCCATCACGTGGTTTTAGCGCTGCCACACCCTACATGCAGAAGTTCCGAAATTGGCGCAGTTTCTTCTTTTCGGCGATAGAGTGTTCCGTCGGTATTGAACTTCTAAACATAAGTTATGTAGGTATTTACTTATTTTCAAACAATGTGCATTAAATATTTTCCTTGCATTAACGAAACGAAAATATCCTTTTGTTTGTGTTCAATGCTCTAAGAAACGAATCTCTTTCTAAGGTTTTATTGTTCATATTTTCTTATTGAAATATACAAAATAACAATTAAAAGAACTACGCTTATTGTGCATCTACATAAAAACAGACAAATATACAAGTAAAATACATAATTATATTTAAATTATAAATAACAAAAAAAACATGTTAAATTGCAACTATTTATTGAAGAATTTAAGGTAAGAAATGTAATCCCACCTCCCCCGCACACACAAATTTTTTTTTTAAAAAAACTACGTTTTTTTTTATTGTACAATTAGGATTAAATTGTTTTTTGTCCGAAAATAAGTAGTATCAATTCGTAGTATTCTATATAAAGTCGTCCTTCCAAAAGACGCTTTTCAATAGCGCATTTTGCCTGATCATAGTGCTCATAACCCGGGTTAACGTTGCACTATTTAAATACAATCTTCTACTTAATATATATAAGTTTTATATTTGACTAAATATCGTATTATCATCAGTATTACGTAAGTATGTAAAGTTTCAAGGCTATACGTCATTTAAAGAGGAAGCATTCGAATTTATAATTGACTTTTCAATAACTATATGTAATTAAGGTTAATTGAATACATTTGAATTATAAATTTAATGTAGTAAATTTTATACTGATAACATTGCAGAAACTAATTTGAAAATATATGTACATATTTATATGACATCCCTAATTAGAAAATAACAAAGACAAACGCAACATTCGAAAATGGAAAAAATAACTATTTAATTCTAATTAAAATAAATAACAAAATATAAATGAAAGCTATTACAGAATTTTGTTGTACAACTGCTATATGCTATTTTTAGTAAATTTCGAAATGGCCTCTTTAATTTATATGTTAAATTCCTTTAAAGTATCATTCTTCAAGAAGCGATATTTAAATAGAAAATTAAACACAAAACCATATAACAATACTTTTGATTTCATTTAGTTTGGAAAGTCGCCAAAGCATGCCAAGGCACGCCAAGTAACACCGGCGCTCCATAACTAGTTCAGAAAGTATTAGAAACCTTAAAAAAACAAAATTTAATATTTACGAAACATCGAATTTGCTACCCAAGGGAAATAGGAGAGTGTAGTCTAATTTCCTATAAATATTTACTCAATTGAAACAGATTATATTCATAAAAATTAAGAAAAGAATTCGTAAACCTCATGTTAAACAAAGTAATTTTGATTATTTTACATGATTTTAAAATTTGGTTTGAAATAAAATTTTCAGGAAAACTTACCAATGGAAGGTATATGGACCTCCTTTGCGAAATTTTTCTTTGTATCCATAAGCGGCACAGCTATGAACCATTTTCTGTTATGTTTTGTTTCGGATCGCCGTGAATCGTCGCTGTTCCTATTGGAACTCTATTAGGAGGAAGAAACTTTTTCGCGTGGGCGAGGAAATCTGTCCTCCGATCACGTGATTCGATGATGGATATGCGTAAATCGGCATTTTTCTCCCTCTATTTCTATCATTACTCTATGGTTGTCACATGTTGATATCCCAACTTACAATATCTTTGGATTTGTATGGGATGTTACAACACAATTTTTTGGCAACCATTTATTTATGACTTTGTGCATTTTAAGCTATATTTTTAAGGCAATTCGAGAAGGAAAAAAAATATATTTAGGTAAAATAAATTTTATTTACATTTTTTAATATACAAAATATACAATTCAAAAATACAAGTTTAGGAATTCAACATAACATATTTACAATTTTTTTTATACACATTTCACAAGTACAATTTATGTTTTAATTTACTTTCACTACAGCTAAAGAAACCTAGTTCGTAAATTTGTTTTCAAACATACCCGTGTTCCTTATTTTTGGATTGTCTATAATTATCTAATTCTTATAGCAGGTCGCAATTACCTTGGCCAGGTATACATTTTCACAAAAACATCCTGCTAAACAATTGCAAATCGGATCCCTGGGTCCAGTAGAAGGGTAAAAACAGAGCGAAAAGGGAAGTGGGAATTAAATTTTATATAATTTATATTTGAAAATATAGTGCTGATTTTGGCAGTTTGTTTATTTTTATTAATAGTTTTAAAAAAAACTCAAGGCTTTTTTTTTTTAAAAACATTAAAAAGTCTTTTTCATTCTGGTATTTTTGGAAGTTGAAATCGCATTCACTTAACATTTTTGCAATAAATTTATTTTTCCTTTTCCGTATAAATAAACCCACGCACATTTTATACCTGGTATATAAACTATTAATAAAAATTTGCATACAAACAGGAGGTGTTTAAAAGAATTTTCCCAAAGTTATAATTAAATTATTTCTAAACTTAAAAAATATATTTCATTTAATTACATTTTTCTGCATTGTTTTTCAAAAAAAAAAAAAAAAAATGAAGTTTTCTGTGCAAAAAAATAATTTTATTAAATGACTGGGCGTTGGACCATTTTCAAGTTTCTTAAATGTTAAAATTTAAATACATAAAAAGGACAAAAAAAATCTATCTTATTTTTTACTGTACTAGATACGCTAACAAAATGAATCGATATAAAAGTAATCTAAATATATATATATACCTTTAACATATATCCATAATCAAAAGCATGGAAGTAACGCATGATGTTTATATAACATCGGCAAGAATCTCGCCCTACACTTGGTAAAGAAATTTTCAATCAATTTGGATGGCAACCCTTGACATCCCCCTGTTTACTACACGTTTTGAAATAGACTCGCCGGCTAAATGAGGAACCAGGCAATAGCACAATTTATTACATCGAAGTGTGCTTAACAATAAGTTAATATAAATAGTAATTGATAAATGGATTGTTATCTAAAGAAATAGAATAATTGATTAAAAGATATTTAAATACTAAAAGAAAATTCAGAAGTTGGGATAAATTTCAAATTCGGAGGTTGGGAATGGTTTGCAACATAATACAAGAAATATGGAAAAACTAAGTTTGATAAGATACAGTGGTTAAAATTTTATAAAGATTGTATAACTATTTATTTTGTTTATATATATTTTTGTATTGGATATAGTTTATTTTTATAACAAATACAATGTTAACTGGGGCGTACTCAAAGGCCAAACAAATACCAAAAACCCATAAATAGGAAAAGTTTAGCTGTTTAGATTTTGGCTTAAACTGTTTCCTGTCATCAGTTAATCCCATTCGAACAATTGAGGTAGTTCAAATGAAAAGGTGGAGGAAAACTAATCAGTAGAACGGATTTAAAAATAACTTTGCTCAGATTAAATCAATTGGGACATTCAAAAGGTGGTCACCATCATACTCGAACCCATTCACAACTATAATAATGAGTAAAACTTTTTTTTTAAATAATTTTTTTAAAAATGACAATTTATTTTGTATACCAACACCGAAATTTGTAAAGAACCAGTTTAGTGTAAATTATACAATAATCTTAACTCGTCAATTTAAATACGAGATTAATTGTTTAAAATACATGCCATTTGATACCATCTTGTTTGATCCATTAATTCTCATGAACAATTGACAGTTTGCCACTTTTTGGAGTTTAAAAAAGTCAAAAAAAGGGAAATTAGGCTTAGAAGGCAGAACATTTAAGCAGTGCAAAAATTTAATTGAAGTCCTACCGTCACGAAGTCCTCAATATCTGTACACAAGGGTCAGATGTCAAATTAAACTAAGTTTTTTTTAAAAAAAGGATTTAACAATTTTAACATCTTTAAAATACAATTCTATTGTAGCCTAGCTAATAGAGCGCTGGACTTTTGAATAACAGGACGCAAGTTGCGAGTCCCAACATAGGCCACTCATAACGTATATGCCTTAAAGGGTTCTTTGGCAATGTGGGGCCAAAAAGCTAGTTTCAAATGTAAATTTGAATAAATACAAATTTCCTCCTTTAAAGCTCTTCTCGAGAAAAGGTCAGTGGTCATACATTGCAATGATCAAAGAACCTGCAACGCAGAGGCTAGCACTCCGGTTACACTCGATCCAATTTTTAAAAAATAGAAATTTGTACTTTATTTCTTTATTCATTTGAGGAACTTGAGGGTTTTGTACTATTTTAAACTATTTATTCCTTCTTAAAAATATGCTAAATTTAGGAGGATTTCTATTTTTAAAATCCTAACAATCCATCAAATTGAAAAACTATCAACTCTAAGCCTAACACTCGTTTCACTATACAGACACTGGACATGCGACTAACATCATTCGGTCTAATTTTGATCGAACAAGATACAGCAAAACGATTCAAATATATAATATTTCTATGATATCGATCGTTTTAAGCCTCTTACAAAAATTTAATTTTTAGGAGCGCAGACGAATCGTACGTCCAACTCAAAAATATATTTTTTAAATAAGTTTAAAAAGAATTAATGTATAAAGAAATATCCTAAAAAGCATTTCCAGAACACTATAATGGCCAAACAGCTAGTCCAACATTGTACGAAGTTATTCGACAAACTCATTTCGCGTTTGCAATATTAATTTCGATTTTGCTATTTGAAAAAAATTTAATATTTGCTTGATCAAACAAGATGCAGTGTCATTATATGTATCAACGTTTGGCACTTTCTTAAAGAGATTATATCATTCCTAAAATAAGATGAAAATATTTTTCAATATACTTTGGAATAATGATTTTTATTTTGTCAATCAAACGTGCAGCATCCATTCCACACAAATTTAGCAAGAGCAAAATTAAAACACTTGAATATAGTCGGTAAGTGTTTTTTTTATAAACTCTTATACAAATTGTACGTCAAGATTTTTTTGTCTGATGCTTAAATTATGAAAACTTGATGCTTTAACAATGTAGATTTGATTTTTCTAAATTAGAATTATCGTACATTTATAGTACTTCCCTGATAGTACAATCAAATATGGGAAGTTTGCTGTTTATATACTGCTGTGCAATAAGACAAATTTCTCATTTTCAAAACCGTCCTAGATTCCAATTAAATAGATTTAAATTAAACCTGATGACAGGAAATGCACTGTATAGCAAAATTCAAATGTCTTTGAAAACTTTGTGACCATTTTTTTTATTTTGGTTCTGTTTATCAATGGCCAATCAGTGATGATTTAGTTTTGAAAACACTGATATTTTAGTGATATCCATGACCCTCAAAAGATTAATATTTCCAACATTTAGCAAGTCAATACATGCTCTATTCTCCCCTGGTATAGTTGCATACATGGAGGTAGTTGCATATAATAAGTTATAGTAAAGTATAGTTGCATTTTCAGAATTGCCAAATTCTTTGATTTCTCTGCTGCTAGACACCCTGTAAGTACCAGTTGATGGCACTTATTTTATATTGGCACTTCAATCTAAATTTACTTTAAGATTGCAAAAAATTCCCATTGAAAAATAAAATTAGAATTGCTACGATAGCGAGTCCCATTTAAATAAGCATACAGGGTTTGGACAAGTGACGACACAATTGGAATATAAACCCCTATAACTGGATCATTTGCGTTTTGGACCCCTTCATTTCAAAATGTGTCCAGAATGTAAGGGTCAGAGAATTTGAAGAAGTCACTTACTTCCAGATCTGTCTGCTGATCGGCAGGGCTAGTTTAAGGTCCAAAGGGGCACCGGACTAAGGAGGGCACCAAATTTGAGTGGAGGGTTTCTGAGGATTACTAGATAAAATATGCATATATACTAAATGATGAGAGCACTACTAAGCATCAGAGAATCATGCCTCATGATATTTGCTAGGATCCATTAAATTGCATACTTCTACATTTAAATAACTTTTTTTTCTAAATATTCCATAAAGAATGGGGCATCGATTCTTTATATTCCATGAAGAATCGGTACTATCGGTAATTACTTATTTTAACAGATACAATACAGATTCAATTATTTCAATACGAGTACTTAAACATGGCTCGAATTTAACCAAGATTTAGAAATGAAATATTTAGTTTTCCTCCCTCTTTCGTTTCAGTCTCACTAAATAAAACTGCCAAACACACTAATGCGGTTATCCAGATCCCTGTTGAAGATGCTAATGCAGAGACTGACAAAGATTCCAACACAAGTGACGAGGTACAACGAGATTGACCACTTGCTACGGGGAATACTCTCCCTCACATGCGCTTGGTTAATTAACGTTGCACTAGAGCTGCACAGTGGGCTATTGGCGACCTCCCCCACATGGGAAATAAGTAAATTAGACCATGAAGAGGGCGATGCAGATGATCATAGTTACCAATCACTTTTGTTCCCCGAAAGAGTCTGCATAAAAGGCAAAGAGTCTGCATTGCAAAGTCTGTATCAGGCTATAACAAATCGCCAGATCGATAAATATATTGATCGATTTCTACTGATAAATGATCATTTAATTCTTAAATCAACGAGAAGATTTGGTTTTGAGTGCATATTGAAATCACTGCATTTGGCAAAAATGGAAATGAATGATGTTTGTTTAAAGTAGAGTAGAACTTATACCGATTATTGGATACTATACATCATTATTGTGAGTTACTCGCAAGTGTTCTCTCAGTATTGCGAAGATTTGGAACACCTCCCATTGGTCGAGGAAGATCTTAAGGGCTGCAGAAGAATGCATCAGAGCAAATATATAACATTTGGGATCATTGGCTTTACAAATCGGACCAACAGTTTCGTCAATGAAAAAATTTGTAGTGGAAAGCCAGTCTACAGAAACGAGAAATGCAAGGTTCCTCTACATAACAGAGTGTTAAGACTTCTCGCAGCATAGCATAAACCAAGAGTGCAGCAAATGTTTGGGCTTTAGGGGTGCGGCTCATTCTCAGAAAAATGGGATTGCTTTATATAAATTATTAAATATTGAATTGTTTCTAGATTATGTACTTGGATAAACTGTTCATTTGAATTTATTGTTTGAATACTAAGAGTAAAGATACAGGGAAAATAAAAGGCACAGGAGTTGGCTCCCCAATGTCAATATGCCTTCATATTATTTGTTTTAATAAGTTTTATAAATTTTCATTGTTCTTTTTTTAAAGTTATTTGTGTTTTTCTATATTTGTGTAGCATTTATAATACTTTTACATTTATGTGTACATTACAGCCAATTGGTCAAAAACCTTGCCAGTTAAAAAATAAAAATGTGAAAAAGCAGAAAAATTCAATAAATACTATAATTGATCTAAAATAAACCCGATGCTCGAATTTGTAAAATTTGTTTTTTCAATAGGTTTGAGCAATTTTAGAAATATTGAATAAAAACATCTTAAAAATATATTTTTTTAAAAAAAAGGAGAAAAATACGAATTAGAACGCGCTTTTCTAGCTCAGTCGGTAGTTACTTCAGCAGTTTGCAGTAATTCAATCTTGAAGGTGCATGGAAAAAGAATCTTTCTTTACACAATTCTCTGGGAGAATTACTTGAAATTTTCACCGTTATTTAAAAATTAATCAATCAATTTTTGCTAAGCCTCAACAGATGGAGCAAGGGGTTACCAAAGAACCACTTGGGTCTCATCCCACAAATTGTAAATAGGCAGTGGTAGGCACATAGGGACCACTGTAAAAAGCATTATCCATCATCAAATATACATTAGAATAATTGTTTTCCTGAATAAAATACTTCCAAAAGAATGGGGTCAGAATTCTTTCACTGGTTACAAAATAATCTCTTTTAATGATTAGATAAAAATTCCTCCATTTCCAAGTGCTAAAAGATGTTCCGCAGTTGTCAATTTCTCGAGAGGCGTGCAATGAGATAAAACGCAATCGTTCATTGCACTTGGGTAATTTATTTGCTAGCAGTCCGAAATGGTGATACTCTCGATTGAGTGACGAACTGAACAACTCTTTTGATGCAAAACTTGGAAAGTATGCCATTTTTAATTAATAATTTAATATTAGGGAAGAATGTTAAAAATCCATGCTCATTTTTGAAGAACTTTTGTCCTTGACTAAACAGACGCCTGCTGAAGAATGCTCAGTTTAAACATTTCACAAGGGAACATTGTTCTATTTTTTTGCAGTTTATTTTATCAAAAATGAGGACAAGGAAATATCAAATAAATATCGAAGGCTTGACTCAAAACTATGAACCTCTTGGTCCATAGTCCTACCGACTGTGCCAGAAACGCTATCGAGTTTTTACAAAAAAAAAATTTAGTCGATACCACAGGAAAAGAATCTACTTTCATTAAGAATTAGTGTTTCGTTAAAGTAATAATTTAATGACTAAACCATAGCCTTGACGATCACTGAATGCTAAAAAAATGTGTCATTTATGAGAGTATGTTCGCAATCTGTCCCACATCTCAATACTAAAAGGTAATTATATGGCAAATCCACAATCAAGGTAAACTACCTCAAGTTAACTTGCGTTAAGATTAAAATTCTGTGACTTTTTCCTAGTTTTTGCAGAAAGTTATAAAAAATTCAGACTGAGAATTTCGATCAGATATTATATTTTCCCTCATTAATATTGAAGTCAGTACAAATATATTAATTAATAATTTAGATATAAAGAATTATTTAAATATATATTTAATACAAGAATTATTTAAATATATATTTAATACAAGAATTATTTAAATATATATTTAATACAAGATTTAAATATAAAGAAAATAATTAAGAATTTGGCAATTTTACAAATTTATATTTTTACAATAACATTTAAAATGTTTTCTAGTTCAGGAAGCAACTATCCACTTCTCACTGTGTAAAGTAGTTTCCATGACGAGATGGAAAAATATTTTTAACAAATTAAAAAGTTGATACTGTTTCAGATTCAAGTTTCTTTACTACGTTAGGGGCTTAATGGTCAACAACTAGAAATTGTAATTAGAAGTAGGTGCCTAGTGGTGGGCGCTAATTATGTTTTGTCCGGTTAAGAAAGAAAGTTTGGGATTCAACTGCACAAATTCTTTAACAGGGGGATGTCGAGAGTTTAGATTCTCTCGAGAGTGATAAAATGAGGAAAAGTTTTAAATTAACAAGCAAATTTAAATTAAACAAATATTTCGGTTGGGGAGAAAACAGTTTTGAAAAAGTGCTATCGACAAATGGAACAACTTACCCGTGGACATTGTTAATTCTACAGGATTAATTAAGAGAAAAGTGGATATATTCATTGGGAATTGTTAGGGGGATACTAGACTGAATTGGCCTTAAGACTTAATTCAGACTAAAAAGATTGGATGGAAGACCAAGACTCGTCCAGAAGCTTGGAGAGTATCCCAAAATTTGGGATTTTAGCCTGTTAGTCATCAATATTTATTTAAATTTTTCAGTCTCTAGAAAGAATGTGTGGGCAGGATACATTAACCACACTTGTAATAGTTTGCAGCTTTGCACATCGGCAACTAGGGCGATTTCTCGTGTGTAGAAATGTTTTGAATTTTAAAATTTAACGAGCTCGGA
The DNA here is from genome assembly GCA_963932185.1 of Troglohyphantes excavatus. Taxonomy (NCBI): domain Eukaryota; kingdom Metazoa; phylum Arthropoda; class Arachnida; order Araneae; family Linyphiidae; genus Troglohyphantes; species Troglohyphantes excavatus. Next base: position 47,634,120 of record OZ010675.1, read on the forward strand.
TCATTAAGCTTCCCCTGCTCTATTTTCCTAAGCTTGGTTCGTAAATATGAATCTTTTTTTAAATTGCATAGTGCACTTTTCTCGTTAAAATGTCCTGGCCAAAGTAACTGCAGAATTGAGTTCAAAACTATAATATTTAATTGAATACATTTTATCTCAAGTCTTGACTGAATAAATATAGGGCAGTGAGAATTTATGAAAAATATTTTTAAAAAAAAACGATTTTGCAAAATAATTGGATCCATCTGGTTTCCAAAATAGAAAGCTCAAATACTCTTTGTAGTTTGTGTGCATATTTTAATAATTAAAATTAAATTATTAATTTTTAAATGAAACTAGAAATTTAAATAAAAATTTAAGCTAAATTAAAAATTTAAATTAAATTTTAAATTATATTTATTAAAATGAAATTAAACTTTAATATAAAGTAAATTATTCTAATTTATGCAACACATTTTTTTTAATTTTGAAGTGTAGATTGAACTGAACAAGTTAAAATATACATAACTTTAAGCACATAACGTTTAAAAAAAACATTCAGTACTTTTGAAAATAAACTAAATACATATTTAAAAAAAATAGCTTTCAATGCTAAACAGTGAATACTAGATACATATATACAAGTCAAACTTATGCATTCATTACACAAGACGTTTCATCACAAAGAAACGTTAACAGTTGATAAATAACCTCGGAACCTCCCTGAGGTTTGGCGGAAATGGCCATTTCCCTTGACCATTTACTCAGATGAGTTGAAACCCTATGTTGGCAGTACAACTGAGCTTGTTAAATACTTATACATCACAGCAGCCACTGGACTTTATCAATAAAAGACTCTTGAAGGCACAGGACTTGATATAGCACAGATGCACTGGAACCCTATAAAAACACATTCAATTAAATATATAAATTTGAAGCACAAAATGATTATTCCCCGTTTTGGTTGCAGGGGTATGCCATAGTCAAATCAACTTCCCGATGTTAAATTTATCCAAAACAGTCGGATGATTCATTCAGAATTGCCAAATTTTCTGCCAATGTAATTTGAAAAAGAGAATGGTGCACTGCTAAAGAGGGGCTTAAGTAATTCCATTTGTACTGTGCGAGCCCTCTGTGCTGCTTAATCTAAAATATTTAGATCAAGCCATATTTTTAATAAAGTAAGAAACTGATTTTTTTTTTTTAAATCCACAAGTTATTTGAGGAAGAGGCTTAAATTAACTAAAGAGTGGTCAAACTGTATACAATCTTAAAACTAAGAATAGGTGGAAACTAAATATTCTCATGCCTTGACTAGAAGAGTCCAAATGCTGACATGATATCAATATCGTTTAAGTTTACAAATAGGTATTGAAAAGTAAAAAGGAGAAAAAAATTCCCTTGCTTCTTACTTGTCAAATGGTAAAAACAAATTCTTATATCCACCATCTTCAGGCATATTTGTCAAGCTGCTCATGAATGAGTTAGGCTGACATTGATCAGAAGTACTGGAATCCAATCTGCAGAATGACTTGGCAATACTATTCTTTGGCATGCTGAAAAAGGTTATGTTTTATGAAATACATATTAAGATGTTGTTACAAACAAGTTGTCATAAAGCCTAGTATGTTAAACACAGATCGTTTTTTCAAATTTGCAGTCAATTTGTATTTAAGTAAAAGGATAACGTCAAGAGTTAGCAATATGTTTGACATATAACTGAAGTATTTTAATTTGGGTTGAAATTTAAATATAAAAAAACATTAGTATTTTTATAAAAATAAATATTGAGACATTTTTTTAAATGTTCTGATCATAATTTTGCAAGTTAGAATAAAAAAAACACATTTGACTGAATTTTAATTCCACAAAAAGGTAAAGATAATTTCTACACAACAGTAAATATAATGTTAGGTATTTGGTCTGTTAATTCGTTATGCAGTCACGACTAAACACATTGTTTGATTTGCATTCAATTTGGCATGAATGTTCCTTAAAGTCATCAAAAATTACGTAAGTTTTTTTAAAGTTGTTTTTCTATTTTAAGTTAATGGCAATTTAATAATTTTGTTCAGTTTCAAAATGGGAGTTTTCATGCAAGGTTCAGCTTTTTGTGTTTGCAGTCTACTGCTCACAGAACTACTAGTCAATAGATTTAAATTATTTCATTAGATGAACATTTGTAAAACCTTTGCTGAGAATCATCACTAATAAACTTTACTAATCACTTAAGATTATAAAAGCAAAAAATTACTTACCTGCAGTATGTTTGGTCTACTAGTTCCTTTTCTGCCATCGAGAAGACTTATCTGAAGCGCAGGGAGGAACATAAGTTGAACAGATAACGATCATCAGGTCCTACAGGACATCAAGAGTCTACCTCATGCCTGCATTTAGTTGCCACATCTAGTAAAAGAATAAATTTTTTAGTCATAGCAGTTAAATTAACGACTACATTTTGACTTTTTTAAATAATTGCTTAAAATATATTTTTAAAATGTCTTTCAATTTAAGAGACTTATTCTTTAATTCTACAAGAAAGCTCAACGTAATAGTTAGGAAGAAAATGCCTAATCAAAGCAACAAGTTTCGTGGCAACCAGAGCCAATTCTAACCAAAGCCTAACTACTGTTCTTTAAATATTTCTACTTTACCTACTTTTATATTAAATGTAATTTTTCTTGATTTTTGTTAGATTGAACTGCAATCGATATTAAAGCTTATCTATCTACTAAACATTTTTAACAAGACAAAATATTTTAGAAGTGCAAGTTTTCGTTACTTCAATATATATAATGTTAAGTTGTATTCTATTTATGCACAATAATTAGGAGTACAAGTAAGCAAAAAACATTCAATGAAACTTATTTAAAAATACGTTGCCAATAACAATTCTTAATGTTGTATTTTAAGTTAAAAACTAATTTGTTTTCTAAAAATAAAACAATTGTCAAAATGAAGTTATTAAAACATATTTAATAAAATATTCAGACATACTATCAAAAAAGCTTGCATTACCTTCTGAATCCAGTTGGGGAACAAATTCTGCTTTCTGGCGCAGTATACGCCTCCAATATATTTCATCAGAAAAACAGTATTCTTTCACTTTATCGGCACCCTTTGCATCCGAATGATCGCTCACATGGATTTTGCTGCAGTAACAAAGATATTAATTCCTTTGGATCAACAGCAGTGGGTCATGTCCGTTGCTTGCAGGCCATTTAACCTCATCTGCAGAAAAATTCAAAGGCTTGATGGAAATTGTATAAGTAATAACTAAGCACAAAGTTACAAATTAAAAAATACTTGCATATGATAAATATTGAAAATGTAATACAAGCTTGTGGATTATGCAAACTAAGCATTAAAATTAAGGTTAAACTTAAGACAAAACGCAATACAAAACATGTAGTCCAGTCAGCAAAGCATGAAAAAAGGGCCAATTCGGAAAAAAATCTGGGTAAGCTGGAAACAATTTTAATCTCTTCTAAAAAGTGTTGTATGAGATATATTAATTTTGCACCCTTGCACCATCTTGGCACTGGCCGCCATCTTGGAAAAATGGCGAAATCAGTTTTTTGTAATTATCTCTAGGTATTAATTATGGAGAAAAAATTTCTATTACAAAATTATTTGTCGAGTCATTTCCAACAAAAATGCTATTTACACTTTTTTTCTGCGACTCTATTCAGAAGCTAGACGAGAATTAAGTTTGTATCAAACCACTACGTAGCATGAAAATTCAAGAAATCGCCCAAATATGACAGTTTTTTACTCTTACTTTTGTTTCAAATATCTATTTTTATCTTATGCACATGGGTAATTCCACGTAAGTGTCCTAAGAGTGAATTTTAAAATATTTTTTTACAAAGTTGAAATTTTTATATTTAATAGAAAAATTGAATTTATTATATTTTGCAGGGTTCACTCTAGCCTTTTTTTGAAGGGCGGCCCGCCCTGCCCGCCCCTTTTTCATCTCGATAGCGCCCTTATGCCCTTTTTTCAAAAACACCGCCCTCTTTTGAAAAAATTCCGCCTTTCTTGCCCTTTTCATGCAATCACAAACGTCCTGTTTCCCTAGATGTTTTTTTTTTAAATAAACATCACTTTAAACATTTTTGTGTAAACCGGAATTAAGTGAGTTGTAACAGTAGATAAACAAAATTCTTTTTAACTACGCATGTTGTGCAATCGGTATGATTTCGCGGAAATTTCGGGCACAGGGCATTCCACGAATTCTATTGGTGACCACGCCCACTCCGAACCTTTTTTTTTAAAGTGCCCTTTAAAACCAAAAAGTGCCTTTGGAATATCAGGGTGCCCTTTTTCCAGCCAACAGCGCCCTGCCCCTTTTTATTTCTAGAGTGAACACTGTATTTTGCATTAATAGAAATTTTGTGCATGTTTTGTGACAATGGTGCAAATTCAAAATGGTTGCCATGTAATGAAATTGAACTTGCTTATGTTATTTATTATTTGTACTCCTCGATTCCTAAGATAAGTTACATTTTCTGAATATTTTGAGTATGGGTTTGAGAAATACAACTAATGTGCAATCAAATTCTTTACTTTATAACAATTTATCTTGATTTAATTATTGATTTAGAACCAAATGAAATAAGGATTTTTCAACTGTTTAAGTAACAAAAAAGAACAAAAGTTCTAATTTTTTTTAATTAAGCCACAATTAAAAAAAAATCGGTGATTTCCTCCTCTATAATAATCTCTATCAGGTTGCAGTTTTGATTTTTAAAAGAATGATATTTTTTAGTGAATATTTACTAAATTAAAACTGTAGTGTAAGTCACAGCGTAGAGTAAGTCGGGTCATTCCATGTCAAATCAACACAAGAAATGGCATTTTTTTTCATCACCATCTTTGATTTTTATGAAATTTGGTGAACTTGTTATACCTACTAAGAATGTAAAAAATACAAAATTTTAACCTCCTCGGCCTATTAGTTTTTTAGTTATTTGCATTTCAAAATGGCTAAAAACGTAAATTTGCCCTCTTATGGCTGCATTTAAATTACCATAACTCCTGTCCTAATTAACATATAATTAAAATTGGTATCGTTTTAAAGCTCTTTAAATGACTTTTAAAATGGTATGAAACACATTAAGGTTTGGTGAAAAACATTTCAAGGTCATATTATTTGACCTTTGACCTTGAATTTCCAAAAAACGAATTTCTTAATTTTCACTATATTTTTTTCCTGAATACTACAATATTTGAACTACATGTATACCAATTTTCAGAGTGGGACAACAATGGGATCATATATAAAAATAATTAGAAACAAAAATATGCCCTATATTAGGGTCATTCCATGTCAAATAAAAAAAAGTGTGGGGAAAAAATGCACAAGAAAATGCATTTTTTTTCCTCATCATCTCAGATTTTTATGAAATTTTGTGAACTTGTTATACCTACTAATAATATAAAAAATGCAAAATTTTAACCTCCTTGGCCTATTAGTTTTTTAGTTATTTGCATTTCAAAATGGCTAATTTTTGAAATTTTTTTTTTAGTGTATGATCCCATTGTCGTCCCACTCTGAAAATTGGTATACATGTAGTTCAAATGTTGTAGTATTCAGGGAAAAAAATATAGTGAAAATTAAGAAATTCGTTTTTTGGAAATTCAAGGTCAAATGTCAAATATTATGACCTTGAAATGTTTTTCACCAAACCTGCATATGTTTCATATAATTTAAAAGCCATTTAAAGAGCTTTAAAACGATACCAATTTTATTTCTATATGTTAATTAGAACAGGAGTTATGGTAATTTTAATGCAGCCATCGGAGGGCAGATTTACGTTTTTAGCCATTTTGAAATGCAAATAACTAAATAAAAAACTAATAGGCCGAGGAGGTTAAAATTTTGCAATTTTTACATTCTTAATAAGTATAACAAGTTCACCAAATTTCATAAAAATCGGAGATGGTGAGGAAATTTATTATGCTTTTTTTTATTTAAACTGTAAATGGGGGAAAAGTAGAAAAATGAAAGAAAGATTAGAGAAAGAAAAAAAAAAAAATGGAATATTTCAAGCAGTTAAAGATAATTAATCTAGATAGCAAAAGGAAAGGTGTAAGAAAATGGAAATTACAATGAAAGTTGATCAAAGGGATTTTTAAAGCCAACAGGGAATAGATAAAAAAATATGGGTAAAATAGAATTTCCGCAGCGGCTTAAAATGAACCAAGCACTTCTAATTCAAATTCAGTAAGATTCCCCAAATAAATGTCAGGCCATTGTAAAGAAACTAGCACATCAATATTTTGTCTTTAATAAAACTTTCCACTTCAAATTGAGAATTCTTTCAAATCAGCCTTAAATATTTTTTAATGTTTTAATACGGTAAGAGTAGAATTTTTTTTTAAATAACACAAGGTATAATAAATGAGTGGGTTTGTAACTTATCCTTTATTTAAACATTTTCTTACTTTACCCTAGATACCTGAAGATGCTAATTGGTTATTGGTGATTTGGAAAAGTATACTTTATTATAGGACCATAAGTAATGCAAAATATGTTGCTGTGCGTATTTGCCAAAATTTTAAAAATCAGAAACTTGCTTTATGCATTACTTAAAAAAAAAAAAACTAAGTATCAATTTAATGAAAAAGTAACTTAACTAAAGAAATTGGATTTTGTTGTTTTTATGTTTGTAAAAGCTTTGTGTTAAGAAATTTAAAGTTGAATAGCTAAAGTTTAAAAGACCTTGGAATAAAACTGTAGTTAGACTATGAGACATCAATTCTTACCAGTCATGCAGTTACTAGGGCAGACGAGAGGCACTTGCTAGGGCAGACGGGAGGCACTTGCTAGGGCAGACGGGAGGCACTTGCTAGGGCAGACGGGAGGCACTTGCTAGGGCAGACGGGAGGCACTTGCTAGGGCAGACGAGAGGCAGTTGCTTGGGCAGACGAGAGGCAGTTGCTTGGGCAGACGAGAGGCAGTTGCTTGGGCAGACGAGAGGCACTTGCTAGGGCAGACGAGAGGCACTTGCTAGGGCAGACGAGAGGCACTTGCTAGGGCAGACGAGAGGCACTTGCTAGGGCAGACGAGAGGCACTTGCTAGGGCAGACGAGAGGCACTTGCTAGGGCAGACGAGAGGCACTTGCTAGGGCAGACGAGAGGCACTTGCTAGGGCAGACGAGAGGCACTTGCTAGGGCAGACGAGAGGCAGTTGCTTGGGCAGACGAGAGGCACTTGCTTGGGCAGACGAGAGGCACTTGCTTGGGCAGACGAGAGGCACTTGCTTGGGCAGACGAGAGGCACTTGCTTGGGCAGACGAGAGGCACTTGCTTGGGCAGACGAGAGGCACTTGCTTGGGCAGACGAGAGGCACTTGCTTGGGCAGACGAGAGGCACTTGCTTGGGCAGACGAGAGGCACTTGCTAGGGCAGACGAGAGGCACTTGCTAGGGCAGACGAGAGGCACTTGCTAGGGCAGACGAGAGGCACTTGCTAGGGCAGACGAGAGGCACTTGCTAGGGCAGACGAGAGGCAGTTGCTTGGGCAGACGAGAGGCAGTTGCTTGGGCAGACGAGAGGCAGTTGCTAGGGCAGACGAGAGGCAGTTGCTAGGGCAGACGAGAGGCACTTGCTTGGGCAGACGAGAGGCAGTGCAGAGCGATTAAGTCAATCTAGCTGCTCTGTAAACAGTTTTCGCGAAGATCAGCTCTGTGTTGCCTTTATAGGCTTCAACTTCAATGGAGAACAAATATAAATTTTGCTCTTTTACATATTTTGTTCATTTACTTGCGACATTTCAACTGTTACATGCATTTGGTTAAATGTTGCATTCTTCAGGTGGCTAACCAACATAAAACTAAAAAGTTTCTAACTACCGAGGTGTATTGTGTTGCACTTTTAATTCCGATGGTATAATATTTTTTTTAATAAAATTCTAAATTATGTTTTTAAACAAAATTTTAAATAATTTTAACCAGATAATTTTTTATTTATTTAATTTTTGAAGTTGTTTATATTCTGGAGAACTAAAAAAAATGTAGGTATAAACAGATGCAAAAGTTTCAAATCAGAAACATAATGACCAGTTCTTTTTGTTGACAAACAATCTTATTGTAAAACTTGTTCTCTTGCAGATCCCAAACATAATCGTAATTTTTTCCAAAAATGAGCATAAGAACTGAGGCAGAAAGTACAAAAAGAAAAACTGTTCTATAGGAATAACGCGAATGTCAAAGATTTTCTTGGAGTACAAAGGGTTAACGTCATCGAGAGTTGTGTAATTGCATTATTGTTATGCGGAATCACACAAATAATTTGGGTGCTAGCGGTCGAAACAGACTGACTCTCGATTCGATTACCCAAGCATCAAATTTAAACCACATTTGCGTTTTTTCTATGGAACTGTTATTCCCGTTTCCTCAAAAAATTTATATCTTATAGGGGGGAAAATATAATCCGTTTTGGATTTGAAAGAGAACAAGTTGAAAAAAAAAAAAATGTCCTTGCAACATCAAGATCTGTTCTCGTTTATTTTAAACAGGAAACCAAAAACCTTACTCGTTTTGTTGTCTTGTGAGGAGACGGCATTAAGGGTTAAAAAAATTTGCATATCAAAACTTTTTAGTTGTTTAAAAGATTAATAAATTTGTTTTGAAAACTTTCAGAATGAAAAAAGTGGAATGGAACAACCTAAGGGTATTAAACTGGTAAAAAAATAAGTTTTTTTCGTTCAGCTCGGTTATGGAATCTGAATTACTGAAGTTATAGTAATTCTCTTATCTCAGCACAAGCACACCACTTTCTATGCAAGAACCTTTACAGTAAGACTGCCTTCCATCTGGCAACTTGAAAGCGTTCTACAAGTTTAAGCGGTTACCCATGGTCCTAAGGGTGGTTTCAGGTGATCCGACACGCTTTGCAGTTCTCTGTAGTTCAACAGGATTCACAACGGTTTTCTGTGCTTCAACAAGACTACTACTAGCCTTTCCTAGTGTTCTTCCGATAGGTTGTCAAGTGGTCCAACAAGTCTTTGCAGCGGTTCTCGATGCTTCAACAATTCTTGAATTAGTTCCCAGCTGAACTGCAATCATCCATCATTGGCTCAATTAACATTGCACAACTGGAAAATGAACTGCGCTCTCTACTCTGCAACTGCATACCAATTTGCCCATTTCTGCCATTTGAGAACTGAAAACGAAGACAAATTGTAAGTACATGGAAATAGAATGGCGAAAACACAAAATATGTTGGATATTATACACAAGCAAAAAGCTGAAAAAAATCATTTTGAATTATACAAGAAGTTTTAAGTAACAAAATATTAGAATTTTACATCAATATGGTATATCAACAATATGTTATATATGCAAGAACAAATTAGAAAAAAATTACCAAACAAATTAGAAAAAAGAATACAGTAGCCTTTATTATTATAACTGTAGGTTATGCAAAATATCATTGTAAGTTACTGTACACATCTGCCAACATTTAAAAAATATACATTTTGCTTAGTTCATTCATCTTTAGGAATAGCACAACTTTTAGTTACACTGTACGGTCTTCAAACAAAACACTTGCACGCCCTCGGATCGGGAAACGTTATTGGGAGGGACAAAACCAACAAAAGTAAATTGAGAAAGAAGAACTCATCTGAACATTGAGTAAGTAGATTTTCCTCATACACACTGAAACTTTATCCCTTTCTTTACGGCTTTAAACCGGTCCTCTTTTTTTGAAAAAATTGCTGTTGTTTTTTTAATTAAAGTTTTATTTACCTGCAGGATTCCTTAACTGGCAATGCCATCTGCACATACGTGGATACAGGAAGGTGCCACGACACGTTGTGGACGTTTACTATGCTGCCCTGGTTCGTTGCACGCAGAATCAGCAGATACCTCTACGGGCGGCCACCCGAGCGCTGCGCCGTCTTTGGCTTGGGGTCTCACTAAAGAAAATAAGATTTGTTAACCCTTTTGCATTCAAGGAATATGTTTGCTAATTATGTTTTTTTTATGGAACAGTTGCATCTCAATTTCCCTTTTTTAAATTGGTATTCCCCGCTTACAGTGGATAGTTATAAAAAAAAATTGTGAAACTGAATATTAATCCCTCTACACTAGGCAATAGCGGCTGAAGGGAGCCAGGTTTACCATATTCTCAAAGAACAAAACATTTGTAATGTGGATAAGTCCTGATAATAAGGTTTTTAAAATTAACCATCACAAGATTTTTATAATTTGTAGAAGTAGCCTGGTTCCAGTAAAAGTGTTTATTATGTGGAGAGAGATAAAAAGTTAATAAACAGCCTTGTAATATCTTCAAATTGCTTTATTGACAGTGAAGGTGATATTAACAGTCTCTTGAGAAAAATATTTACAATGTTGAAATAAAGTAGTAAAAGAACATTCTTACTTAAAACGTAGTATGGACAACATATATGAAGTTTCATTTCAAAGAACTTGGTTGACACATTCTTGATCACATATCGTGTTGAATAGAAAGATTAAAATGAACTAGTCAGGCAACTAGTTACCAGGGAGTTACTACATAGTTACACAATTTCTACAGAATGAGAACTCGCTGAAACATCTTATATAGTGCCAAGCTGTCACAAATTAACATAAGGCACCGGGCCGACAAATAATAACAAACGCCATATTGAAGGTCCGCATACGGGAAACACCCAACCCAATGACTTCATAACAGGCTCGCGAGCTCGTGGAGCCAAAACGTAAACAAAAACATCGCCGTTAGGTTTGTGATAAGACTCCGTGAGAAGTAGGTTTTTCCCAACAATTTGCATATCGCCCAGACAAAAGGTTGCCATGGGCCGCAATTAGAACTTTCTACTGCACTAGGAGAAGTTTAATATTTCTTAATGAAACAGTTACACCCTGTGCCTGTTCCATTTAGGGAGGAATTCTTTAATTTGGGTTTCATTCATGTTTATATCCAAGTGATGACACACTTTTAAATAGTTAAAAAACAAGCTAACAAATTAAAAGCATTTTACATGCAAGAACATGCAGCTCTTGCTCCGTCTGAAGAACAGGGGAAAAACACACATCTTTGTTTTTACGTCGTTATTCACGTGACTAAGCGTCGCATCTGTAGCAAAGGGTTCTCATTTCAGGGTACAACATATTTAGAGTTTACGACATTTATCAAATGTTTTTTTTTAAAACACATTTGGGAAAATTTAAATTAAAGAAAGGCTTAAATACCCAATAAAGTATACTTGGCGATTATAGACAAAAATATTTAAAAGTTTAAGTGAGAATAACCGTTTTATACTCTAAGAATATTGTTCTTTCATTTCGAAGAACAGACAAAAAAAATAACACTATTTTGGCGACTTAATAAAGGCGACACTCTGGGGCAAAGAATTAATAAAATAGGGTGATAACTAAGTGTTGTTACACATAAACTTAAACACTCTAAAGAGAAGCTTATTTTATGGTCCATAACCTACAGTTCTCATTTTATTTGTGGAACAGTAGGAAGTAGTTACTTTGGCGACAGAGACCCGCTATACGAGTTTAGAGTGTTTGCAACAGAATTTACCAGCTAGAAAAAAGATGAGCAACTTACGTGACTATCGGCACACACTTGAAGCCCAGGCGCTTCAAGGCAGCCGGAACCTTCAGCCTCGGTTCATTGCCCTCGGGCTCCCTGCCCCACCTCTGGATAGCCTTCTTTGGGCCATAATGTTCGAAGGATTGTGGCCTGAAAACACAAACATCTCAGTTAGTAACCTTACACCCGATTTATTCAAAAAAAAAAAAAATTAATGAATAAACTGAACAAAATAAACATTGCAAAAATGAATTTAAGGCACTGGACTACGATGCTCAGGATCTGGGTTAGATTCCTGATAAGACTCATTTGATATTTATGTACACCTATTGATTAAAACAGATTTAAAAACTTGCATATCTTCTGAATTTTATGTATTCGGAACCATGTCAAGCATCGAATGTATTCGATAATCAAAAATGATTATATTCCACTTAGTTTCAAGTACCTATTATTAACAGTGCATGATATTAGGAACCAACAGGAAAGGGGTCTCTGGCTGCCCGAAGGGTTAAATTCAGATTCATATTTGCATGCTTACCCAAATCTATCTCTTGCCGTTGCGGCAGCCTTCACTTCTACAAAGTCTCCAGAGTCCTCAGGGACTGGGGGAGGACTGGGACAGGGGGACAGGGACTGGGGGAGGACAGGGTCTGGGTCCTCAGAGACGTCAACAGGAGCCTGGGTGGAAGAAAATTCATGGATTTCATTGAAATTAACACTTTCAAACTGAAAAATAGGATCAAAATGGGAAATAAATTGAACTCTATATTACTTTTAAAAGTTATTAAAGTAATAAACTGTTAATTGACAAAATATATTATTTAATGCGACAATGAATATTTCTTTTTAAAACATTAAATTCTAAACATTTAGAATAAAAAACATACATGGTGAAATTACAATATGGAGCAAATAAAATTCAGAATCAATTCAGGAAAAGGTTTAGTAAAAAATACTGAATTTGTAAAACACTGATCCAGAAATAAAAAAAGCTATACAAATTCAACAATTGGCGTTTGGACATAGTAAAAGAAAGTCGAGGTATTTTAAAACAGACTATTTATGGTTGAGTATTTATACCAGGCTGTTAATTTTATTCTTAAGAATGAGACAGTTTATTTGCAAAAACGTTTAGATTTATTTTTGCGCAAATGAGAGTGCAAAGATGTAGCCAAAATACATTGAAAAGGGAATTTCGAAATATTCAAATTTAAATTAGCATACTGGGGAATTCGAATTGTTTTGAAAGTTAAATCCTTGAAGTTCATGATCAAATTTGGTCATCCTTAAAACTTGTCATCCGTTTTTGCTATCTTTTTCAAATAGATTGCGTATTCTTAATCTATATAGCTTAAGAACATTTCAATGCGAGATTGATTTAGAAAGCTCCATTATAAATTACTCTTACAGTTAATGCTTAAACTAGAATTTAATTAAATACTTCTTGATGCTAAGGTGTTTTTTAATAATAAAAAAAAAAAAAATTAAGATCCTAGCTCTATTAATTATTTAATTTAAGAATTTCTCATTATATTATATATATATATATATATATATATATATATATATATATATACATATACATACATACACACAGTTCTACACAAATCATTTCTATAAAAAAAATTACAATACATGTCCTCCATTAACGAAAACAGTAATTAAAATTTCATTAATTACAATAAATATTGAACTAAAATGTAATTAGTCATATCCCAATTAAATTGCAACACATTCGTGTTAAGAATCGTGTAGGTACAGGCAGCATTGTACGCCTAGATATAGTCATTGAATATTTTTGGGTCGTACATGGTACAAAATTCAGAAGAGGATAAATGGTCAACACAGCCTTTACATGATGATATCTTCCGTTACACGATGGTATGTCATCTATTCATGGCTAATTCTATATTTTGAGTTATAGTGCATGCGACACTCCTCTCGGTACAAAGGCAGAAGAGGGAATGGGTTAAAAAATTGGAATGTTCGAAACATCCTAGTTTCCTCTTTGATAGTATGTCACCGAAAGAAAAGAGCTAGTCACGTCTTTTCCAACTTCTAATTTATTAAAAATAAAGGCATTTTAATTTATAAACAACTTTATGGGACATTTTAAAGGAGGAATTCTAAACATCTAAACATACAATTATCCCTAGGAGGAGAGGAAATGTATTTTCTGTAAATCGTAGTCATTTTATTTATCTCTTGTGTGAAGAATGGGTTTGGATAATAAAAGACGGAAGCTGGATCGTCAAAAACCACCTACTCCCTTTATAAAAGTACTATTCATTCTCAAAATGTACACCTAAGCTCCGATTTTTTAAAATCATTTTTTAAGGATTAACAAAATTAACAATATTTCAAAAAGAAACAAAATTTCATAATCCAAAACCAGCCTTTGTAGCTTAGTTGGTAGCATGCAGGACTTCATCAGAACAATAGATCGTTGGTTCAAATCCTAGCAACTTATAGTACTAAACTTTTTTTAATTGAATATGCCATAACCCGTTTTCCCAAAAGTGGATGCATGATTCTGCTTTAACCATTGATGATGTTTGTCCTATGTAACCTTTTGCTTACTAGTTATTAATAGAGTGGGAAGTAAACGAACACTATCCTAAAAAATATAAAAAACGATTCCCACAAATTATCCTTAATCGTCCCACAAAAGCCTTTGATATTTCTTTGAGGAACATGTTTGATAATTCTTTTTATGGGAACAGCTACATCTTTTTCTTGTTTTTAAAGAAGTATTCTTTAATGCGTTTTTTCTTGCGTTTAGGGTAGATAAAAAAAAAATTAAGTTATGGATGAAGCTGAATTTTAATCAAAAACATACTTAGGCTGCAGATGACAAAAATTATTTCTATTAAAAGTTTGAGAATAACTATTGAAAATCAAAATGCATTTCTTTTTCGTTTTGCAGAACAGAGTTATTTAGCAGACTCAAATCAGGCACTTGAGTCTAATGGGTTAATACATGGAGACTTTCCTAAGAAAGTTTATTGGCGTCGCCAAATTTTAATGACATAGAATTTTGAGTAAGATACACAACTGTCTTTAGTCAATAAATATAGTAACTGCTGGAAAAGAACAGCTTTTCAATTAATACACAATATTAGTGAAACTCTAAAACTATTAATTTAATTAAGTGCACCAATAATTTATTAATGTAATGTAAAAGCAATTATTTTAACCAAAAAAAGGTGAATTTCAATTAATTTTTAGCCAGCATCTGTAAACCAAAATCCATAGTATTAGGTACAACTCAACATTTAAAACTAATTAAAAAAATTAGAGAAACACATCTTCAAAGCAATAAGTGGAAGGATTCCATCACTCTTTATTTTGTTTACTTAGCGAAACATTGAGGGCAATGCCCGAGCTGGCACCCAATTCAATCTCAATAAGCGGCAGGACATTAGATCCCATTCAGATTTAACGTACCGTAGTACAGTATATATGTGCAGGTAGGAATTGAGAATAATTTGATAATTTCAAAAGAGTTTTGTAATTTAATGACAAATCTGATATAAAAATATGCAATATATACTGGTGCATGTTAAATCTGGTCTTGATCCAAGGTTTGAAATTGAAAGTTAAGACTTACCACAGGTGGATCATCCAGCTGCATGGGCTCCTCCTCTTGCTCTATCCTCATTCCTGAAAGGAGAAATATTACATTTGAACCTTGATTCAGTACAATTGGGGGGCTACTGCAATGGCATAGTAATCCAAAATTAAGGAGCACAACTAGTTCCATATACACAGAATATCTAATTATCAGTTATGCTAATTAACAAGTTAATATAATACATTATTTTAGTTAATTGTATAAGAAATGGACAGTTGATTAATTTTATTATTAAGTAATATTGAGATTAACATAATTTAAAAATTTCGTTAACTTTATATGAATTATTTAAAAATATATGAATTTTTTAAAAAATAAGACATTTCCAAGGACTTTTCTAAGAACATTAAAAGTATTAACTAAGGGTTTTTACAGTTTAATTATAGTTGTTTCAATGACTTTATAAAAGCCTTTTGAAACTTGAAAGTTTCCAAGGACCTTTTGAAAAAGAGACTCTTCAGGACCACACCAGATTTAAAAAAAAAAAAAAAAAAAAAAAATTGGCCTACTTGAATAAAGTCCTTTTTTCAGACGCAAAATCCTTATATTCAAGCCCTTTCTCTCCTTGCATATTTCAGACAAAAAAAAAATAATAAAATATTTCATATCAAAAGTTTTTTTTAAAAATTAACTTTTATTTTGCATGTTTTCTTTGATGAATGCGCGGTCCCTCACTCTAGAAGCTCAGGGCCCTGGTGGCACATACCCAAGGGCAGTCCCTATTGCCCCTAATGCTCTATAGCTATATCCATAACTACACACATTTACAGAGACAGAGCTGAAGTGCAGCACCTACTTTTCGGGGATGGGGAGACAGAATCGTCGGAGGAGTCGACATGGCGGCGCTTTTGTCCACGGGTGGGCACCCTGGCCGGGATAGATACCGAAGATGACGTCCCCGCCTCTCTAAAAGAAGACACAGAGTTTACACAATGGCTTGGAGAAATCAGTTACAAAATTAAACCTGCCAACATTTCAAAAAATCAAATAAGCACAATTTATTTCAACAAATTTGGCACATATTTCAAATATTCAAAAGAGCTAGAATGTCAGACTACTAATCTACATCTAAATATGCTTGTCAATTTTGAGCCCCTAACCAGTAACCTATAAACCATTCTATTTAAAAGTTTTATAATTGATTTTATTAGATGCTTGGCAAGCTTAAATGTCAATTACAAATATGGTAAATTAAAAGGAAATGTTCAGAATGAAAGGTCTTAAGGTGGCACACATGGGTGGAAGTTGGCAAAACTTGCAGGACAGAAATTTAAAATTTCAGTAATATTCACAAATGCACAATATTTTTTAATGCCACTTTACCATACTTATTCTAAAGTTCTTCCAATTTAAAATTATAATGAACATTACACTTTATGCAAATTCAAATTTAAAAAAAATTTAATATCTGAAATAGAAAAAAAAATTCATGTTTAAATTACTAGTATAATTTTTATTTTTACAGAACATTGCTAATATTAGGGTACAGCCGCGGAAAAAAAAAACGAACCACCGATGATTATTTCGTTAGTTTTTACTTTAGAACTAAACTTAATATACCATTTTGTAGGGAATAAAGTCTACTATACATTGATATACAAAAAATTTGCATAGGGGACTATCTTCATACTCGAATCCGCACCAACTTTAAAATTTTCAATAGCAACCCCCACTTTTGATAGCGCAGAAATGTTCCCCTCCCTCAAAATAATCTAAATATAAATTTTCGTTAATTTCCTACATTTATATGCAGAGATATTAGACGATATGTATCTATCTTATTTGAGGGGCTACTTCCACATTGAACAAAGTATTAGTGAGACTTCGAAATGAAGTACGCTGGTAGAAAATGTTTTGGCGTTAGCCGTGGTTCTTATTTTCTCTTGGTCATTCATTCCCCCACTCCCGTATACCCCTCGCCTTTATATAAGAATTTAGAATTTTATTACAACGCGATCACAGCACTTTTAATTTTCAAAATTAGTAGATTTCTGTTAAGCTCTGCAGATTTTAAAATTGGGTACGACCCCTTAAATGATCATTTGAGGCACAATTTAATATAGCCGAAAAACTACAAAGAGGAAAATAATGAAATTTTAGATATGCATATAAAACGTTTTTCTGAATCCATCACTATGAAAATATAGCATGGTTGCTATTCATAAATTTTATGAATATTAATATCCTAATTTAAATAAAATTAAAAAATATACATATAGGTAATGAAAGTTAGTGTATTTTATTTGGGTTGTTTAGAAGTAACACAGATAAAAATATCAGCTTACTAAAAATATTATTTCGAAAGATATGATTAAAAAGTTAAGAAATTCATTTAACATTACGAGTTCTAAACTTTCGATATTCATAATTAAAAAACTACTTCACCAAACGACTTGCAAATTGATATTCAACGATAAATTTTGTCGTAGATTCTAAATATTGAATCAAAATTGGGTGTTGCTATTGAAAATTTTAAAGTTGGTGCTGATTTTAATATGAAGATAGTCCCCTATGAAAATGTTTTGTATATCAATGTGTAGTATACTTTATTCCCTACAAAATGGTATATTAAGTTTGGCTCTACTATAAAAATTAACGAAATAATCATCGGTGGTTCGTTTTTTTTTTCTGCGGCTGTACATAAAGTGAAGAGAAAATGGAAAGCTTACTCTGTTTGCCTGTACCTTTTCGCCCATTCTTCTCGAATTTGCTTGCAAAATCTAAATAAAGGGTGAAAATTTGGTAAAAAATACAGAATGAACTAAAATTTACAGCTATATTTACAACACTGACCTATACAAACTGAATTTCAGAAACTAGATAAACAGTAAACATGACTTTGCATGGTCTAATCAACCGGACTTGTAGGTAGGTGGCTTATACATTTCAGTAACTTTTGCTAATCGACTAATTATCGAGAGTTCAGGAGGTTGATCGGTTAAAATTGGAGCCATGCAACTTTTGCAAGATCCCTGGTCGCACACAGGAAAGACATTCCAAGAAAAGAAACCAAGCAGAACCTATTCTACAGTGAAGTTGAAAATTCTAAAACTAGAGGCATTCAACACTGATGGTCTGGAGGAATTTCTAGTGAACACAGCAGCTACAACTCACTTTTGCAACGACTAAACCTTGTTCCAGAACTTCTACCTATGGAGGCACTGATAAGCGACAAGAATACTTCTCTTTATAACTAGAATTGGAGATTAAAGGGCATAATAGACAATTGCCGTTTTAATGATCCAAATTTGAAAATTCTAATTTTTTGTGAAATTTAAAAATTTCCCGACATTTCCAGAATTAAAAATGCTATGATGTTATGTTTATGTTGTTAGGTTATGTTGCCAAACTAAATAAACACTAATGGGCTTAAAAGAACTTCTAAATGCCGTAGTTCAAATTGTGTAACTGTCGGGCAAATAGTGTGAAGTCCAGTTTGTACAACACGTCATGGGACACATTTAAAATATATTTTTAATTTTGTAGACCTTGTTTTTTTGCAATAAAGGTATATAAAACAATTTTTAAATGTATACATACAAATTTTTAAATTAGTAATCTTCAAATAGGATTTTTAAATATTTTTTTTAATTTAAATTTGCAAGAAAGCAAGTTATCTCAAGAAATTATATTATTTTGGATTTTTATAAACATAAAGGATTTAGATGTTTATAAATAGTGCTTACATTATTGTATTTAAAAAAAACATACCTCATCAGCAATGCATGCTTATCTTGCTTCGCCGCCCACGTTTCATAGTCATCCTGTTAAAATTAAATTGAATAAATGTTACTTAAAAAAAAATTATATATATATAATTTGATGGGGTTTAAAATAGTATTATTAGTGCCTTTTCAAGTTTATAACTCAATATTAACCCTGTGGAGGAGATGCAGCTATTATTCCCCATAATGACCTGTTAAGTGGTCCTTGTTCTTTAAATTGAATCAGTACTACATGTTCTTATACATAAATGCTTTTGTTTTGTTATCTTGCCCTTGATACAACTCCATTTAAAAGTATATCAATTGGATAAACATTTTATTGCTGTAAATTAAAGAATACTACATTTAAAAAAAATTAAACTTTTTTAATCTTAGGCAAATGGTCAAGATAAAATTCCCTAACTAATCCAGATTTTCCCTAGATAATTTTAGAAAAATTTCACACTGAAAAGCACACAAGCAATTGAGAAACCCTTGATATTTATGGTTTTTTTACAGAACAGTTAGTTCAGCAGTATTCCTTATAGTGTTCTTTTTATGTTTGGTAGGGTAGTTATAAAAATACTCAGTATACCAAACATATACAGGGGTGTTGCTCGGATGCATGCTTTTGGAGAAGGGGAAATTTAAACTTTAGAGCATCAAAAATATTTTTTTAGAACAGATAAATTTTAAATTTAGTGCAAAATAAAGCTTTTGGTGTAGCTAAATTTTATAACTCAAATACCCAATAAATTAAAATGTAACCCGAGAAATCCAAGGCTTTTGATATTCAAACAAAAATTTCAATATAACCAGAAATTTATTGTATCATTAAAAATAAAAGCAAAATGCTTAATTTGAAGGAAAACCTCCATGATGCACTCCTAAAAGTAAAAGCTTAAGGTTACACTGAAATTAAAGTAAACGTACCTCTAAAATAAAAACACAATATACCTTTAATCAAAGAATGCATTGATAAAATATTCAAAGTGCCCTATTATAAAATAACGTTTACCAAGGAAAAAAAGTGCTAAAATTAAAAAAAAATTATTTTTATGAACAAGTTGAAAAATTTAAATATTTAATATTAATTTTATACTTCTTACCACTTTCTTGTCTATGTGGAAAAATTCAGATAAATTGGCACAAACGTAATTTTCTTTTATTAAATATAATATTAATATAAAGAATCAACTTGTTTTCAAGAATCAACAACTTTCTCAACTTGTTCAGAAAATTAAAAAAAAAAAAATTGCATTTTAATGCTGTTTTTTGTAAAGTCTGCTTTCTTTTCAAAAATATTTTATTTTCCTTTTTCAGTTTTTAATTTAGTAGCATGCTTTGCCAAAAAAGGAAGCTCAAGTTGTTACTCACTTTTCGCCCATGCCACATAGTATATTTTGAAATTATATGGTTTAATAAATGAATTATATTCTATTTATACAATCCATATCCAACAATAAAAATGTTTTGAAATGGAGAAAATGTTTAAAAGTCTGGTTAATCTGAATTTAAGGACAAATAAAAACAATACATAGGGTTACAAAATTAAAATTAGCGACAAAATTACGAAATCAGCGCAAATTTGGAGCAATTTAGTATAAATGAGTGTTTTGAAGCAGAAATCACACATTGGCCCAATTTCGGTAGACACAACACCCCTGAATAATTAGTTTCTAAATCAATTGGCGTGCTGCTACCTATGAGGAGAACTGCTTTTGCCAGAATTCTTGTCAGGGGCATTAGTACTTTAATAAATTATATACACAATTGTTATAAAACATTATAGTAACAAAAAAATATGCATCTTATTTTATTCCTCGTGTTAAACAGTTTAAAAGTGTTACTAAAACAATCAGAAGAGCTTCAAAGTTCAAAGAATGCAATTCGATAAGTTTTTCTTTTTTTTTTATTTTAAAATATATTTCCAAGTTAAGGATTACGACAAACGAGTCATCAGTTTCAACTGAACAATTCAAATTTTTTTATAAACAGCAAAAATACTTAAAATGATATTTTTCAAATTTTTACATGCCAGACCTTTTCACCAAGGGCAAACTTAGAAAAAAGCATATCTGCAACACATATCGGAGATGCCTTTAGCAAGCCAAGTAGTGCCAACCTAGTAGCAAGGCTACTGTAGTCTTAAACTTATGAATGAATAGAGAACTTAATGCTCGTCAGATTTTTGAAGAGCAAATCAGAATTTATTTTACTATTTAGTAACCACAAAAATGTAGTTGGCAATCAACTGTAAATGTTAGATGCAGCTACATGTCATTTGCAAAGAATTGATATTTATTGAATAACTGATTTACATAAAAAGTCTACTTTATTTTTTAACATTTACTGAAAATTAAAAATCACGACATCTGATGATACCATCTTCATGGTAATTGATCGATGTCCTTTGATTAAAAAGAAAATCTAACATTACCATTGTTATGTATTTTATTCATATTAGGGAAATTTCCAAAACAGTGGCACAGGTCCGCACTAATAACGGCGGCCCACAGTGCCTTAAATTATTTTTATTCCTTTAAAGGATGTATAAAACTTGCAATAAAATTATAGCTAAGCATTCAAGTATAAAAAAAATATTTTTTTCTACTACTATATTTTATTGTCCTGGATACCTTTTTATTTTGCAAGCATCTTTAAAAAGCATGTAATGCATTGATCATTCAGCGATTGTCAATAATGATATGAATGACAATAGATTCGCCACTAAATCACTCAACTTTTGTTGAAACAAGAACCATTAAAATTTCAACAAAATTCATTTACTTTCCAGTGCTTTTGGCTATTATATTACTAGGGTTCGAATGAGCTTTACCTGCGGTCAATAGCACTTTAAACATTGGACGAAGGGTTCTGTGGTTGAAGATACATGTATATGAAATGATTTAAATAAAACTAATTCTTACATCTGCATCTCGTGAATAGAAGATCCGAAAATCGTCCTCACCATAGAGAGCATGGGCAGATCTTGCGGCGGAGGCGATCCTGTGAAAATTTATTTCCTATTATTTTTTACAACATGGTTGATGCTCAATATTAAAATTTAAAAAAATCTAACTTTAAAAAAAAAAACACCAAGTCCTAAATATATTTTTTAATTTTGGGAACAAGTGGGAAATATATAAACATTTCAAATAAATTTCGTATTTATTGCGACATTTTGAAATTGGTGCCAATTTACAAAAACAATAGTTTAAAAATATCAGATTAATCCATACTACAAGACAAATAATAAACAATTTTTTTTTCAATCCGTGAAAACAAAGATTTATAAACTAAATTGGACAATACTCTTCCCCAAAATTCTGAATATATTTGGATATGTTTTTTATGTATGCCAGAGGTAAATCAACAAAAGTTTCACAAGTGAGACATCCCTTATCAAAAATATATCCAATTATATATGAATTAAAAAATCACGTACAAACATACATAAAAAATACAAGGCAAATTGATAACAATCTTCTGAAAGTATTTGTGGTTTTCTCGATAAAGTCGGCTAAAATGACACCAACTTTCACAGGTTTTTAAGGAAGAATCAAGACTTGGTAATGAAGATGAAGTGCCCACCGGGAAATAACTCGATTTTTAACACTTTCACCCCTTGCTGTCGAGAACCGTGATTGCCATTCACATTCTTTTTATAGAGCAGGTAGATTTTGTTAATGTTCTTTTTAAAGTGGTAAAATTCTTTAATATTCTTTTTATGTTTAGGGTGGATTATAAAAATAAGCAATGTGTGAAGCTAAATCTTCATCTCAGTACACCAAACATATCTAGTGGTATATGACATTTGCCATATGTTTGGGTTACGAGGAATTTCAACCGAAGAAAATTTTAGAAAACACTCAGTGCTCCTATAAGGAAATACCAATTTATATTAGTCTGCCAGAGAATACGTTTTTAAACTCAAGACTGTTGTAGTTTCATTTTGAAGAACAGAAAAAAAATAATGTTAATTGTGACTTATAGGCCACATTCGATTGCAAAGGATTCGTAAATTTTGTTGACACCCAGTTGATGTTATATTTTTTAAATGGAATTGGAACAATATAAAGAAAAGCGTTTTTTAATGGTCAAGCAGAACATGCAGTTTTCACTCAATTTGAAGAACAGTGAATATAAAATTCAGGTTTTACTTTTGTGACAGAGTGCAAAGGGTTATGAAGTGCAAGTGCGTAGTAACCCAACAGACTATAGAAATTTTAAAAAATCGGCACTTACAAATTCTTATATTCATGCATATTGGGTTCTCATGCCGGAGGTTGTAAAAAAAAAATTACCCTGAAATTTGTACCATTTCATAAGTTTATTTTGTGCGGCCAATCTTTAAAACTGTGCCAATGTCTAGTTATCAAAAGGGTCTCTGAGTTAAACGAAAGAACTGTGGAAGTAACTTTTTAGTCACAAGCAATAGATTTTGCACCCGCTCCCCACATTTTCAGGGCTCGCAACACTTTTTTCATTTGTCCCTAGGGAAAAAGGGACCAAATATCTTAAAAAAAGGGACAAAAAGGGACCTACAAAATTTAAGCCTACGTTAAATTCTCGTTAACTATCACTATTATAAATATCGTATTGTAAAACTATTAATATTATTAAAACAATTTGTTAAATCTCGAATATTTTAAACCTTACGTTGACCAAATTATAGGAACAAAGCAACGGAGTAAAAAGAGTTATAAATTAAAAATATATATATTATTTTCTAACCGTTTGAAAGAAAGCTCGAAGTGGTATGTTTCATATATGTAAACTGTTTCTGAACACTATGCCAGTTTTTAACTATATCGCTTATGCTTTCGGTCAGGGTCGGGGTCACAACCTAAAAAATGACATTTGTAAAATCAATATAACTTCACTTGGAATCTGCCTATGGGGATAAATAATGTACGATCGTGTGCAGGTAAGGGACTTTTCGAACCGATCTATTTTTAACCTATTCCCCCCTCTAACCTTTGTACTGCGTAAGGAGTGTTGCACATAATTGTTGCAATATACAATTCAAACCCCATAACTCAATGTGCAATCAACTTATGTGCATAAATGACATACCGTCGTGTAGAGGAAGGTGGAACACGTCGACCAGGGCGATTGTTAACTCATTCCCTCCTTTGACCTTTGTACAGCGTGGGAGGGGGATCGACCTTGGCTGCTGTATATGCTTCAGCACCCATTACTCCACGGAGAATCGACCTTTGAAGTATAAATTATCTACCATCGTGTAGATAAAGGTAGGCAACACCAACCAAGTTGGATAGTTACACACTCCCTTTCTGAAATGTGTACCCCGCGTGGAGCCCAGCTGTTTCCACGAATAAAATCTTACTATACAGTGGGGTGCTTACTCTATTTTTTTTTTGCTGTCGAGGGGAAAAATAGAGAAAGAATACAACGGGTTTAGGGGGGGGGAGAGAACCGATGAGAGACCTTTTTTTACGTGTGCGAAACCGCGGGTAATAGTTAGTATAACATAAAACAGTGAATGAATGCATGCGTTTTGTTGCAGCAACAAATTTGACTTTAATTCACTCTTTTTTTCCAGTACCCTTAATAAATATTTTGAAAAATAATTTAATTAAGTTTTTTTTAACTACATAGCATTCTACTATTTCAAGCATTATTCCAACCAAATTTGAAGAAAATCGGAGTATTATTAAAAAAAATTAGTAAATTTGTGTGAAAATGTTTTTTAAAAATTCATTTCATAATAATCTCAAGTTATTTGTAACTTTTTACATTTTGGCCAAATTTCTTGAAATTTAGAAGGGATGCTACTTACTACAAGGAAAGTTTATTTTTCAAACCAAAAGTAAATCGAACAATATTTGCTTAATTAGAATACGAGGTACTTTGAAATTGTGTAATTCCAATTTACACTTTCACCTGCATCATTTACATTTGTTTTTGATGCAATGCATAAACAAGATCCAGTGGTCCTAGGATAACAGTTTACGTTTAGGCACACATTCCACACTAATGTGATTAATTACATTTGTAAACACAAAACAGCGAGCCTTTTTCTGGTTTAATGATATTCGAGAGTTGCAACACCCTAGCAGTAGATTCAACACATATACGAAGATGATTGTAATGACCATTACATAATAAAAAAAATGTTAAATAAGGAGGAGAAAGGGCCAGAAATGTATTATTATAGTCATAAAGGGTGGAAAAAATTAGTTTTGCTAAAATAAGGGGAAAAGGGACCATATTCTGAAAAAAAGGACTTTTAAGTACCTCAAGTAACAAAAAGGACTTTTAGGGGAAAAAGGGACCTGTTGCGAGGCCTGCATTTTTCAAGAATTAAATTACATAAAACATAAGGAAATGTATTTTTGGCATTTCAAATATTTAAAAGCTGTTTGAAAACACAACAGAGTTATATTATGAATAATTTTTTGATGAACCTCGATAAATTAAAAGAGCAAATGAATACTATTGAAAAGACAGATTGATCTACATCTAAATATGCTAATTTTAAATTATAATGAATACACTTTATGCAAACTAAATTTCTAAAAAATTTTAATTCTTGAAAAAAGAATACTTAAATTACTAGTACAATATTTGGGTCAGATTTACTATACGGTCACCCACCCTTGGCACGATTTTTTTCCACATTTGTCCATAAATTTTTTTAATGGCAACCCCCCCCCTCCGACACGACAAGGAATTGCAGCAACCCAATTGGACAACAGTCGCCAAAATGACGACTTTTGAAAAAGTCGCCAAGGGTGACCGTACAGTAAATTTTTACCCAATAATTTTTACACAACGTTGAGGCTAATGATAGGGTACTTTAAGTGAAGAGAAAATGGAAAAGCTTACCTTTCTTGCTCTTCATCGTCACCAGAACTTTCCTCCCACAATTCTTGAAGTTCCGAGAGAACCCTAAATCAATAGTGAAAATTTGGTAAAAAAATACAAAAATAAAAATTTGAGTTCTATTCACTACACATACAAACTGGATAAAGAGTAAACATGACTTTGCATGGTCTAATCAGACTGTAGGCGACTTATACATTTCAGTAACTTATGCCAGGTTATTCAAATTATCACTAGATATGTTAATCTGGCTAAGCATTTCAATCAATGCAGCTAAGGGACATTGTGATGCTCATTCTTTATGAACTGTGATATTGCTTAATGAACTGGGGCTGTAACCCTCCCTTTTTACACTATTTTTTTATCAATAGTCGTCAAGATCCATTTATTTGGTATAGTTAGATATGTACAGCGTAAAGAAACTGGACCACAATTAGCACCTAACATTTGGTTTTATTAAAAAGGTGCACAGCACATTTAACTTTTATACATCAGGAGAATTATATCTACAACACATTCATGCATCGTCCTAGTTGGAATGTTTGCAAACTCAGTGTTGCCATTCGACAATACACAACAGAATTTGCCATTCTATGGTACTCGTCAATTATCATTTTAAATGAGCAACATTGCCTACGTTCTTCCCTTAGATTTTATTAGTAGAATTTAGGTTCTTTTTATAAAGTCTTTACATTATTGTATTTAAAAAAAAACATACCTTTCATACAGGGCTTTCATATCCTTCTGCATAGCCTGCCTAGCCTCGCGGGCCTGTTAAAATTAAAAATTAAGTTAAATAAATCATGTTACTTACAATTTAATTTTACTATATATAATTTGATGGGGTTTAAAATAGCATTATTAGTGCCTTTTCAAGTTTGTAACTCAATATTAACCCTGTGGAGGAGATGCAGCTATTATTCCCCATAATGACCTGTTCCGTGGTCCTTGTTCTTTAAATTGAATCAGAACTACATGTTCTTATACATAAATGCTTTTGCTTTGTTATCTTGTTCTTGATATAACTGCATTTAAAAGTATAACATCAATTGGATAAACATTTTATCACTATATTAAAGAATATCACATTTAAAAAAAATTGATACAACTGTTTGTTACTCTTGGGCAAATGGTTAAGATAAAATTCGCTAAGTGTATCCCTAATAATCCAGATTTTCCCTAGATAATTTTAGAAAAATTCTACACTGAAAAGCACACATGAGCAATTGATAAACACTTGGTATTTATGTTCTTTTATGGAACAGTTAGTTCAAAAGGTATTCCTTATGTTCTTTTTAAGGGTAAATTCCTAGTGTATGGTGCCTCCATGGCGCGATTCTGAAAATTGGCGTTAAGTTCTTTGCAAAACGTGAAACAGTACCAAAAAGAAAAAAGTAGTGTTGCCGTACATCATATTGCTAGGATCGTCATGACATAGAGTTGCCAAACTATAAAATTTATAGCCCACCAATTGTCGCCAAAACACATTTGGTGGGGGCAACATACACTAGGAATTAACCTTTTTATTTTGTGTTTGGTAGGGTAATTAAAAAAATACTCTGCACACCGAACATATTTAGTGGTTTATAACATTTGTCAAATGTTAACAGAATAATCTGAAGAAAGTTTTAGATCACAATCTTAATTGGTGCTTCTAGATGACGAGAAGAAGATAGTGGGCATGCAACCACACTCACTCAAACTTTTTTAAAGTGCACTTTAAAAGTTAACCTTCAACACAGCTGTACCCTCTTTTATTTCTAGAATGAGCACTGATTATTAGTTACTAAAATTAAAATAATCGGGTGTACATACCAATCTCCGCCGCTTTCTACACTCTAGGTCCAATTCATCAGGACGGTCTCTAACCCTGTAAAACATTTATTATCAATTTACAAAAGAGAATCTTTACATCAACTTTTAAGATTTTAAATTGTCATCAACAAATGCAAATAATGGTACAGATGTAGTATAGGACATTTGGCATGCAAAGGTTTTTTTTTGAGTGTTTTATGGAGGTGATAAATTTATAGTATGGCAATCCCACCTGACATTGTTGGTATTTTCCGATTCTTGTGGAGACTTTCAATCTGGCAACCCTATGTTTAACAGCAATTTTTCGTTGCCAAAAATAAAACCGCGCAAAATGTCCTATACTACATCTGTTCCCAAATAATGACCCACTATAGGCTCTAAACCTAGTGGTTCTTCAGCCACAATACTATTTACACCATTGCAAAATTTACACTAATACAAAATGTTTCAGAAGATCAGGCAAGATTTTTTACCAATGTCTGGTGCAGAAATCTTGTGGCACTGCATATATTTTTTTGTTAAATGCTGCAGGGCATTTCAGTCTCAATTGGAAAGTCATTTTTAATAACAGAATTCTTGTGCTGATTAGGATGAAATTTATTCTTTATCAAATATTTTTACAAGTTCTATTTTGTAAATTTGAATGCAAAATAAATAAACCGTAGTCACAGTCGCAGTTAAAACTAGTCTAACAAAGTACATAAAAATATTAAATATTGAAATAAATACAATGCAAAATCGGAAGTATGGAAGAAAAATTGAAACTAAAACATTTTCAATTGATTGATTTATTATGTTCTAGTCTTCATTCCGAATTTTATAAATAGAGGTCAAAAGTTGCTGGAGAGCGGACTAAGCATGCGCTTTTTGACGCTGGCTCAAAAGGGAAATGTTGATGAAAATATAGTTACAGAAAGATTTGTAGTTTTAAAATAACTGATGGAAGGGAAAGGGAATTTATGTTTGCAAATTGGAGTATCACAGCATAAGCGGCGATTTGTCGTTTATATCTAATAATGGTTAAATGCAACAATGAAAATATCTTGAAATCAGCTATTTTTTTTTAAGTCCGGTTGATCGATATTTTCGGATAAATAAAAGCCGGATAACCAACTTTTTGTATTACTTGCCAAAGTCTATTTAGTTATCCAGATTTTTTTTTTAATTTTAAATCCGAAAAAGTACCAACCCTGATGCATATCAGCGCTCGGGAGATACGAAACTCGCTGTCAAGTGCGTGCGCACGCACATCGTATTCAACACTGTCAGTGGCGCAAAATTTACAAGTGTTTCCTGCGCATACGTAGTATATAAAAAAAAATTGTCGTTGATCGGAGAAACCCAAATCTCCGCGCCATTTATAACTTCGGTGACAAAAACAGGTCAGCGATCCTTGTGATATTATATAAATTGTTTTCCAACTTCAACATCAAGAAAAATCACTTTCTTTTTCATCCAATAACTTCAACTTTCCTAATTTCATCTGCAATATTTGTTTTAAACTGAAGTTTTTAAAAAGATAGATAGCCAAAATTAAACATAGCAAATATAATGTATTGAACGTGAAAGTAGAAAGTGAACAAGATATAACGGTCTTGTGTCTTTTTCTATAAAAAAAAAAGTTGTAAAATATGCATTAGTATAATAAAAAATATAATTTTATGAAAATATAATCAGGTGAAAAACATGGCAGGATACAAACTAACCATTGTATATAATTTTTAAAGAAAATTATCGTACCACACAAAAGGCGGATTGTTGGGTTCAAGATCAATCAATCTCCTGTATTCTGGATCATTCATATTCATCTGTTGGAAGTACAAAAAAAAAAATGCATCATGTTAAGAAAACATAGAATAAGCAGTAAAGCACATGTAAAAAACGTTTCGAATCGTTTATTACATTTAAATTAGACATATCTAACAATTAACATAACTTCATCGGGGGACAGGTCCGTTCATGGACCCCGCGGGACTAATGTCTACCTACAAGCGATACTCTTTGATCATCCACACAGTCTATGAATAAGTTTTTAAATAAAATTTTAGAACAATATACAAAACAAAACCATACCATTAGTTTTAGCATTTCAAAAATCCAATAAGTTTTTTTTTTATCAACTACAAATATAAAGTGCATAACAAAGATTATGGGCAGGATTGCAAAAGCATCCTTTTATAAAAAGGCCACTCCGGCTGGTTTATTATAAAAGACCGTCCTTTCTTTTTTAAAACAAAAGTCTTTTAAGAGCTTTAAAAAAATCCAATATAAAAATTATATAGTTATGTTTATTTTATAAAACAAGCATATCCAAGTAGTTAAAAATTACAAAATTAATATAACTTTATTTTACCAACAAACCTTACAAAAAGTCATAAGCAAAATGCTTTACTAACTAAGAGTACAATACCCATTATTAATCAAGATTCATTTCTGTACTAACTTAACCCTTTGCACGCCTCTCAGGCGCCAACGCCTCTCAGGCACGCCTCTCAGGCATGTTGGCGCCTCTCAGGCGCCAACATAACGACCAGTTCTTTTGTTTTATTATTACTTCGATTAACACTTCGAAGCACGGGAAGCCCGCTTTCAAACAGACAGGGGGCCCCATTGCTCTTAAATAGAAGACTGGATATCAAATCGAATTTTTACTTGCACTAAAATGTATTGAAACTCATTAAAAACTTAATGAATACTAAAGATTAGGAATACCAAGTTCTCTTTCATAATTTACTTACAGATTAAACCACACATTGAATTCAAGATTTTTTTTACTAAAGTATCTTTAAATTTAAAGTTCTTTAAATTTAGCAGCAAACTAGTTAAAAGGTGTAAAGTATTTTTTATGGTGCGATTGATTTGGGGCCCCCTCAGAAACCTAAAGAGTTAGCCCAGGCTTTACGGGCCTATTCAGTAAACGGACCCCGAAAGTCGCCAATAGCCCATTGTGTACACCTCTGGTGTAACGTTAATTTAACCAAATAACATGGTTTGAAATAACGAGGCAGTGTTTCCGAGACTTTCGGGATAGATTTTGAACCGTCGTTAGTAACCTATTGCAGAGTTATTAAACGAAGTTAATTTTTAACTAACGAAAAAACAATTTAAACCTATAAACTCACGATGTTTTGCGCGATTTGAAGTAAAAAGTTTAGCTTGGCGTATTATTATCGCTCTATTAGTGCTCAGTTGGCATTCGCGTACGATTCATTAAAAAGTATCTTTGATTTCGTCCGGTTATCGTAGCAAAAGGGTTAACAAATTAATTTTTATCGTCCCGGAGCACCAGGTATGTTGAGGATCTGCAACTTTCTTTAGATTGAAATTTCTCCCAACTCCAATACTTTTTTTTCCCACCCCCAACTTTTGACAAATGTCACAAACCACGAAATGCATGCTTGGCATACCGATATTAACATTCAGTTTCCACAGAGAACTTTCTAACTTTTACAATTATCCACTCTAAACGGGAAAAGAACACGCTAAAGAATATCACTTAAAGGAACGTCAACGAGATATAACTATTCCATAAAAAGAACTTAAATATTAAACATTCCTTGAGTGCGAAGTCTTAAATATCCGTTTAGCGTTCATTTGTCAAAATAAGGATTTTAAGGACTAAAAAGAGTTTGAGTATTTTATTGCACTTCTTTTCTAAGTAGTAAAAATAGACAAATAGAAGCAATCGATAGCCATTAACTTAATAAATATCAAAAAGATCCGGAGCAATTTTTTTCCTAATGGCACTCCAATTAATAAGACACAATATCCTACGAACCAATATTTAAATAGTAATTTTTAAATAGTAATTAATTTTTAATAGCCGAGTAAATTGCAATACAAAGTGCCATATTTTACAAAACTTGGCATATCCGACACTCAAATGTCTAGAGCCAAAGTAAAAACGACCACTACAGATGAGATTACCGAAGACGACCATTACCGTTATACATCTCATTGTCAAAAAAAACTTAATTGTTAAAGTCGGATTAAATAAAACAGCTAAAATTTTAAAATAAAAACATAACTTACCTTTACTACGAAAATAAATTCTCACAGATTCCAATCGGAAAAAACACAATACTAAATAGTACAAGAACTCGAAGTGTAGTGATAACTCGCCGAGTTTAAACTTCGCTTTACTATGAAAATCTGATGCACAGATTATATATAATTTGTGGCACAGAGGACCTCTGGTTGATTTGCGTTTATCACACGTCTTCTTCACGCATCTCGTTGTTTAAGATCTCCCTATTGGTCAGGTGGCATTATTGGGTGACACCCCTGTTTTAGGTTGCCGTAGTTGATTTGGGCAAAGTCGCCAAACAGGATATTTTGTCAAATTAAGAGAACATGATTAAAACGTAATTGATTTTAGATTTGATTCTTTTTGATTTTGGATATTGCAAAAATTAAAGTCATCAGGCTCAGGCACGTAGGTAAGGGGGTGGTTCAGGGGGTTCAAACTAGGGATTAAACGGATATCCGGTAACTATCCGGTATCCGGCCTATCCGGCTGGTTTTTAACTATCCGATATCCGGAAGTAAAGTGCCGGATATCCGATTTACCAAGCCGGATATCCGGATGAATAAAGCATCGAAGATTTTTTTTTGTGTCGATAAATTATCGTTGTTTTTGCTTTAAGTATTTTCCTGAAAATTCTACCAATGTATTCACAGTGTGCAGATTCTCCCTTGAATTTTTCTCGGGCTATTCAGGTGGGTAAGGAATTCGTTTCACACTCAGACGTGGTGACATTCGAAACACACCATGGAATATCTTCGAGTTTGAACAATTCACATATGTGGTGGTGTGTAGAGTGCATAGCTACTTCTCTGTTCGTTGTATTTTAGAAATTGTTTTATTCTCGGTCTAAAAGTTAGTTTCAGCATTTAAGTATGGTGCAATTTAGATCATTAATTTGGAAATATTTCAAAATTACATTTTTAAACGCATTGTACAATACAGATCTGGCCGTTTCAAAATCTTTATAAATATGAACAGTTTATATTAAAGAACTGTTAAAATGTACGTACAAACTTGAAATTTTTTTTTTAATTATAAATTTAAAAATTTAGTTTTTTCATGTATGAAAACACTTTAAAAATCACGATGCATTATAAAAAATCTGAATTAAGTCAAATGCTAATTAGCTAATTATCATGATTTTTTTAAAAACATGATTATGTTTTTGTTGGAATTACTTGAAGTATCTTTTATAAAGTTATGACTCCCCAAACAGTTTATAGCATGAAAAGGTTTTTATATATATATTTTTTACCTCGTAAGTCTTTAAAAGAACCTACTTTTTTCAAATTTTTAACTTTAAAATTCTGTTAATTTTTTTTTTAAAGAATCGTTATGGTGGAAGGTCATAACATCTCATAACTAATATAAAGTTGAATTTAAAAATAAATTTCTCAAAAGTTTAAGGAAACTTGAGTTTTCATGTTTGGAATGAAAGGGCATATGGTAAAATACAATTATTCAAAAATTGAGTTTAAAGTGTACAAAACATACGTCCATTGCTAGCTGCACCCTAGAATAACCTTTTGTAAATTCTTTGAATCTTTATTCAATCTTGGTATCATCTTAACGGTAAGAAATTGGGGAATATTATAGAATAAAAAAATATTTGGTAATTTTTTACCGATTTCCGTTTTTTCTATTGTGTATGTGAAGATAATTTCATAAAAAAGAAACTGCCTGATATCCGGCAAATTTCAGATCGGATATCCGATATCCGGTTTGTAATGTGCGCCGGATATCCGATATCCGGCAAAACCACTATCCGGCTCATCCCTAGTTCAAACCCCTCTCATTGTAAGTCAAGAAGAAAAAATTAAAAATCGAATTACTGTGAAAATACTTTGAAAAACTAGAACAATTAGTGGGGTGGCAGATGTCATTTATTTAGCCTTACTTTAGAAATTGAGCCGAAATTGTTTTTTCATTCGATATGGGTCAAGTGTAACCCAAATATGACATTTTTACTTGTTGTCAATTTTACATTTCATTTTTTCAATGTACAGGGGGGCCTCTAAAGTTATACTAAATTAACAAAGTAACTCAATATATTAAATTGTTCAAGTTATTATTATATGCTTATAAGATATCAAATTAAAGGTTTTTTGAAGCAGATTATGAATATACATATTAAAAATTCATACATATTATTTACAAGGATGTATTGCGTCAAAAGCTTTGGAGCTATCATGACATCAGCAATAGTTAAGTATTTCACAATTGCTTCAGTATTATTGACCAAAATTGTTCAAGAATATGAGAAGTATATGCAGGTATACCTGATAGAAACGATATATCAATGCACTACGAGAGTTTCGGGGGAAAGGGCTCAAAATAATGCTTGCAGTAGTGACATTAGCAGAGGTTCCATCGACTGAAGGTAATATTGGAAATTCAATTAAATATGTCATTAACACTGAAAGTTAAAATTATTTATACTAGTTAAAATACTATAGTTCAGGTTTTCAATGATTGCAATTCCGTCCATTTAATGTAAAATTTTATATTTTACTGTATGACTACTGTATTTGTCTAACAGTATTGGAATAATATTTGAAGAAAAAAAAATAATGCAAATCGTTTAAATAAAATTTTGTATTAATAAATTCGACACTTTTCGACAAAAATATTGCTAAAAATAAATTTCAATTTAGTATTTACAATCTCCTCAAATATCATAATACTTAACATTTTAAACCATCATTAATACCATCAGCAATTATATTAATTAGGTTAGAACAATTCTCAAGCAGTGACACAGATCAATACAATTATGGTTATATTTTCTGCAGCTGAAAACTCTGATTTTGCATCTTCCAGCAGTGGCATTTTCACAGGTCCAAAAGAGCTTCCGGTGCTAGCGGTAAAGCGTGATGTTCTGAAATCAATTGTCCGTTGACTTCGACCCAAGAAAATGCATTTACGTTGGGGATAACTGGACATGGAATGTTGGATGTCTTTAAAATCATGCCGTATTGTTGCAATCCATATATATGTATAATCTCCACCTCAATTATAGCATCAGCATGTTTTCCGTCAATACGAAATTAAGTTTCACTAATCGAAAGCTTCTATTCCTTCATATGAATAATTATTTAACTGGGAAATACATTTATAGAAACCAATACAATACACAAATATATCCGTTTTAAGGGTATACCCATTTTGTAAAACACATCAAGAAATATTTGTGGGTTCCTTTGCGAAACATCCATGGCATGGAGTATAATGTGTTATTCAACCTCCTCTAAAGTGTGCTGATCTTGTTTCACAGCTTTAATAGTAAAAACACCCTCTATGTTCATATTAATCAGAGAAGCCATCCATCGTACAGCCCTCCGCGCTTCTGTAGGGGCCCCACGGTCAAAGAAAAAAGGATAAAATAGAATTTTTCTTTTTACGTGAAACATCTTGAAAATCAACAACATGAGTTTTCAGGAGAGAAACACAATTATACGCTTTTAGAGGAATCCATTCCGACACTAACTCGATTATAAATTGATCGATTAACAGTAATTTAGACTCGTATGATCAGATATAAGGCATAATTTTAATTTTCAATAAACAGAACACAATAATGCAGACTTTTACGTAAATAAGTTATCCATGCAAAAGTATTGTAGCCGCATTTAACGTTTGTAGTTGACTGTCAACTACATTTGTATTCCAGATTGGCTTTTCGAAAATCTGATACACTTTCCTAATTCTTATTCAAACCTATTCATAATTTTTTGTGAAGCACTAAAAGGGATTATCTACCTGTAAAATTATCTTCTTGCTAAATGAGGCCCTTGTATTACTAACCATATTGGTATTGTAAGACACAACAATAACCTTCTCACTGCTCTTGAAATTTGCCATTAATTTATCAGATATGTACTGAATTAATTTTGCCTTGGTCTACATGTATATTAGAAAGTTCTTCATACTCAATATTTTTGTACTATCTGTCACATGATAATGAAATGTAAATAATTTACTTTCTTTAACGGATCCATTCAGTATATTAGTCAAATTTAATTCGCACCTCATCATAAGCAGTACCCATGATATTAATTTTCTTAATATATTTGTTTTCGCAACGGATATCTATAGTTTATGTAGGTAGAACTCTGTAATTATTGTACAATGCACATGCCATCAACCGAAAACACGTTTTTATGATAAGTTATTGGTATTTCTAGAATGTCGCCTGGTAGTTTAAGAGAGAATGTTTCCGATGCGAGTTCATGCTTGGTAATTAGCATATGTACAGAGCCATCAGGATTGGAATTTAAAGGAAGGGAGATATGGAACTCATATGTTCAAATAGCATTCTTGTGGTACTAAATGTGGACGAGGTTGCCACATAAATCAGATTAGCCTATAAATCAGATCAAAAGTAGCTTATAAATCAGATTACGATCCTGTCTAAGATTAACCGTTTGTATTTTGACTTTAATTGGTTATGAAGTACTGTGTGTATCTTTAAAAAAAGAAAATGTGTTTCAAGTCTGTAAAGCTCAGTAATTGACATGGGCGTTTTTGTATAAAATGCTCAAATTCAAGTAATTAAAATGCCCAGTTTATCACGAGCGATTGTGTCGTTTACAACCTTTTGTGAAAGAACTGAAAAGAAGGTTATCACATTGGAAGGCTATCTGTATTTTAAAATTAATAACCTTCAGTCGATAGAGCCTCTGCGAATTTCGCTGCTGGAAGTATTTATCTGGCGCCCTCCCCCCCCCCTTTATCTGGCGCCCCCTCCCCCCCCCACTGAATCTCTCATGGTGCAGATATAAACCTTGTCTATCAGATGTATACTTAGTTTTTTTTATTTTCTGAGAAATTTTGTCTAATACTGGAGTAATTGGGAAATACTCATCCATTTATGATGACGTCATAGATCCTAGGCGTTTGAAGTCATAGCTCTTTGAAAATAATATGTATGTACTTGTAATATATATTTTCATAATCTGCATCAAAAACCCTTTAATTTGATATGTTACAAGCTTATGCAATAATGACTTTGACACTATGTCCTACAATGCGTTGATTTGTTAGTTTAGTATAACTTTAGAGGCCCCCTTACATTGAAAAAATAAAATGTAAAATTGACAACAAGTAAAAATATCATATTTGGGTTACACTTGACCCATATCGAATGAAAAATCAATTTCGGCTCAATTTCTAAAGTACATTACAACTGCCACCCCACTAAATTTTACTTTCTCGTATTATATACTTCTTGTAAAGTTGATATTTTCCGGTGGTCCTGCCCCGGAAAACATTTTTTAAAAAGCTTCAAAAACATGTTATGAGGCAATTTTTATCTCCAACTAAGCTTCAGAAGACATCATCGGGTTCATTTTCTAACATTTGGATTTCGGCGACAAAGGGAAAAGATCATCCGTATACACAAGATGCTTCAAAACCGTATATTATTCTAAACAAAGATTCTCAAAACATAAATTTGTTCTCTAAATTTATTTCATAATTAGGGAGTGGTATTTACTGATTTTAAAAATAGGTAATGACTGATATTGATAACGATTTCATGAAAAATAAATGATAACTGTTGCTGTTACGGTATTTACCCGTCAACGTATTCCTGTTTACTCTTAAAAAAATTAATAAGTCTTTTTTTAAAAAAATGGGGGAGGGTGTTGATTTAGGGGAGGATTCCCTTCAACTCTTGTTGTGGGGGGGGGGGGGGGGGGTAAGTAACTTAAATAAATCCGTTGCTCAGTCACTGAACCCCTCCCATGAAAAATCTATACCTACTGATAAGGCTCTTATTCGACTTCTTCACTACAAAAACACTAGAAAGTCGTCCTTTACATCCGACAAATTATATCGGTTTTGTTTTGTTTTGTTAATTAACGTCGCACTAGAGCTGCACAGTGGGCTATTGGCGACTGTTCGGGGTCAATCTCGAAGGAAAGACCCGGGAACACATACACATTCACACACACATTTCATACATGGACCTCGTTATTTTAGAACCATGGTCAGATGACGAGAAAACACCTGAACTGGCACCCAACGCCTTCAATAGACGTCGGGACTTTGGACCCCGATCAGATTTATCGTGCACCAGTCCCGTACAGGCCAGTATAATTTGTTGGATATTCGGGACGACTTTCTAGTATTTTTGTAGCGAAGCTGGCAACCCTCCGATCGCATACTTTTTTACTTTTCTATGTCAAGTCCATTCCCCGGATTCGAACCACCAATCCTCTGATTAGTAGCTGAACGCCTTACCAACTGAGGCTCACAAATTATATCGACTGATGCACGATAAATCTGATCAGTGGGCTATTGGCGACGGTTCGGGGGCCTATCTCGAAAGAAAGACCCGGGAACGATGCCTCGTATTTTTGAACCATCTTAAATAGGTTCAAGACGAACAAGACAATACCAAGAAGTCTAAACTTATGACAAGATGTAGAGTGTGCCAACTACTGAACAATTGCACAGAGCTGTAGAAGGGTGCGAAGGCCGCCCCTAATAGATGCGGAGCCCTGTGTGAAAAGTACCATTATATCCGGTGACCACTAACCAGTATCCGGTACGTCCGGTATCCGGCCGAAGTCAGGGGGGGGGGGGAGTCCGACCCCCCATATAATCTGGAAACCCTGAAAGTTGGGAATTTCAACTTCTAAAAACCCCGTGTTGGGAAAATTTATATCTGCAGAAAATGAATATTATTAACCCTTTGCACTCCGTTGGTGCCGCTCAGGCGACAACATAATGACTCGTTCTTTTGGTTCCCTGTTATTTAAAATAAACTCGAAAAGTCTTATATGTAAAACACATCGATTTTTTTTTCAACTTGTTCTCTTGCAGATCCAAAACAGATTATGATTTTTCCCCTCTATGAGCAAAAGAAATTCTGGGTGGAAAAAAGAAAGAGGAATAACTGTTCTTTAGAAATAACGCAAATGTCAAAATGTTCTTGTAGTGGAAAGGGTTAAAATAAACGAGAACAGCATGATCTTGTGTTTAAAAAACATCGATATTTTTTTCAACTCGTTCTATTGCAGATCCAAAACAGATTAGGTTTCTTTTTTCTATAAGCATAATAAATTCTAGAGAAAGGAACATAAGGATGAATAACCGTTCCGTAGAAAGAACGGAAAACGCAAAGAGTTCTTGGAGTGCAACGGGTTAACAAATGAAAGCTAGGGAAGATTAGAAATTGCCCAACTTGTAAGATTACATTTAAATTAGCCCTCGGGACGGATACTGCATTGGAATATGGGTGCAAAAAATAAATGCTTGTGAGAGAACTGTGTAATATTACCTAAAATATATATAAAGATGAAAAATGGCGACAAGTTGGAACTGGGAATTTTCAGCACTGTTGAGTTGGGAATTTCGAATCGTTAAGTTAAGAAATTTATTGTTTAACCCCCCCCCCCCCCCATATTCATTTATTTAAATACCCATCCACCTGAGCTAATTAAATTTATGTTGATATTTTTATATAGATAAAATTAACAAAAAACTTACATTTGAAATATTTTGCATAATAATTTTTATTTTAGTTTTCATTATTTCTATTAAACAGACCAATTTTAATAAATTATTCAATTTTTGTGTCAAATCATGCAATTGTTGATAATTTTCATTAATTGTTTTGATTAAAACATTTCATTAATTGGTTGCACATGTTTGTGGTGACTTTATGCAGTGCCCTTCGGATGGATGACGCCGTATCCTAAAAAGCTATGGCGGCTCGTGCACTACAGCAAATACAGCCGGGCTGCACCTAAATTTATTAGTGTATTTTAAAACTAAAATCAGATATTTTACTAATTTTCTTAAATGAAGATTAGAATTAAAAATGAAATTTGTACGGATAAATAGCTAGCCTGTTACCGTAATGCTCAATTCAGGAAGGGAAAAACTCCATTCAATTAAAACTGCAGCCAAAAAACGAAATTCGAAATTGCCCGCATCGTTTGCCGTGATAAATTTACTGTTTTTCTGTTGTTTCAGGACCATTATATGCCTGCTGTTGTTTCTTTATTTAAGTTAATATTAAAATTGACCGATTCGCATGTTTAAAAGAAAGGAGGATTGCTTTAATTTTTTAAAAATAAGTAAGTGTTTTCTATTTTTTTCAGATGTAATCATTTTGTAAAATTTGAAAGGAAACTTTAATTTTTTAAATAATAAAGAATTTCCGTTCATGCATGGTTTGTGGAAAATATGGGGGGGGGGGGGGATTCACATGATTTTGGCTGCACTAACATTTTCGACCACGGGCCGCCACTGCTAAAAAGTATCGCACATCTGCTCAATGAAAAGAGAAAAGTTATTATAAAAATGAAGCACCTGTCAACGGCATCTGGTTCCCGTCTTTCAATCAGGCGGTGAAACCAGACCATTTGTTTTTGTGCGTGTATGCGAGTTTCTAAGTTGCGTTTATTTAGATTTATTTCAAAATGAAGAGAATTTTGTAATTATACGATTATTGAAGTTTTTCTCCTCACGCCTATGTCACTAGCGTCTCGCAAAAGGAGATGCTTACAGTAGGAAGGCATCTTGGCGATAAAATTTTGTTCCAGCTTTGGCGATATTAATTAAGTTTACTAATTCGCAACCCTGGTTTGGTTTGGTTAATTAACGTCGCACTAGAGCTGCACAGTGGGTTATTGGCGCCGGTTCGGGGTCTATCTCGAAGGATAGAACACATACACATTCATACATGCACCTCGTTATTTTAGAACCAGAGACGAGGAAACACTTGAACTGGCACCCAACGCCCTAAAAAGAAGTCGGAACTTTGGACCCCGATCAGATTTATCGTGCACCAGTCCCGTATGCACGCTGTTAATTTTTGCGGATGTTCTGGAACGACTTTGTTCGCAACCCTGATGAAGGAATGGCTGCTACGATGGGAGAATAAAATTGCATTTCGATCACTTCCGATTTTTTTTAATGACTCTGTATAATAGGAGTGTTGTAATATTGTAACGTTGAGGAAATACTCGTTCTGCTATGAATCTATGGAAAGGACGAAACGGGAATATACCGTATCTGGAGGGCTTGCAAAAAAATTAAAAAGGTATCCTAATACATAAGTTTTAATTTTGAAAAAGACATGTATTCACAAATGAGTACAAAGAGTAAAAATGAATAAAAAGAGCAGATGCTAGCATACATAGGATGTCTTCATAAATCACTTTCAATAAATATCGCTAATTACAACCAAGACTTACCGGGAATCGAACCCACATCCTCAGGCACCGCAGTCCAGCGCCTTACCCGTTAAACTCTCAGGGCGACTTGAAGAACTTATAAACAGAAGACTTGATACAAAAGGTCAGTAAAAAGGATGGGAAGTAAGATAACTGAGTTGTAATAACTCGGTTTCCATTTAAGCAATTGACATCAAATTAAGTGGAAAACCATCTTCTGAACTATTTTAAGTTTGTCAGGTTGCATTGCTCAGCTGGCTTTAACAGAAGCTGAGATTAGCAGTATTAAATCACACTGCTCATTTTTGAAAAAGTACGGTTACTTAAATTGGAGTACGTCATCCCTCATTTACGATACAATTGTAGTAAAAGGAAAACGAGTAGGTTCAAGTACTCATTTTTATGTACTTTTTTTCACAGTGTACATTTACGCTAATTAGTCTCATAAAACTAATATATGAAAACATTAATTTTTTTTAATTTATAATTATTTTTTAATATTATTATAAATTAATATTAAAATTCTGCCAAACTTTGTCTTGTCTATGTTATCTGTCCCGTTTGGCAAAAATAAATCTGTCTTTTAACGATAGGGTCATTATGTCATATAAAATTGATTGAAATCATTGTCTTTATTTT
Source organism: Troglohyphantes excavatus (assembly GCA_963932185.1). Taxonomy (NCBI): domain Eukaryota; kingdom Metazoa; phylum Arthropoda; class Arachnida; order Araneae; family Linyphiidae; genus Troglohyphantes; species Troglohyphantes excavatus. The sequence continues at coordinate 47,675,518 of OZ010675.1, forward strand.
AGAATATATTGAAACTGCGTAAAAACATATTATTTTAAACTTTTCTTATTTTAATTATCGTGATAATATTGCAAATGTCCAAATACATACACAATAAGATACCGTAATATAATGTTTAAATTTTCCTGAGAAAGATAGTATAATGAAGGCATACATTTTTTTAATTTAAATTATTAATACTAGCGTTATTAAACATTCTATTGAAATAGAAAGAATGCAAAGAAGAAACCATTTGTATCAATGTATCACTAATCAAAATTAAATTAATAAAAAATAGAATAAACAGAAATGTCGAAACTTTTAATTAATGATTTTCTCCTGTTTCGGATTTTTTCGGTATATACTATTCGCAGGACAAAATTTTATTCAGAAAAGTCTTATTTTATTCGTGGAATTTTAAACTGGATAAAACGGAATTCGCTTTGACGTTCAGTATCCAAATTTCTCTCTCGCTGCATTCATTTAATCCGGACATTATGGCAAATCCGGACACTACGAAATCCGGACGTGTGAGCTTCACAATGTCCGGATTTACGCCAGTGAATGTGCAGCTAGAGATATTTTTTTTTGTAATAGGGAAAACTGACGTCATACCACCAATGAAAGAAACTCCATTGTTTACAAACTTGGTCAAATCTCTCTTCTGTCAACATTGGGCACCCACTAGTTGTTGTGTGTTGCCATTTTACTTTCACGGCTGTCCAGGGCCCATCTCAAACTGAAAATTAAAAGTGTTGGCAGTTTTGTTTTAATAAATATTTTATTAATATAATTTTAAATCAATAATAAAAATGCTATCTTCTTTGCATTATAACGCCTTAATTTTTTTTTAATTTCCACTATTCTGTGTTATAAAATATGGCCGTTGGAGATATTAGAATTTTGCCCCCCCCCCCCCTCCTTTGTTTTCACATCTGGTGCGTCTGGTATCCCTACCTCAGTGGCGGCTCGCCCACTACAGCAAGTACAGCCGGGCTGCACCTAAATTCGTTAGTGTATTTTAAAACTAAAATCAGATATTTTACTAATTTTCTTAAATGAAGATTAGAATTGAAAATGAAATTTCTACGGTAGTAAACAAAATCTCTGATAAATAGCAAGCCTGCTACCGTAATGCACAATTCAGGAGGGGAAAAAACTGGGAAAAAACTCCCATTCATCAAAATTGCAGCTAAAAAGTGAAATTCGAAATCGGCTGCATCGTTGCCATGGCAACCTCTACGTAGTATGGAGATTCCTCCCATGCTAATGCATTGCATTTGTGAGAATAGGTACAGCCGAAATGGATTTTCTTGTTTTAGCTGCACTTGATGTTCGATATGCTGATTGGCTCTTTGGTGAAACGAGAACTTACGAGAATATCTCCAAACGGAAATGGTTTTAGTGATACATTTACTGTGTGTTGTTGTTTCATGACGTGGTCCTACTGTTGTTTCGTTATGTAAGTTAATATTAAAATTGACCGATTCGCATGTTGATGGAATGCTTTAATTTAAAAAAAATAAGTAAGTGTTTTCTATTTTTTTCGCATATGTTATCATTTCGTAAACATTGAAAGGAAACTTTAGTTTGAGTAGTGAATAATAAAGAATTTCCGTTCATGTATGATTTTTGGAAAATAGAGGGGGGGGGGGGATCACATGATTTCGGCTGCACTAACATTTTCGACCACGGGCCGCCACTGCCCTACCTATAGGCAGTGCCGTTACAAAAATAGTATTTGGGGGGGGGGGGGGGGGCAGACCCAACCAGAATTTTTAAACCAGAAATTTCCCAACGTAACGATTCGAAATTCTCCACTCAACTATTCGAAATTCCCATCTCAACAATACTGAAAATTCTCTTTTCTAACTTATTGATAATTTTCATATTTTTTTATATATATTTTAGGTAATGTATTAAACAGTTCTCTTACAAGCACAGATTTGTTGCACCCATATTCCAATGCACTGCCCGTTCTGAGGTTTAATTTAAATGTAATCTTCCAAGTTGCGCAATTTCTAATCTTCCCTAGCTTTCGTTTGTTAATAATATTAATTTTCTTCAGGCATAAATTTGCCCAACTCGGAGGTTTTAGAACGTGAAATTCTGAACTTTCATGGTTTCCAGATTATTGAAGGAGCCCTCCCCCCCCCCCCCTCCCCCGGTGCGACGGGCCTGCGCATAGGTCGATTTTTTCTTCAAAACTTGATTAGTTTAGATGTTCAAATATCACTAATTAAAGTTGAATGAGACCCTCAATTGCGTATAAGTAAGATGTGTTAAGTATTCGTTAAGTTTCATACCGAAATATCAGTAGCAAAAGGAATCGAAGTCTAGCCTGGTATTAATGAATCGCCTACACGGCCTTCTAAAATTTCAAATTTATATTTCAATTCGTCAAAAATATTAATATTCCTGTTTTTATGCGGGGAAAATTTACTTCTATTGCACAGGGCTTACAATGTAATCAAAATAATAATTACGATCCGCTGGTGAAACATCTCAATCATCGTTTGTAAAATATTCATGGAGAGTCACTAACTCAATAATATATCTCAGGTATGACTGGTTGGCATGTTAGAAATTGGCATAGGCATTTTTTAGTTTATTACATTTAATGAGAGTGGTATTTAATTATTAAAACGACTAAAAGAAAGAACACTAATGGTAAGCCCATTAGAATTACTTAGTGTTCCATTCGAAAATGGGAGGAGCAGGCCGTGTGAATTAGACTTTGAAATCACTTTTACATGCGAAGTATTTGAAAAATAGAAAGCCACCACAGGCTTTTCCATTAAAAAAGTTTTTCATCAATTTACAGGGAATTTGGGGCTAAAAATAGAGAGGAAATTTGATGTTTTCTTATTAAAATTTGACATAATTACTATTGAAATTGAAAATTTTATAATAAAAATTAACTTTTCGTCCAATTGACGAAAAATCCAAGCATTTTTTAAGATCCTAATTTAAAGAAGGAAAAATAATTTTCTATTAAATTCGTTTATATATTACAAGTAGCAAATAAAATTTGCTTTTTGGATTGATAATTATTTTAAAGTTACTATGTTCTATTAAAAAGTTATTTAGATTTTAGAAAAGTCCAAATCGCTTCCATTTTTCTCCTTTTAGAGAAACGTCTCAATGTGCGTCCGTTGAAATAAAAGATCATGGGTTGAAGGTCAAACCTAACACTCTTTCGCAAAGTCAAAATCGTACAAACTTTTTCGTTAGGATCGTTTGTGAAAACGAGAATATTACTGCAGCTGCCGAATCATTAATATGTCAATAGATAGACTCAAAAGTTGAAAATGGAGAACGATTTTTTTTTCTTGCTGCATCAGCGTGTTAACACAATAAAATAGAAGACGATTAACGCAGCTGTACAATTCATAAGCAATGTTCGCGATTGGTCAAAACTGAGAAACCGATTTAGAGTTGTCGCTTTCTATTTTTCTTGGTTTATTTTTACAGAAGCGACGATTTCAAACTCCACCTGCTGATCTTAACTGCAACAGTTTCATTTCCCAAGCACAATAAATAAATCGTTAGAGAATTTCAATCTTTAAAATTTGAATGCGAGCAATTAGATGAGAAGAGTAATTTTGACTTGTTTATTAATAAAAAAAAAATCTAATAGGCATCACACAACTTTAAATTTTCTTAAACAAACCTTTAGTTTTTAAAAAATATTTTTTTTTATGTGTGATTTTTTCCACATCAATAACTTTCCACTTCAACTGTTGACTATTTTCCCTAATAATATGAGTTAATATATCAAAGTTAGATATCGAGTTCAGTTTTTATGGTTTTTATAACCAATGTTTTAGTTTATTTTGTAATGAACTGGACCCAAGAAAAATTCTACCAAAATAATTATAATTTTTCTTTAAAATAAATATTTTTATGTTAATCTGTTTAACCCTTTGGGGTTAAGGGCAGGCTTTTTAGAAGGTACCTAATTTAAAAGGTGTCTTATCTGCCAATACACGAGTATTTTTTATATGTAATAGTAAATGGTACCACTATATTTCAGAAATTAATATTTAATAGGAACACGCTCTGAAGAAAAAAAGTTAAAATGTTGCGAAAAATAATTATTACAGCTACTTTTTCTGTAACTAAGGGTCTGTTTTTTTTCTCATTAAATAGCCTTTTTATTACAAGGACTTCCAAAGATGCCAAATATAAAGATATATTTTTAGTGGATATTTATGTTAATCTAAACTGCAAATAGGCATAATTCTAGATTATGAAAAATATTATACTGGTAAATAAAAATGGGGGCCTCAAAAGGTTCAATATTAATACATTTTAATGATTCGTATCGCATTTTATCACGGCTTAAGCGACGATATAAATAATATGAGTGTGGGGAGTGAATTGAGAAAGAGAGAGAATAAAAAAAAATTCTTTGAATTCTTATTACTGGATTCATGAGTGGGCCTCCATTGGACTTATCTCCATGTTTGGACTACCACATAATTTATTTCATGTTCATTTATGTTTTCAAGTACCAAGAAAGAATAACAAGTTGTGTACTTGAAAAACAATGGGACAAAAATAATTTTTAGACTAGCCATTATTTTTGAAAGAAAATCAAAATTAAATTCATTTTTGTCGTGAGACGTAGGTACAGTGGACAAACTAGAAGCAAATATTATGCTTTTCTTTTAGGTTGGTTCATTCCGACATTATACCTCTGAGCCAAACAGTTGGACATAAGTTTTTATATAGTTCGATAGGAAAAGAGGCGGCGATGCTTGTAAAATCTTGAAATAAAGAGAGAAAAAAAAAGCACATTTGGAATTTGAACGGAGCCCGTGACGTCAGACGAAGCAGCTTGTTTACATTCCTTCTGTTGTCGAGGTTTTTTGTTCATGCTGTTTGTATATAGTGAAACGTTTCTAAGGAGACCACTTATGGCTCCATATAAAATGGACCTCCCAGAGAGGTGGTCTCTTAATAGGTCTATGGAAATTCCAATGTCATTTGAACAATGCATATATCTATGTGTGTGCAAATAATTGTTTTTACCTGAAATCGAATTTTTTAAAGTCTTAAAACATGATTAATACTTGTAAATAAACTAACGGATAACACAGATCTGCAAAAAAAATAATGAGTACCTTCACCTACTCGTTTTTCTTTGAGTACAATTGCATCGTAAATGAGCGATAACATGATCAAATTTAAGTAACCGTACTTTCTCAAAAATATGAGCAGTGTGGTTTAATATTGCTAATCTCAGCTTCTGTTCAAGTCATCTTAACAAAGCGACCTTACAATCTTAAAATAGTTTTTCAGAAGATGGTTTCCCACATTTTTTTATGTCGATTGCGTAAAGAAAACAATCGACAAGAGTATTTTAGAGAACATTTATTCGTATTTATTAAAAATCCATTATGAATTTTTTTAAAATTTGTGTTTAGTTACTGATCTTTATGCGGTTCAAATGTTCAGAATACACTTCAGCTTTGAGATTTAAATTAAAAAACTCTGCGAGGTGAGGCAATACTTTTTCCGTTAGAAAAAATTAAAAAATAATAATATGAAGATTGATATAAACTCAGGACCTGAAATCTCACTTTTTTTCATATTCAAATATCATAAATTACGATTACACTACAAGACATTTAAGCAATTTTTTTAATTTAAGCAACTTTATTTTTCTATCGAGAGATGATAAGGTCAATTCGAACTTTTTGCCGATTCGATATTTATGGTGTGCCGATTCGATTTGCAGCTGTGCAAATATTAAAAACTTCCAATGTTCATATTACACTCCGGAAAAACGCTGACTATACAGTAAAGTTAACTTTTCCTTTTTTGTGTGGTATAAACATATGGTATAATTGAAAAAAAAACTGCAATGAAGCACAAATTATCTCATCATCTCAATAACACGTATAACATAAATTACGATTTTTATATATACAACTCAACAAGAAACTAATAACTTTCGTACATTTTGTTCACTAGTCAGCGTTAAGCGTAGATGGTTTTATTATATATTTGCGTTTTTGTCTCGTGTCGAATCTGTTTTAATAATGTCAATGGTGTTGTAATAAAAAAACGGATAACATATTTCAGCAAGGACGCTGCTTCTTGCTTTTTAATAACTTGCAGTTCAAGTTTGAAGCAAAGCTTCCAATAGTATATTGTAAAAAATAAAAACTTAATGAAAAGTATTTTCTGAAATTGAGAAATTGTACTGGTAAGTGAATAAATATTACACGGCATTTTTAAATTAAAATTAGAGTTTATAAAGTTCTTTTTTTTTAATTTCATAAAATAACGTTTTTGTATTTGATAGTCATATTTAAAATAGCCAAACATAAGAATGGAAGGTCAAGAGCGATTTTAAGCTAAGCCAATTATTAAGTATTTTGCGTGATTTTGTCGAGAAAAAAAATGTCTTATCTGTCTCTTTTGTTGGGGTTTAATAGAGGCTTTTTTTAATGAAGTTTTACAAGTTTATCATTATTTATTATATGTACTTTATTTAATGTTGATATCTGTAATCGTTAAGATATTGATTTTTCCACTTTTCCATAAATATTTCTATTTGACACTATATATAGTTGTGAAGATAAAGTAAACTTAGTCATTAACAAAAGCCTACTCTACATCGACGCTATTTACCCCCGTTGCATTTTTCAGAAACCTCTGTGATTGGTGCATTCAACCACGTGGTTTGTATGAACTAATCGCAGTCATCTACAAAAGTTAACGCGCGTAAATAACGTCCGTTTGGAATGGGGACATTTATTAACTCGCGTTAGCTTTTGCAGATGGCACTGCGATTGGAGAATACAAACCATGCGATTTGAATATACAATCGCAGAGCCTTCTGTAACTAACGCGCTTAAATAACATACGTTTTATTCCTTGGTTATTTCTTTGATGGCAGGATATATTTAAGAGAAAACAGCTTTACATTAGCACAAAGTTTTTATTTCTTATATATAAAGAGTAGGATTTTCAGTGATATTTGGCTAACATATAAAATGCAATTTTTTCTCAGCATTTAGAGTAAAATCTTATTACATCATGTATTAGTGATAAGTAGAACGATTTTACATCTCTCAAAACCAGTTCAACGCCAAAAGTAACACGAGAACAAGTAACCACGACAGATTGAATGTGCACCAATCCCCTGTACCACAGTAATAACTAATCAGTGCGAAAATCTCGTTATTTTGTTTTTCTGAAGAGCTCGCTTATGAGAAGATATTTCCGAAAACAATCAAATTCTGTAAAATATTCAAATAAAATTATTCCTGTTGTACTACTTAACTATAGTTATATAATTAAAATATGACTATTTTGACATGTCTAAATAAATTGTAAATATTAATCCTAAAATCGAGTGAGTGGTAGTATTAATAAAAAACACGTAAACAAAATAACTAACCTTCCAATATTAAAAAAATATTTTCCAATAATATTGCCCTTCCCGATATTAATTTCTGGCCCCGACCACTTCGACCCTGCATGTGCATTAATAATTGTGTTAAAAATGAAAATCTAGAACTAAGATTTGGCAAAACTCTATTAACAATTCATTATATTGTAGCTGGAAAGAATTAAGAAATTTTAAAAACATTTTTTTCTCTCTCCATAAATGGCGTTTTTTATGCTAATTTTACGGAGCCTCCGTGGCCGAGAGGTTAAAGGCGTCAGCTGGGAATCCGAAGATTCGAGGTTCGATCCCAGGTGATGGAAGTGACATAAGCAAAGTAAAAAGTAGTGATCTTGTGATCGGAGGGTTGCCAGCTACAAAAAGTCGTCTAGAACATCCGCAAAAATTAACGGCGTGTTACGGGACTGGGGTCCAAAGTTCCGACGTTTATTGATGGCGCTGGTTGCCAGTTCAGGTGTTTCCTCGTCATCTGACCATGGTTCTAAAATAACGAGGAGCATGTATGAATGTGTGTGGGAATGTGCATGAGTTCCCGGGTCTTTCCTCCGAGATAGACCCCGAATCGTCGCCAAGAGCGCGCTGTGCAGTTCTAATATGAGCTACTAATCTAATTTTATCTAATGCGACGTAATTAACCAAACCAATCAGGCTATTTTTACTGTTTTTAAAAACAAATTTTTGCTAAATTGAAGGGAAAAGAATATTGTGTTATCACTTTCGGATCAGCGACAAACAGGAGATCGTTACTCCAGAAGCAGAATCAATCATGTGAGTAGCCGAGATGCAAAAGGAGTTAATATGTCGATGACAAAGCACAATCATTGTTTGTCCGTTAAAGTCAAAAATGAGATTTGGGTATCAATGTGAAGGTCGGTGAAACATTGTGTGTCCCTGCCAAATAACAATTTTGTGGCGCTGTTTTTTAAGTTCGGCCTAAGTATGAAAAAGGGGAACAACTTCGAATATACGTTGAGCTTTTGGGAGTAAATCGAAGAAAAACCGTCGAAACTTAACTAGTGTTAACACAACAATGATGTTTTTAATAAAAATGAAGAAGAAAAACAATAATTTATAACTCAACTTGAATAAGTTAAAATTAAAATTTTATTTTTCACATATATGTCTGGATTGAAAACCGACTTTCTTTAAAATTTTAACGACAGATTTAGCATCTGAAATCAGAAGATGCTTGGCGACAAAGTCAAAGCGATTTACTTAAAAAAAAAAAAAAAAGACGTTGGAGATGGACCTTGTATGATAAAACGCAATTTTTACAGGAGGAAAAAAAAACAATTTCAATAGATTTTGTATAATTTAATACATGTTAAAATCATATATATTTGAATTGAGTTTTTCATTTTAATACTGTCTTACCTAACATTTATACTAGATTTCCATATCAATTTGGGGCAAGGTAATAGGTAAAATTATCGGAGATATTGATTAATATCATAATTGTAAGAAACAACAATATAAGTGTACATACTTGGTCCATTCTACATGGCCGATGCTTTTAACGGGAGTTTGCTTTTGCAGATCTCTCTGATTCGAAAATACAAACAAAACACTTTGTATTTTCGAATCACGCAGGACCCTCGGCTAAAGTTAACACATGTTAAAAGCGTCCGTGTAGAATCAGCCTTAGTGATCATAAATATATGTTTTGGTTGTTGAAAATTGATGATTAAACAGAGTGGCAACATAACCTGGAAATCTGGGAAATCAGGGATATCAAGGATTTGTTTAATTCTGGAAATATCAAGGAAATGTTCAAAATTTCAAAAAAAAATTAGAGAAATTTTCAAATTTGGGTCATTAACCCTTTGCGCTCCGTTGGCGCCGCTCAGGCGACAACATAACGGCTCGTTATTTTGGTTCCCTGTTCTTTAAAATAAACGAGAACAGCATGATCTTGTGTTTAAAAAACATCGATATTTTTTTCAACTCGTTCTTTTGCAGATCCAAAACAGATTAGGTTTCTTTTTTCTATAAGCGTAACAAATTCTATAGGGAAAAGAACATAAGGATGAATAACTGTTCCGTAGAAAGAACGGAAAACCAAAGAGTTCTTGGAGTGCAAAGGGTTAAAACGCCAATTATCGTCTATTATGTCCTCTATTCTGTGTAGTTCAGTTGTTAATATTTCCTTTTAGTTTTAAATAAGAATAAAAAAAAAACCTGGCTGTGCGCATTTTCAGTTTTATTTTTGTAGAAACGTGAACCACAGCTGGAGAGAAAAGTCAAAACAACTGAACTTTGAAGTGTAAACACCATGTGTGGGGTTAATGAATATGCGATTTATTGAAGATTGGAATAGGAAATAGGAAGCATATAACACATTTACAGTACAAAAGAAATAATTTGTGAAAACTTGCTGTTTTACATTATCTGCTTCCAGAGAACATGTTTAATTATCATTATGCCTGCCACACTTGTATAATTTTGTGTTGTATCCATAAATTATTTTAATTGACTTATAATTTTTCATCTGTAATATAATATATTTATTGTATTGTGGATACTTTGTTTCTATACAAAGTATGTATAGCAAATTTTTTTTAACGTAATTGTAAAATCAGGAAAATTTTTATGACACCATCATGGAAATCAGGGAAATATCAGGGACATTTTTATAACACCATCATGGAAATCAGGGAACTTTTTATTCCAGGATTTTGTCGCCAAAAAAAGGATTTCCAAGATTTTGTTCGAAATTTTTTTTTGAAACATATATATTCTAGAACTGCAAATTTAATCATCTTTAAACTTACATATGTTTTTATTAATTTCTAATACTGTGTTACAAAATGTCTAACATAGAAGTGTGTGTGTGGGCAGTGGCGTACGCAGGAAATTTATAAGGGGGGGGGTTGAGAGTCAGATTACTTTACACGTGTATATATATATATATATATATCAAAGTCATCAACAACCCGAATTTCTGATTGAACAATAGAAGGGGGAGGGGGCAAAGTACTCATCTTACATTTTAAACTAAAAAAAAAAAAATATTTAAAAAAAAAAAAAAAACTTACTTTAAGAAATAAAATACTAAAGACTACAAAAATTTTAATTTAGGGAGTAGTGGAACAAAATTAATAATTTAGAATTATTTTTGTACTTTTTACCACTCTTTAAAGTTCATGCCAATTCACAAAAAAACCACACCTAAATTTTAGAGCCAATTTCAAAAAGTGATAATGTGCATAAAATACTTAAATATTTAAAAAAAATCCACTTTTGTTCCTTAAATTAATAACGATTTTTTAAAAAACGTTTCAGAGCTTTTTTTTAAAGTCGGTTTTTATTTTGAAAAAAAGATTATTTTATATTATATTTTATTCCTATTAACTACTAGCAATATGGCCCGGCGTTGCTCGTGGTCAATTTGCGAAGTAAGAGCTGTGCGATTATGTTCCCCAATTGAAATTAATTTTATTATTTGGACACTAATTTCGCCATTTTGCTGGTATTTTTCAATATAGAACCATATTTTAGCTCATTTGGCAACATTTTTATTCATTTGGCGACATTACATTTTTTTTTTGCGACATTTAAATTTTTTGGGCGAAATTATTTATTTATATGGCGATATTTTCATTCATTTGGCGCTTTTTAAATTCATTTGGCGAAATTTACTTATCACCCAATCAAAATACATAGTTTATCCCTATCGTCAAAAAATATTTTTGGTAGCCAAGGTGATTTTTAACAATCATGTTATGAAGAGAAGATCTACATGTAAATTTCCAATAGGAATAACGTATGGTAAAACAGAAAAAGTTCTAAAACTTTTGAACGTTTCGAGATATCCACATGAAACAAAGTGCAGATTTTAAGTTGATAAAATATTGTTAAAATGGCGCAAGTTTAATAAAAATCCGTTCAATCGTTTTTTTGGTAAATCCGGACAAACAGACAGACAAAAAAATATTTAATGTGATTTTCTGAATCAGTGTATCCTAATTCGTGAAGTAAACTCAAAATGAGGTGTTTTGTTCGATTCCACAGACAGACACTTCATTCTTATATATAAGTATTAATTGATTATTATGCTTGAATTTACTTGTAATTCGGGCAAAATTAATTTTTATACTTACGAATCTGCCACTGTTTTTCACATACGCTTAGAAAAAATTGCATATGTTTGTACAAAATATAAGTCATTTGTATGTTAGCAATTGAATTTTAAAGTAAAAGTAGTACAATTGTTATAATTCTTTTAAATTAGTATGCATGGGAACTGACAATAGGAATGAAGTCTTTTAAAAACACATATGGAATAATCTCACCTTTCCTGATTGATTCGTTGGGTTGTCTTTTCCTTCGCTTTTGTTTTTTTTTAAAGAAAAAAATCAACTAAACTGGATTGTTATTACCTTAGCTTTCTTCTAGAAAATAATTTAACGCAATCATCTAATACGTGTTTCATTTTGGCTATAAAAGGCAAAACAAAGCACCATAACTTTCCGAAATACTAAACAAATAAAGCCTCAAAAACTAAAGTCCAATTTTCAGGAGTACAATAAGTAGAAACTGTTCAAAACATCTTTTCATTTGAACTTTATATCACCTGACTATTTTAGTCATTCTTTACTTCTACTATAAGACTTACAAGATGTCTATATATTCTAAATGATACCGTCGACAAATTTTTTGAAACAAAATATTCTAAACTAAAAAAAAAAAGCGATATTTTATTTACCATTGAAAAAAAATATTTCATATTGTCTTATTAAGTTTTCAACATGGACATATATCGGCGCCAACATTTTTCCCGCTCTGTGAAATCGAAACCGATTGCCTATGTTTATTTTACAATTTCTTTTTATTTTCAGTCAAACGATGAATATTTTGTAATGACGGAAATGGGAAGTAAGGCGCTTAAATGGCTATTAGCTGTCTGCCTATTGGGAAAAAATAGTACGAGAAAATAAAATCGATAGTAAATGTAATATTAGTAACAAAAAGAATTAGGGTTGGGTTACGAAATTTTTCTTTGGTTCGTCAATTCAGTACCAAAATGTATTATGTTTTTTTTTAAAGTGCAAATTTAAAATAGAAGAGTGCCAAAGTATCCAAAAAAAGTGGGGTGGTGACCCCCCACCCCTCTAATCACCTGTAGTAGTAGGAAAGTGTTGGGGTTACGTTTCATTTTTAAAAGTACAATATTGAAAAAGTGAGGGGGCAACATCCAACCCCCCTCTAGCAAAACAGTCAATGATTTTAAAAAGGTTCTTCTTTACAGAATGGATGCATAACTCTTCCTATTTACGAAAGGAGATCTTTGAACAATGAAATGTTACGTCTAAGTGAAAATGATGGTGCTTGTCGGCGGACATCGGGTCGGACTACCCAGTTATAAAATGCATAAATTGTTAGCATAAACCTCCCGCTTGTCAGTACCCCGCGCCGAAATTGTGTCATTTTTCTTGCAAACAAATGTAGGGTTTTAAATGCAAAAAAAAAAAAACGTTGTATTTTTTTTAAAAACTTTTTGTTTTGTTTTGGAATTTTTTATTAATTGGGAAAACAAGCATTATTTTTGTACTAATTTTTTTAAAAACTTCATACCGATGGGGGGGGGGGGTTACAACCCCCCTCAACCACCACCTGCGTACGCCACTGGTCTGGATGAAAATGGAGAATGGTTTACTTTTGCCGACTCGTTAAACGTCGTTCTGGCCATGCCAATAAGCAGCTGCTTATAGAAAGCCGTCTCAGGCTCGAACACCCCCGCGACAATATTCCAATTGGGTCTGTTGAAAGTTTTCAGTGACAAAATTCCAAAAAAAATATATATTATTTTTTGCAAACAAAGGTAGATTCTTAAATGGAAAAAAATACATTTGTATTTTTTTTTTTTTCAAAATAAAAAAAAAGCATTATATTTTGAATGTTTTGTTAAAATTACAGACCGATGGGGGGGGGGGTTGTGACCCCCCTCAACCCCCCCCTGCGTACGCCACTGTGTGTGGGGGGTGGATATTTATTGGACTGGGTGACATCAGATCCAGATTTAGAGTTAGTGGGCCCCTAGGCTAAATATGTGGTACGGTTTCCACAATTATAATCCCCCCCCCCTCCAACTACAATTGCGGGGGGGGGGGGATGAAATACCTCAGTAAAATGAGGAGGGCGTGTCGGATATTTTGAAATATATATATTCTCGAGCTGCAAATTAAATCATTTTTAAGTGTACAAATGCAATTGGGATACCCTATTTTTTTTAAACTTCCAATTCTATGTTAAAAAATTCAATAAATCTCTCAAGGTGCAATGACATTATGGAATCGATGCATATTAAAATAAAATATTTCACTCGTCTTTTGTATTATCCTGACAATTAAAAACGACTGATCCCCCTCCCCCCCCCTAAAAAAAAGTAAAACAATGCAATTGTAATTATTAAATATTTTTTTTTAAGAATGTAAAAGTATTAGAGCATATTGTATGAATATATTATTAATAAAAATAGAATTTTTTTCCACATCATAAAAATATTGTAGTTTACTATTTTCATTAAGATACGGATTATCATCCTTCCAAATAATTTTTTTCGCAAGTTGAATTTCTATTAGCGAGAGGTTTGTTGGCAACCAACTCAATTTCCATAATCTGCTGAAGCAGTTTTTCATGTAAAACTTTTCTGGTCGTTCGTCAACATAGAAACACCCGATTTTTTTTTTCCTTTTTGAGGGAAAGAATCCGTATACGCTATTTAAAAATATACATATTTTACAAATTATACGTCTGCGGGGTTTTGATGTATCTGAACAAAGTATTTTGTAGCCTTCAAATAAGACACTGACCTATAAAACATAGGCGCGTGCAACCATCATAATCTTCTATGCAGTTTGCATGTGCTATATGTCCTAAATTATTATTATTTTGTGCAAAAATTTAAGTTAATAATTGGCTATTAGACCTATTTCTTCTTGTTAAAAAAATAAAAGTGAATGTAAAAGTTTTTATTTTTCATTTCAAGAAAATTTTTCTTTAGAAAATTTGCTTCTTCCTATAAAACTTTTTTTTAAAAATAAATATGTTCTTGCACTTCACAAAACTAATTATTATGTTCAATTATACAGTATTCCTCTTGAGGAAATAAACAATTTTTTGTTATTTTTAATTATGGACAAAGTTCTACGGAGTTAGTTAATTTTTGCTGTTTCTGGCTTTAAAATAAAAAAAAATCGTTTTACTAAAAAAGAACAATTTTCTTTAAAATAACAATTCTTTAAACGAACAGTTCTTTGAAAAAGAACAGTTCTTTGAAAAAGAACAGTTCTTTGAAAAAGAACAGTTCTTTGAAAAAGAACAGTTCTTTGAAAAAGAACAGTTCTTTGAAAAAGAACAGTTCTTTGAAAAAGAACAGTTCTTTGAAAAAGAACAGTTCTTTGAAAAAGAACAGTTCTTTGAAAAAGAACGGTTCTTTAAAAAAGAACAGTTCTTTAAAAAGAACAGTTCTATAAAAAAGAACAGTTCCAGTTCTTTAGAAAAGAACAGGAACAGGGAACACCTGTTCTCGTAAAAGAACATAAATTTACATCCCTAGCGCTTTCTCTAACTTTTCTTCAACTGCGGGATCATTCAGTGGTAATGCACGCGGATTACCTGAATCCAATTGGTTGCTGTGCCTGCATAATGATACTGTTTTTTTTTCTTGAAAGAGGAAGAAGTTGAGTATGGTTGGGTTACCAGATTTGGCGTTTATTCCCAAATATTTGATTTAAGTAGCTTTTTCATCGGTTTTCTACGGGGTTCGATTATTAGATCACATTGATTTGGTTTTTAGAGAAAATATTAATTTTGAACCATCAAGTTTTCGATTCTAAGTACTATCTTTATAAATATACAGTAGTTTTGTACGTGGTCTATTTACCGATTAGGTTAAGCGAAAAAATAATTTTTAATATTTTTAATTTAAATTTAATTATTTTCAAAAATATCGTGCTAATTTAAAAATTAAATAAAATATGATTGGTCTAACCCGGTTATGGAAGAGCTTCTGATAATTGCTCCAAAACCAGCATAAAAAGTGTTATGCATTCTCCTTATCGATACCGCACAGCACAATAAACAATACAATATTTAACCCTTTAACGGCCAAGAATTTGTTCGAAAATGCGGAGAAGGTACTTCTTAGTTAAAACGGGAAAAATGTTAGCACCTTGATAAAAGGTTACGTTTTCAATCTCATATCTGCAAAGGTGTATCCGGAATTGTTTTCATACTAGGAAAGTCGTCCAGAACATCCGCAAAAATTAACTGCGTGTATACGGGACTGGTGTACGATAAATCTGATCGGGGTCCAAAGTCCCGACGTCTATTGAAGGCGTTGGGTGCCAGTTCAGGTATTTCCTCGTCATCTGACCATGGTTCTAAAATAACGAGGTGCATGTATGAATGTGTGTATGAATGTGTATGTGTTCCCGGTCTTTCTTTCGGGATAGACCCAAACCGTCGCCAATAGCCGACTGTGCAGCTCTAGTGCGACGTTAATTAACCAAAACTAAAATCAAACCGGAATTGTTTTCTTAGTTCGCACTAGAGCAGAGCTACACAATAGGCTATTGGGAGCGGGCACTAGGAAATAAGTGGGTTAATTGAAAAAATATCACACTAGATCTATATATGAATTACATGCTAGATGACTAGGAAAACACATAGGCTGGTATTCCGCTCACCAAAATTGAAAATAATTAAGAAAACAAATATGACCTTATTTTTCAAAACAAGTCTCGCGGTAACTGAGTGACTTATAATCGGATGATTGGGAATTCAAAAGTTGAATATGACAGCTGTAATAAATTCACCAAATATGTAAAAAAAAAAACGCATGAGTCATTTTTCAACGTCACTTGGCATTCGTGGCTCACGTGTTTTATGTTTATCTCCATTTTATGTAAGTTTGTTCTAAGGAATCTAAAGCCCATTCTACACGCACGAGAAAAATGTGCGCGAGCTTCCCGGTGGTTTGTTTTCGTGGTTGTTTTCTCGAATCATAGAGAATCTCGCGCGCGTTTTTTTTGTTCGTCTAGAATGGGCCTAAGATTATTTTTTTTTATTACTAAGATTTTAATTTTAAGTGGACAAGATAGGACATGGTAAAAACAAACTTAAATATTTAAAAAAAAAAAAGTTTCAATTATTGACATTTTTACGACAACGATATACAACGATAAATCTGATCGGGGGCCAATTGCCTGAAGCCTATGGAGGTTGAGGAAAGACATCTTAATGAACTTAGCTGACGTTAGATATTAGAATCACAGTCACAACAATTCGATCGACCTTTTCCCGCCAAATTCATGAGTTCAATACTTGGTTAATTAATGTTTAAGTTATGCTTTAAACATCCCTGTTCCCCAAATGTAGTAATATAAGCGGGAGATGAAAAATATACCATTCAGCGATTTCATCCGAAGTTCAGAAATAAACATACACATAGGCGTAGGAAGTAGGGGGGGCTGGGGGTGCTTGAGCCCCCCCAGGAAATATTCTAAAGGGGCCCAGCCCCCCTAACATTTTAGTACACTGTAAAAAATTTCCGAGTAAGATTACAGCACAGTGTGCTGGTAAAAGTAACGCCAACACACTGTGCTTTTATTTTTACAGTGTGTTGTAAAATAATTTTGCTGTACTTTTTAATCACACGTGCTGTATTTTTACAGTTTGCTGTAAAATAATTTTGCTGTACTTTTTCATCACGTGTGCTGTAATTTTACAGTAGCTGTATTATAATGTTGCTGTACTTTTTAATCACACGTGCTGTATTTTTACAGTTTGCTGTAAAATAATTTTGCTGTACTTTTTCATCACGTGTGCTGTAATTTTACAGTAGCTGTATTATAATGTTGCTGTACTTTTTAATCACACGTGCTGTATTTTTTACAGTTTGCTGTAAAATAATTTTGTTGTACTTTTTCATCACGTGTGCTGTAATTTTACAGTAGCTGTAAAATAATTTTGCTGTACTTTTTAATCGCACGTACTGTATTTTTATAGTTTTTTTAAAATTATTTTTCTGTAATGTTCCCTTTCTTGTGCAGTGTTTTATATATATATATATATATATTTATATATATATATATTATATATTATATATATATATATATATATATATATATATATATATATATATATATATATATATATATATATATATATATATATATATATATATATATATATATATTAATATATATATATATATATATATATATATATATATATATATATTATATATATATATATATATATATTATATATATATATATATATATATATATATATATATATATATATATATATATATATATATATATATATATATATATATATATATATAGTATATATATATATATATATATATATATATATTATATATATATATATATATATATATATAATATATATATATATATATATATATATATATATATATATATATATATATATATATATATATATATATATATATATATATAATATATATATATATATAATATATATATATATATATATATATATATATATATATATATATATATATATATATATATATAGTATATATATATATATATATATATATATATATATATATATATATATATATATATAATATATATATATATATATATATATATATATATATATATATATATATATATATATATATATATATTATATATATATATATATATATATATATATATATATATATTATATATATATATATATATATATATATATATATATATATTATAATATATATATATATATATATATATATATATATATATATATATATATATATATATATATATATATATATATATATTATATATATATATATATATATATATATATATATATATATATATATATATATATATATATATATATATATATATATATATATATATATATATATATATATATATATATATATATATATATATATATATATTATATATATATATATATATATATATATATATATATATATATATATATATATATATATATATATATATATATATATATATATATATATATATATATATATATATATATATATATATATATATATATATATATATATATATATATATATATATATATATATATATATATATATATATATATATATATATATATATTTTATATAATATATACTATATAATATATATATATATATATAATATATATATATATATATATATATATATATATATATATATATATAAATTCAAATTGAATATGAGAATAATCTTTATGTATAATTATAAATTTTCAAAAACACGAACAATTTATATATAATTATTATGCACTGTAAATATTTATAACATATAACACTCATACAAAATTTTTCAAGTTTGCTTTGCTATTCTGATCATAGGAAGAAATAAAGAAATTGGTTTTACTTTAGAATGCGCAATAACATTTTATCATAAACTCCAATATTGTATCTCCATTAAAAAGCTCTAGAATATTTGAGAAGCGTGCATGTGCAAAATCAAAATGTTAACAAATATAAAAAATCATATAAGAATTTAATTTTATAAAAACAAATACCATTTATCCGTTTTTGCACATTTGTTTTAATATTTCTAAAAATATTATAATAAATTAATATTATAATTATAACTAGTACATGTGATACATAATTAACAATTTTTATAACATATGATGATAATCAAAATTACTAAAGCAATTATTAATTAAAATAATGTGAAATGTCAATAACATTACAGGAAAATTGAGCCATCTTTCCAAAGTTTTAATTTGAAGAGTCATCGGACCTTGGTTCTAAAATAATGAGGCATCGTTCCCGGGACTTTCCTTCGAGATAGACCCCGAACCGTCGCCAATATCCCACTGTGCAGCTCTAGTGCGCTACATCTTAACTTTGATCAAGTGCTCATGGCGATTCGAATTTTCAGTCCTCTGATTGCTAGCCTGGTGCTGTACCTCAAGGCCACCCGCCTCCCTCAGAAGTGTTTAAAGAGTGGTAAACTGAAAAAAAACAACATAAATCGATAAAAATATTATTATAACAACAAGCGAACAAACCGAACACTAAGACATTTTATAAAAAACAACTTTAAGATTACAATTATTTTAAGGAGTGTTTATTTTTAAATAAAAGTAATATCATATTTTTTTTTAATTTTAAATTAGACGTTTCAAAAATTATTTATTTATTAGTGTTTAATCATTTAATAAATATAAAATTTAAAACACATAATTTCACAATAAAAAATATGCTTTTATACATTTAGCCTCCTTTTAAAAACAAGTAACGAATGTAAAAGTATTCCAGAAATTATTGTTAGAATACTCATACATAGTAAAATTTTGATAATTGTATACTTGTATGCCACATGCGGTTCAAGGTTTAAAAGTTTCAGGTTTGATCAAATTCAAACTAATTGCTCATATAAGCAAATTAAGATAGGCTGATAGGTTTATTTTTGTGTGAAAAAACTAATAAGATTACAGCTATACTTTATCTTAGTTAAAAAAGATGTTTTGAACAATTTTATGAATGTGCGTTGAGTTTCCAATAGTATACTTAAATATTATCCGAAATGTTTGTTACATTTTTGGCTCTTTAGGTATTTATTTACCAAGGTTTTTGTTACACGATTTTCCTAAAATACAGATTGCTGCTATTCTTAAATAATCAAAGCTAATTAAATCTTCCACATCAAACAAATATAAATATTTGTCTGGATTTTTGAACATTGACAAACGATCCCCAATAATGAAAATCGGCTTTATTCTCAATTCCCTTATATAATCCCAATTCCCTTAATTTCCACACAAACCAGTGCAAAGTGTCCATTGTAAACAAATGCGAATTTTTGGAAACACTTCCTTTTTTCACAATATCCAAAACATATCTTGAAAATTAGAAAACTCAGAATTTTTCTTTATTTCTTGTTTAATACTATCAGAAATAAGTGTATTTATGAACAATTGGTAAAATAAAAGCTATAAATAATAGAACAAAATAGTTTTTTAAATGTATAAAATTATATTTTTACCTTTATAAATATTGCTTAAAATTAAATTAATAAAACTTCTTTTAATTAATTCCATTATCATATAAATTCTAAATAATATATTTATAAACAATTGCTAAAATAAAACTTATCAAATAAAAATGTATAACAAAGTTTAATTTTAAATGTAAATAAATATATATGTTATAGACAACATGTAACATTAATTTAATTTTTTAACATAATTTTACATTGCTCGTTTAATAGTATTAGATTTCTTCTATTTCTATGAAGGAATGATAAAGCGGTATTAGTATTTTACAGAAATTTAAATTCTATATTTTTGTTTATTTTAGTTTCGAATTACCACTTGAATTACATTAATCAACTCTTTTCACCAACTATAATTAAACTAACCTGTAACAATAAGCACGAATACTAAGACTTGTATTCCTGTAAAGTAAAAAATACTGGAAGTTAACGTTTTAGCGATAAAACACTGCTACTAATCATATTTTAGTTTCGAAAAAGTAACACAGTACGAATATACAGCATTCTTCTTCTACGTCATTTCAAATGGCAGACGATTTTTGAATTTTAAATTAAATAATTTCTTTTTGCATTCAGCAGACGAACAAATTAAGCGAAAATAACTTGTTTCCTTATTATTGTTCGATAAGGCAAACGATTTTTGAATATTAAATTAATTAATTTCCATTAAAAAAATCTTCTTTTAATTAATTCTATTAGCATATAAAATCTAAAAATATATTTATAAAGAATTGTCTAAATAAAACTTAAAATTCCATGTTCTGTTTGTCCAAATATATAATCCATTTTACATGGAACAAAAAAAAATACTTATAGTATTTAGTAGACGAAAAAGTCATTTAGTAGACGAAAAAGTCACGTTATTAGAATATGTTTTTTCTTTATTTGAAAACGCAAACGATTTTCCAATTTTAATTTTAGTTTACCGATGTTTCATTTGTTTATTTATGAAAAAAAAAAATACTTTACTTTAGAATAATTAGTAAAATGAAAATTTCTCATCAAAATATTTTACACGTTTTAACTGCACCTCGTTATTTTAGATTGGTTTGGTTTTCTTAATTAACGTCGCACTAGAGCTGCACAGTGGGCTATTGGCCACGGTTCGGGGCCTTTGTCGAAGGAAACACCCGGTAACGATGCCTCGTATTTTTGAACCACGGTCAGATGACGAGGTTTTTTTAGGTTTTGAATTTGGTATTCAATTTCATCGATTTATTCGATTTCATCGATGTTCAATTTCATCGATTTATTCGATTTCATCGATGTTCGATTTCATCGATGTTCGATTTCATCGATGTTCGATTTCATCGATGTTCGATTTCATCGATGTTCGATTTCATCGATACAATGATTTCATCGATACAATTGATTTCATCGATCATATCGATTTCATCGATACAATCGATGAAATCGATCATCGATGAAATCGAACATCGAATAAATCGAACATCGAATAAATCGAACATCGATGAAAAATAACATCGAATAAATCGAACATCGAATAAATCGAACATCGAATAAATCGAACATCGAATAAATCGAACATCGAATAAATCGAACATCGAATAAATCGAACATCGAATAAATCGAACATCGAATAAATCGAACATCGAATAAATCGAACATCGAATAAATCGAACATCGAATAAATCGAACATCGAATAAATCGAACATCGAATAAATCGAACATCGATGAAATCGAACATCGATGAAATCGAACATCGACGAAATCGAATAAATCAATGTAATCGAACAAATCGATGAAATTGAATACCAAATTCAAAACCAAATTCAAAACAAAATTCAAAACCAAATTCAAAACCAAAAAAAACCCTCGACATCTGACCATGGTTCAAAAATACGAGGCATCGTTTCCGGGTCTTTCCTTCGACAAAGGCCCTGAACCGTCGCCAATAGCCTACTGTGCAGCTCTAGTGCGACGTTAATGAACAAAAATCAAAACCAAAAAAACCCTCGTCATCTGACCGTGGTTCAAAAATACGAGGCATCGTTCCCGGGTCTTTCCTTCGACATATGCCCCGAACCCTAGCCAATAGCCCACTGTGTAACTCTAGTGCGGCGTTAATTAACCAAAACCAAAAACCCAGAAAAAACATCGTTATCTGACCTGGTTCAAAAATACGAGGCATCGTTCCCGGGTCTTTCCTTCGACATAGGCCCCGAATCCTGGCCACTAGCCCACTGTGCAGCTCTAGTGCGGCGCTAATTAACCAAAACCAAAAAATAAAAACTCGTCATCTGACCGTGGTTCAAAAATACGAGGCATCGTTCCCGGGTCTTTCCTTCGACATATGCCCCGAACCCTAGCCAATAGCCCACTGTGCAGCTCTAGTGCGACGTTAGCCAAAATTAACCAAAGCCCCCAAAATAACATCGTCATCTGACCATGGTTCAAAAATACAAGGCATCGTTCCCGGGTCTTTCCTTCGACATTGGCCCCGAACCCTAGCCAATAGCCCACTGTGCAGCTCTAGTGCGGCGTTGATTAATCAAATCAAACCAACCAAGTAAGTGAGAGAGCGTCACTTACGCTTTGTCGAAGTGAACCTTCTTAAAATTATAAGTTCTTTGAAACAGGTCTCGAAGCTGATTCGTTAATAATATCACATGGCACGCACGAGACGGGCACTGAGAAATTTACGGAAACAGATTACATCACAATGTGCTGTAAATTGTGTTTACAGAACGTTCTGTAAAAAAATACAGCAGCGTGTGCTGTATTTATGCTACGAAAATGCTGTATTTTTACAGTAATTTTTTACAGTGTATTTTTTTTTCTAAAATATATTTCATAAATCAATCTTCTCACATTGTTGTATTTGAAAGATGAATAATTTTTATGCTTATTAGAATAAAAAAATTAGTAGAAAAAAACTAATTAATTAGTTTGGTAAAAAAATGATTAAATAAGTTATTTTTTCAGAGTGATTATTTCCTTAGAAATGAAACCAACTGATTTATACTTTATTTTTTAAACAGATTATGTAGTTGAAATTTCCTATTTAGAAAATTACATTTTGTTATAGAAGGTTAAATTTCAATAAATTCCTTCAAATAACTACTAATCTAATAATTAGTACATATATAAATTCATATTTTAGCTTAAAATATGTTTTAGTGATTACTTTATGTTTTAAAGGTGTCCAAACAAAAAAAAGAATACATATTAATTTATTTTTGATAGATTAACTCCATACTATTTTAATTACAAAAAAAAATCCAAATTATACATCTTTGATCAAAAATTTTTCAGCCCCCCCCTGAAAATAACCACTTGATACGCCACTGAACATACATGTCACATAAATATATCAGAGGTTGAAGAAAAGGGCGCGCATAGTTGCGTTTTGTAGCAGAGACAAAATTATGTTTACGAAAACACTGAATCGTTTTGTTTACATGAACTACTTAATTTATTACTCTTTCACACTTCTTTTCCAGTACTCCTAGTAAAAATTAGGGAAAAACCATTTCATTGAATTTTCTTTGATAAATTTTATTCTACTATTGCAAAAAAATTTCCAACAAAATTTTAAGAAAAGCGGATCATTATTAAAAAAGTTAATATATTTGTGTGAAAATACATTTTTTAATTATTTTTGAAAACTAATCTAATATTTTTTGTAAGTTTTCCGTCCAAATTCCTTCAAATTTGTCAGAGATCCTTCTTATTAAAGCAGAAGTCTATGTTTTAAATAAAAAGTAAACCGAACGGTAAATTCTTAATTACAATAAGGAGTTCTGGAAATTTATAAAATTACAATTCACACCTGCTATTTTCTGTCTTCCCGAACCAATTCCTCATTTACATTTTGTTTATGATACAAGGCATAAACGAGATCCAGTGACCGTGAACGACAGAAATTGTTTAAACTTACGGATAACTCAAATCAGTATTTCGGCATCCACCATTAGTATTCATGTTATTTTAGGACAAAACGAAAAACATGGGCCCGGCCTAATGATATTTCGAGTGTTGCAATACTATATCAGCAGATGCAAAAAAAATTCAACACCTGTTTAAATTTCGAAAATAACGATATAAAAATATTTAAGAACAAATAAGAACGTGAATGTTGATTAATAAAATGGCCATATCAAAATTTAAAAAAATAAAATGAAATCGAACCATCCTATGCCAATTTGCCCCTCCATATATATATGTAATTCAGAAACTAAATGTAACTAAGATTTTAATTATTATGTTTTTAAATAAATTAGTTAACAAACTTAAAAAATAACTGCTTAATTAAAAAAAATTGATTTGATAAGGAGTTTTTAAAAAAAATTTGCAGTTATTTGATTTCAAATATTAATGATGATATTTCAAATTATATCGATTCCCCAACTTCATCAATATTCTTGGGTAAAACAGCTCTACTTTTAGAAATGTGGATAAACATTAAATATACACTTTCAAAGCTGCATTGTAAAAGAATTACAATTTCATTTTTCTTTCCAAAAATACATGTTATAATCCATGCAATATTTTAGACAATTCACAATGATGACACCAAAAAAAAAATGGTACTTCTTTGAAGAAATATGAAAAATAATTCATTTTAGGTTAAAATCCATAAGAATTAAAGCAAAGTAGAAAGTATAAAAATAGTGTAACAAATGCAGAAAAAGTTATTTATTTTATGGGGAAAATTGCGCTTTCCTCATAAGATTGTTTTGCCACAATACAGTATACCTAACACAATGCCTGATATATATATATATTTTGAGATGAGCAAAGAGAAAATATTTTTTATTGAAAAAAAGTTCCATGGATCACTTCGGACCCTCTCTTGACTCTCGAGCGACCAATAATGCACAGAACACGGGTTGGGTACCACTGTTCTATATATAATAAATGGAAGGTCATTTATATCCATAGGATTATCCCCCTTGGAGTTGTGGGGATTTGAAAAATCCAAATTTTTAGGTCACCTAAGTTTCTGTCGTTGAACCCATAATGATTTTAAAAACATATTCAGTAAAAACGCCCTGAAAAAATATCCCCCTTAAAAATTCTGATGGCGCACATTGCGCCATGATCCCGAGGGCACCCCTCCTGAATAGCTTGACACTTGGAATACCTCTTGCTTTTTCAACGTTGTATCTGCATATGTGAAAAAAAAAAAAATTCCTTTGCAATTGAATTTATGAGAGGTCTTAAAATTCTGAGAGGTCTTATTCTTAAAATAGGTTTTAGCTGCATAGTTTATTAAGACAGATGAAGTGTAACTTATAGTCTGAGATAATATTTTGGTAGATTAAAAAATGTTTTTTCCTTGAAAGCTTGCTGTTTCTTGATATTAGTAAGTAGGTGCCTGCGAACATTTTAAAATTTACCTGCAATATATTTAATATGGGATTCCCAACAGTGCCGTCACACAAAATGGGGGGGGGGGGGGGGGGGGGGGGGGGGGAAGAGGTTGAAACAAGAAATTAATAAACTGTGTGGTGCTGCCATCTTCTGTCAAAATTAAGAGACTTTTTTGTAATACAAATTTGACAGAAAAAGCAAAGTGTATCATTTAAAATCAAAGACACGTTAAATAAAAAAAATATCTTATGTACAATAATTTCATAAAAACTTTTCTATAGTTTAAAGTTATTTAGAATGTTTTATCTATTAAAATTCAGTTTCCTCTTCCCATACATTTCCATTCCTCGCTTCTTTTAGAATTTGTGTATTATAATAAGCTTTTTATTAATCATATGAAATTGTTTGTATATTTTTTTTAAATAACCCTATTTTTAAATATTTCGAAGAAAAGTAATTTATAGAATTTATATATATATATATTTTTAATGAAGCTAAAATCCAAGTCCCGTACTTGCGAATATTTAATTTGTAAGAAGGATATTGTTAACTACTCTATAGTTAATTTTCACGTGATCAGGCACGGTAAGAAAATATGCACAGCAAGCTGTAATAATAAAATAATATATAGGAGGATCGTGAACCTTCATGGATGTATGGTATGAGAAGATGGGAGGATGGTGTTTAGATTAGACTTTTAAAAAAATTTGAAATGTTTTTTAAAACACATTATATAGATGAAACTAGGTATGGCCGCCGCCATCCGGCACCAATGAAGCTGGCATAAATTCTCTTAAAATTTCCAAAATTAATTATGAGGCGATATTATAAGGATTTTTTTTCCCTGTTTGTGTGCTAAAGTTGAGGCTTAAAAAGACGGTCTTTGTTTGTTTATTATACACGTTTCGTTTTCACTCTTCCTTCTTTCTGCATATAAATAAAATTTTGAAAGCAATAAGATAGAAAACTTAACTATGTATATTTTTCAATGTTTTAAACTTTAAAAAATATGTTACATTTCAGTGGCAACTATTTATTAGTGAGAAAGGTGTGGCGGACCCCGAATTAACATGTTAAGCATAAATGGGAAATTCGATGCTATGGACAATATCAAAAATTACAAGCCTTTCTTGCAAATATATGCACACATCATGAATAAAACTGAGAAATTATTGAAAATTAATTAAATAAATTTAAATATAAATAATAAATCTGAAACGAAAGGAGGAAGATTAACAATAAAACAGAAATATCTGGTGAAATAAAAAAAAAACTAGTCTATAACTTGTCCTTGCCAACCGGTCATAATTAAAAATCTACGAAGCAATGGAAATCCTGAACATTCCAGTGGCGGACCGTGGTCGAAAATGTTAGTGCAGCCAAAATCACGTGAACCCCCCCCCCCCCCCCCCCCCATATTTTCCACAAACCATGCATGAACGGAAATTCTTTATTATTTACTACTCAAATTAAAGTTTCCTTTCAAATTTTACAAAATGATAACATGTGAAAAAAATAGAAAACACTTACTTATTTATTTTTAAAAAATTAAAGCAACCTCCTTTCTTTTAAACATGCGAATCGGTCAATTTTAATATTAACTTAAATAAATAAACAACCAACAGCAGGCCCATATTCAGGCACGTAGGTAAGGGGGGGGGGGGGGGTTCAAACCCCTCAAATAAAAAAAAACGAATTACTGTAAAAATCATAAAAATAGAGATTTTAGGGAGGGGGGGGGGGGGGGGTAGGGTGTGGTCTTGGAGCATCTTTTAGCCTTGTCATTTTTAAGTCTTATTTTACTACCCCGTTAGGCGATCTATTCCCTTTGTTATCTTTATTTCAAATTAAACCTAACATGACGTCATCGTGTTTCGGTCCCAAAACCCCATGCCCACAGTGGTGTTCTTTCACCCCCCCCCCCTAAAATCTCTTATTTTTATGATTTTTACAGAAATTCGTTTTTTTTTTTATTTGACTTACAATGGGAGGGGTTTGAACCCCCCAACCCCCCCCCCCCCCCCCCCGCACTACCTACGTGCCTCATAATGATTCTCAAACTTTAAATTTGTTCTCTAAATTTATTTCATAATTAAGGAGTGATTTACTAGTTTTAAAAGTACAGTTATTGATGTTAGAAAGCATTATTTTTTTAATAGGGTTATTGACAAATGGAATGGTTTGCCTGAGTATGTTGTTAATTCTTCAGGGGTGAGTGGTTTTAAAAAACAATTGGATCGGCATTGGGGAATCGTGAGGATGATGGATTGACAGGACCAACCTTGCTGGGCCTAGAGCCTGTAGTTGGTCGACATTATTTGTATTTGTATTTGTATTTGTATTTGTAACTGTTAAAAGTTGTTAATGACAGTGATAACTGCTGCTGCCTCGATATTCAAATGCCAACGTATTCCTTTTTACTAATAAAAATTTATAAATTTTTTTGAGAAAAAAATTGTGGGAGAAGGGGGGGGGGGGGAGAAGTTTGTAGATGTTTTTTTTTTGGGGGGGGAGAAGTTTGTAGATGTTTTTTTTTTTTGGGGGGGAGAAGTTTTTTTTGGGGGGGAGGGGGTTCAGGGATTCCCCCTCTAAGGGGGACCTGATCTCTGATTTTAGTTTTAAAATATCTGATTTTAGTTTTAAAATACACTAATAAATTTAAGTGCAGCCCGGCTGTATTTGCTGTAGTGCACGAGCCGCCACTGGAACATTCCATCCGTTATATATAGTACGGTTAATTCAATAAATTCAGCAATAATCTTTGAAGAAAATGACATTTTTAAAAAGGCACCTAGCAGACAGTTTGTTTTATGAGAAGAAGTATAATTGCAATTAAATTTCATTAGAGGGAAAGGTACTACTCAATCAGATGTTACCACTATGCCTTACTAATTTAACTAATTTAGGATTTTAAGGAACGAGATATTCCTATCTATTATTTCGATAATATAGATATATTTTACGGTTCTTACACGCAACGGACCCTATAAGAGAAGTTTTAAAAGAAAGAGAATTTCCTGGACATGACGAATTGCATTTTCAGCACTCTGACACTCCAGAAAGAATGCAAAAAAAAAAAAAAAATGTTTTTTAATTGTTGCCGTCATTGGCGATTTAATCTTTAAACAATAGATTTAATTGTACCAACGATAAAGCGCTATTTTTTTGTTGTTGTAAATTATTGACTTTTGAAATTATAAAAATTTCAGTTTAACGTTTTTATCCAAGGAGCGGATATTCGGTAGATATAATATAAAGATTGCATCTACGTTTACGAAAATATATAAATGTGTAAACACGTATTACCTTTTGGTGAGGCATAGGCAGTGTTTGCACATTTACGGATTATTGCATGTAAGAAAAGAAAGCGCAGCTTTTTTCCGGGAAAAGTCTAGTGAGTGGTTGTGCACGCTTGAGCTCTTGGCTTGTTTGTTTTTCATATCACAACTTTTTTAGCCACTGTTTCTAAGATTTTTTTTTTTGGGGGGGGGGGGGGGTAAGAAATGTATACTAGTTCAAAGCCTAGTTTACCGCTTCCAGTCTGCGGAATAGGGCCTAGCTCGGTAAATATTGGCGATTTTTGGGGTTTTTCCCAGAGAAAGTGAGCCTTACAGAAAAAAAAATTAAAACTTTATTTAAGTAAAGTACGCGACAAAACGAAGTAAGTAATTGTTTTTTCTCTACAATTTCGAATCATAATTAATAGCCCTTTGTGCTTTTATGCTTTTAACCAAACCATAAATAGAAAGTAATCCAAGCAATAAAGCAAGTTTACAACCCAATCATTTAGTTTTAGAACCGGCTGCAGAAGTGTAATGTTTTTATAAATTAAATAGATTATAGCGTAGTTATTAAAATATTTCTTATTCTTTATCAAAATAAAACAATAGTACGTCTTAAAGGATTTTCTTCTTATATTTGATCATTTTACCTTAAAATATTTAAAATACAAGTTTTGAAGATATTTGAGTGCATTGTTTTGCTAAAAGTTTGATTGAAATGTTTTACAAATATTCAACAGCTCTACCTTTGTTTTAACTTAAAACAAACTTTTTTTATGTGATGTAAATTAATCAAAAAGATTTTTCAAATTGTGATGTCATTTTCTTATAGCATCTTATCTCTCTCCTTTGTTTAGTTGACATCTATGTTTTATTGTATTAATATTAGAATGATAGGATTTCTTATATATTCTTTTTAAAAATTTTGTCTTCCTTTATAAAAATTATTAATTGATTGATGAGTGCTATTTGCTCAATATATATTGCTTCATTTAATTTCCACATAGAAGTACAGCAAAATAATGTATAATAGATTATCTGTTTAATATCTATTTAATTAGTATTTTCAATTTATTCAAACCAAAATGATCTTGGTTTTGCCTTGAAGATGGTTTATTTATATGATTTTTTTTTACAGTTATACTTATTTTCTATGTGAAATTTTAGCATCACAAACACAGATTATTATTTTGCTCATTAATGAAATAAGACTATTTAAAATTGAAGTTATACGTTATAAATATTTACTTGAGTTTATTGATAGATTAATATTTTAAACATTATTATTGAATTTAGCATTGAGTTTAAGTACCTAACTAAAATCACTGGGGACCTGTTATTAATAGCATTTTAAATTAAACAAATTGTTATTCAGTTTTTTTAATTATAAAAACAATAAATAAATTTTATGGAGCATAAAAGTTCTTAATGCAATTATAATTCACTTGTTCAAATCTATGTTTACTTCTACATTTCGACTAAAACTCAATGCTGGATTGAATAAGGTGGACAATGTCTGTGGCTTAGAACAAGAACAGCCAATTTCTATTTTAATGCTTTTAATTTAAATATTTCAATTTGGAAACTTATAAATGAAATGGAAACCAATGATATCAGGCTTCTCTACCCACTCAAGTGCAGCAGTTCTGGGATTTCTCTAACGGTTCAAAGCCTCAAATTTTAAAGCAATTTCTCTCAAAACTGTCAATTTAACATTGGTCGTTCTTGTACCAAACCACAGAAATAGAAAGTAGTTTATTTTGTACTACATGTATAACATTAATAGTCACAGAAAATATACCTTTTTTTAGTTTTGCGGGGGTCCATATCAGAAGGTTAAGTTTAATTGTAATGGACAAATTGATGATGGACATAGTAGTTATATAACAAATAAGATTTAATGATGCAATTATGAAAGTTAGATATTTACATTTAAAGGTTAAATGAATGGTATTGCATTTACATGATGAGCACAAAAGATATGTGTGTTGGAACTATGGCTGTTTGGCTGGGAAGATCTTTCTCTCCGTCAGCGTTTATCGCATTCGGCCCGTCCCCTGCATGGGCCTCATGCGCTAGAACTATACGATTGGCTCTTTTATGTAAACACTGTCTAAGTGGAAATTCTTTCCAGGAATTGTATGGTAGAGAAAGAGAGTTTGATGAACTGCATGTTGCTGCAGTTTAGACCCGATGAGAATTGTGTGGATTGCAGATAAGCCATTAAAAATACTTTGACTTCGGGGCGATTTCAGTCATTTCTATTGTTAAAGGGTCAAGTTTCGTACAAAGAAATCTACGTGCAATTCCTATAAAATTTTAATTGATGAAGCAAACTTATAATTTTTTCGAATAGTGATTTTACAATCTTGTCTTTTAGAAAGCAAAACATAAAATAATTATAACTTATGTTCCCTTTATAAAAAATATTATTTTATTTTTCCAGGTAGTAAGATGAGCCAGGCATTTAAACCATCCCCTGTGCATGGCGCAGGAGCCACTTTGTTCATGAATGAGCACTGTAGCGACATAACCATCGTCATTACAGAGGATTGCTCAGTGTGGAGATTCCCTGCGCACAGTACGGTTCTCGCTGCCCAGAGTGTCGTTTTTCATCGCATGTTGGACAACGACTTTATTGAAAAGAAATCTCAAGAAATTGCTCTTCAAGATTTAACGCCACTGATCCTGAAAAAATTGCTTAGGTAAATATTTTATTGTTCTTTGTAATTTTAGAAGCATTGTTATATCACCACATTGACCAAGTTTCATTTCATGGCACTTGTAATATTTTATATATATATATATATATATATATATTTTGTTCTGACTGTATTTAGTTTAATACTTATTTTGCATGTGTGCCATGAATAGCATTAACATACTACACTATTTGTGTTTGTCTAAAATTTCGTGCCTGCAATTGAATCATCAGTTTTAAGAAGGGAACAAATCAATTGGTTTCCCATTACTCTTATTCCTTTCTTAAAACTGCTTAATTCAATTCTTGTTTTGCTGTTTTTTAACAACCGTTAGTAAAAGTATTATTACTAGTATTTAAATGTATTTCTTGACTCTGAATGCTTAAGAAGTACTAAAATAGTCTTTGGAATATTTGTATTGTATTATTTAACTAAGTTTAACAATATTTATCATGTTCCAGAGTGTCAGCAATTAGAGATAAAAAGGAAAGTGTGTACTCTCATTTTTAGAATGCTTTTGTTGCAAAAATTGGGTATTTGACCTTCTACTTTTCTCAATCTGCAGAAGCCTAATTGGAAGGGCATTAGACATGTACTTAAGAGTAGATTTATGGTACAAATGGGTACAAACTAACGTTTCCTTAGCTACAGAGCATCTTTTGAATTATAGTTCTAATCTACAATCAAAGAGTTTAAATGTCTATGAATCTCCTTGACAAGGACAGAATGGCCTCTGAGCCAATACCACATATACAGAGACACTTCCGCAATACTTGACCAGTTAGTATGACAACTGTAATTTGTAAGATATTTGTAACTTTGATTAAAAATCAAATTATGAACTTTCTAGAGATAAGAGAATTGTTCTCAAGTATACAGTTTCTGTTTAGAAGTAGAAATTCTCGGGTTACAAATTTTTTAAAAATTTTATGATAGAGATATTAAAAATTTGGATGGTGGAACTAGTTATATGTAGGTTATATTGACTTTCAGGAGGATTTTGACAATATTCTGCATGAAGCATTGCTGTATAAATTAGATAGGATTGGGATTCAGGGTAATATTCTTGAATGGATAAGAAATGAGCTAACTGGTAGAAAGCAAGGAGTACAAATTATGGGTAAATATTAGTGATTAAACGGATATCCTGTATCAGATTATCACGCTGGATATCCGGATGAATAAAACGCTGCAAATTTTTTTTGCGCCGATCAATTATCTTTAGTTCTTGTTTTAAGTATTTTCTTGAAAATACTACCAACGTATTCTGCAGACTCTCCTTTGAATTTTCTCAGGCTATTCAAGAGTGTAAGTAGTGAAGTGATAACTTTCTCGTTAAAACTTGACCAAGTGCATTTTAGACACAGTGGGTCACAGAATAGATAGTACTAGGAAGATAGGTTGCAGACATTCGGAACCAGCCGCTAGCTAACTTGGAGAACATGTGGGTTTGAACAATCCACTTGTGTATAGGGTGCATAGCTACATCTCTGTTCATTTTATATTAGAAATTGTTTTATTCTTCAGTCTAGTAAGAGCTCGTTTTAGCATTTAAATTTAGTGCACTATAGATCCTCAATTTGAAAATATTTCAAAATTACGTTTTCAAACGCAGCATACTGTACAGCTCTGGCTGTTTCAGAATTAACATGAATATGAATAGTTTATAAAAGAATTCTTTTCGTATCGTAGAAGATCTTTTCGTAAAAAAATAAACTGTCGGATATCCGGCAAAACCCAGTACGGATATCCTGCAGGGTGGCAACATAACTTGGAAAACCGGGAAATCAGGGAATTATCATGGGAATTTTTAATTCTGGAAATATCAGGGAAAAGCCAGGGAATTTTTCAAAATTTCACAAAAAATCAGAGAATTTTTCAAATTTGGATCCTTAAAATGGCAATTATTGTCTGTTATGCCCTTTATTCTGAGTAATTTAGTTGTCAATATTTCCTTTTAGTTCTTAAAAAGATATAAAAAATGCATGGTTTGCGCATTTTCATATTTTTAGTTTTATTTTTTAAAAAACGTGAACCATTGCTGGATGAGAAGCAAAAGTAAAGTGCGTAGGCATTGAACCTTGAATTGTAAGCAACTTGTGAGGGGCTAATAAATATGTGATTTATTGAAGATTGGAATAGGAAATATAAAGCATATAAAATATTTAAAATTATCTACAAAAGAAACAATTTGAAAAACTTGCTTTTTTTGCATTATCTGCTTCCAGAAAACATATTTAATTACTTTTATGCCTATCACAATTGCATAATTTGTGTTGTATCCATTAATGATTATTTTAACTGTCAATAAGTAATGCTTATAATTTTTCATTTATAATGGAATTATTTTCGTTAATATACAAAACACGTATTGCAACATTTTTTAATGTAATTGTAAAATCAGGGAAATTTTTGCGACACCATCATGGAAATCAGGGAAATACAGGGGACTTTTTTTCCAGAATGTTGTTGCCACCCTGTTCTATATCGGGTTTGTAATGTGCGCTTGATATCCGATATCTTGTATCCGGAAAAACCATTTACAGTTCTACAGTGTTTTGTTCTACACCACTGTTTATTATTATTATTATTGATGATATTAAGTAGAACCTTTTCAAGTATTGTCAGTTAGAAGTACGATCAAATGAATGAAAGATTAAAAATCATGGGTGTCATATAGAGAATAAGTAGTGCAATTGTAGTTAAATTTAACAAACATTTCAGAAGGGGCATTTTATTGGGGTATGTCATTTAATATTAAAAATGCACACACTCCAAAATAGTCTACTTATTATCTTCAAAGTTCCGAAATTAGTGCCAATGATCTTGTCATTTTTAAGACGACTACCTATAAACAATAACAGGAGTCATGTGTAGATAGTGAAATAGTATTAATAATAATTATACACATAAATGATGACAGACATGCCGCTGACACCCACACATATAAACACTTGGGGAATGATCTGGGGGACACAAGTGACTTGTAGCTGGAGCTGTGTGTGGAAATCAAGAAGGAATTATAACACCTCAATATCCTCACAGCAAGGTCAGCCAGGTCAACCTGCTGGATCGGGCATCCACTCGATCCTTTGTCAGTAGAATACTCTTCAACTGCTACAGCAGTAATAAATCACGAATACCACCAAAGTTCACTACTATAACACAACTGCACATTAAAAATAAAAGCTATGAGTCAGAGAGCGAGAAAGGGAACAGTCCCATATGAGACTGTGCACTGGTTTGCCACCATAAATTGTTTTTAATGAATAATAAATAAGTTTTTTATTTTTTAATTGGATAACAGACAAATGGACCAACCTTGATTTTGGCCTACAGCCTGTAGTAGGTTGTCTTTATTTGTATTTGTAGATCTCCTTTAAAAAATTAATGATTTTGGCCTAGAGCCTGTAGTAGGTCGTCTTTATTTGTATTTGTAGATCTCCCTTTGAAAAATTAATGATTTTGGCCTAGAACCTGTAGTAGGTCATCTTTATTTGTATTTGTAGATTTCCCTTTGAAAAATTAATGATTTTGGCCTAGAGCCTGTAATAGGTCGTCTTTATTTGTATTTGTAGATTTCCCTTTGAAAAATTAATGATTTTGGCCTAGAGCCTGTTGTAGGTCATTTTTATTTGTATTTGTAGATCTCCCTTTGAAAAATTAAATGACATTAGAAACTAAATGCATTATAGAGCATTTTAGTAATATAAGTTTTTTTTACTGATGAACAAATCAGTAGGTTTTTGTAATATTTACTGCATAAACAATTACTTAATATGAAACTAAGGACTTACAAATAGGGTGAATGAATCAGTCCCAATAAAAAAAAATATATTTAGAACTAAAAGCATATCATTGTCAGTGTTCACTCTAGAAATAAAAAGGGGCAGGGCGCTGTTGGCACTAAAAGGGCACCATTTTTTTGAAAAGGCATTTCTTGTTTTTAAAAGGGCACTTTAAAAAAAAAGTTTGGGGTGGGGTTGACACGTCGGACCTGTGGCTATACAAATAAAAATGTTCCGATTTGTTGGTTGACAATCCGCTAGAGCTGCATATTGGGCTATTGTTGACGATTCGGAGCCTATTTCGAAAAAAAAGACCCATACAAAATTATTGTCTGTTATACTACTTAAAATCCAAAATTTGACATTTAAAAATTAATGTTTTTCCTAAAAACCAAAGCTATAAGTAGCCCTAATCAGTCCCCTTAGAAAACTGACGAAAAGGCTACTTATATCCAAAATTTGGTAATAAAATGCCTAATCTTGCAACCTTGCCCCAAACCATTTTCTCTTTAAAAAGAATACAGAAAATAAATGCATAAAAGCTATCACTGAGCAATTGCACATTTTAAAAACATTAAATAACCATTAATATTCTAAACATTAAAACTTATATATCTGTGCGTATGGTGTTTTTTTACATTTAGAGAGAGTAGAAATTTTTGAAAGTTTCTCATAATTCTGAATATCTTTTCTATCACTTATTTATGTTACATTTGTATCTATGTAGAGTTATTTCCTTGTGTGTAGAATATATATTTTAGCCAGTTTCTTGACATAATCCATATTTTTATATGTCAGTGCACCAGAAATTATTACATGTCCCAAGTGTGATATTTAAATTTTAATTTGTAGGTATATGTATCTGGGTGATGCTATGTTAGAAGATTGGAGAGAGGGAATCGAACTGCTGAAAGCTGCTCACAAATACCAAATGGAATCGTTAGTGCAGAAATGTGCCCACTACTTGCAAGACCACATTGATCTCACCAATGTTTGCTACATATACAACAAGGCTGTAACATACACTCTTAGTCCTTTAGGTACTTATTTTTTTGTTACTCTTGTATTTGAATAAGCAAAATTTTAAATATTTGTTATGTATATTTGTTAATAAATGTAATTATGTATGAATGTAATGTTATTAAATGTGCAATACATTTGAAAATGTATTTTAAATTCTAATATTGAAGGCATTCTAGTATTGGTCTGATTATTTTTGTTTATTATACTTAACTCTTTGATGCTTATAGAAGTGATGTCATGTCCTGGGATATCTATTTTTTTTTAGAAATTTCACAAGTTATTTCTTTATAGTTAATTAAAAATGTAAGGGTTTGCCGCAGAAAGGATGTAGCTCCAACCTAGTGGAATTTGGAGTTACATGTACTATCTTGTGTTTAAAAAAAAACTTTGTTTGGTACCAGAAAAATGTAGCTCCAATAGTTAGTTCTCGCGTTACTTAAGAAATGGAGCTGTCTGTCTCATTAGTTTGTTGCAATATAGAAGTAGCTCCTGGAGCTACCATTTTACCCTAAAGGATTGACGTGCTTTGCTTACAGGAAAATTATACAGCACTTAAAAACAGTAGAGTTTTTGGTTCTTTTACGTTTTGTGGTTCTACGATGGACTACAATCAGACAACACAGCAGATGAGCCGGGCGTTATAGAGGGGAAGTGCGATGATTAAAAATGTAATTTTCTGTTTTTAAAGCCAAGTTAAATGCTATATTTCAATTGAAGTTTACTTTAAATAAAATAATATTATAGTAAATTGTATTTTTTTGTGAAATATTTTTCATAAAGGTAGACAGAGCATCTATTTGGTTGCAAGAAAGAGGTAGCTCCAACATGTGCCACATCATCTGGAAGATATATCTTTGAGTGAAAATACTTTCATAATATGTAGGAACAATTAAGAAGATTTATCAAAAAGAATATCTTCACACAACTTGGAATTTTGAATTTTCAAACGTTTTTGACGGCTTTCTGCAAACTTGAATAATTGGTGCTACTTCCTTTTTGCAGCAAACCCCTCAATTTTGAAAGTTAAATTAAATTGAAATCAGTGAAAACAACTTTACAATTGCAAAAACACTTGAGCTTTAGTGGGTTATAGTATTTTTTATAAAAGTGCCCTTCTCTAATGTTTATTCAGATCTATAAGTTTAATTTTGCTAGAGTGACACCTTTTAAAGTGTGACACCTTTTTAGCTACTTCCTTAGTTTGAAAATGAGTTCAATTAACTTTTAAGTTGACTAATTTTACTTATTAATACATTTACAGTTAGGTTCCCAAGAGTACTTCATAAAACAAAATAGATCTCGACAAAAAAATCCTGAGACTTACGATTTTAAAGAAATTTAATAAAAAAATTTCTTTTAGTATATTTATTTGCTTGTAATTAGTAAAATTAAAATACTTAAAAAAATCTACAACCATATTAATAGATATATATTTATAAACATTATTAACAATTTATCAACTAACTATTCCTTACGTAAAATCTACTTTTGCACTTACATTTTAAGTTACATAGCACACTTATTTTCCATTTCATATCACATTTATATGTCATTTTTTATTTTTGTATAAAATCTTTAAAGTATGTTTGCAATCCCAAAGGGCAAGCTTTACAAAAGCATACTTTTTAAAGTTGATACTTAAAATAATAAATATTGTGCAATTCCTGTATGATTGACATATGCAAACTGATAGAGACAAATTCTGAAAACTTGTTTTGGCTTTTAGTTAACAATCGAAACAATTAATTTGGTATACATTTTGAAGAAAATACATTATCTATACATACACAACCAATTTTATATATGCATTAATTTATTTATAATATGCATTAATTTATTTATAATATGCATTAATTTATTTATAATATGCATTAATTTATTTATAATATGCATTAATTTATTTATAATATGCATTAATTTATTTATAATATGCATTAATTTATTTATAATATGCATTAATTTATTTATAATATGCATTAATTTATTTATAATATGCATTAATTTATTTATAATATGCATTAATTTATTTATAATATGCATTAATTTATTTATAATATGCATTAATTTATTTATAATATGCATATATAAAAAATTAAAAATGCACTAATAAACCAACTATTCTTAAAGGATATTCTTATCATAGTATAAAATAACTTGAAATAATCTAATATTAACATTTAAATTGATCTGTCTGATTTTCCAGTTAAAAAATAATACTAATAGTTTTAGTTTTGAAAGTGTTGCTGATATACTTATAATTTTTTTTTTATATAAATGTATATATATATATATTTTAGTTATAAAGATTTTGTAAAATTATTTTGATAAGTGTGAGTAATGTATAACATATCTCTCTATTTATAGAACAATTTATATTCTTTTATGTAAAAAAAGTTGTACAGGCAGTTGTTATTTTAAATGAATAAGTATTGCAGTTATAACTAAAAACACTTTAGGATAATTCTAATTGAATCATTATTAGATATTTATCTTGTCAAATTGAAATTTATGTATATGGCTAAATGGGACATGTGTGTAACCAACAATTCCAGTTGTAGAATGTTTTCGTGTATAACTCAATTCTCTTCATTTTTAAAATTAACAGACATGAAAAAATGTATTTTCTTATTTCCGTATGAAATTCACTTTTTTAATATATATTAAGTAAAATATTTACTTACAACTTTTTGTTACAAAACATTGCAATATTGCACAAAAATTTAATTAAAAAAATGAAATGTTTTGTGAAATAATCAATAATATTGGTTTATGTAATTACTATTAGTAATACTAAAAAATTTCAAAATTTGCCTTGGTACAAAGAAGTTAATTAGTGTTAAATCTGGAAAGAGAGCAACATTTTCTTTGATTACTTTTCATTGATTAAAAATTTGTAATTTCCAGATTTACAAATTACATTTTTACTTTTTATTCTTTATTTACAGGTAATATGTGCCTAGAAGTTATACTGGGAGCAGGTTGCATTGCTCTAAGAAGCCAAGGATTTGAGTACCTCAACAAAGAATCAGTCATGGCAGTGATCTCCAGCTACAGTTTAAATGTCGATTCAGAAATGTGCGTTGTCAACGCATTACTCCGTTGGGCAGTGATGGAGTGTTGCCGTCAAAATAACCCTTTAACGGAAGAAAGCATCATCGAAGTAATGGTTCCATTCAGGAAATATCTCTGCATTCGGAGTATCCACGGAGACGAGATGCATACCCTACCCCACTTTTTACACGCTGAAATCAACAGCTACCACTCGAGACAAAGCTTTTGCGTCACACAGAACCTCCTAGAATACGCTAAACGCCTGAGCTTGCAATTGCTCGACCTTGAAGTCTTAGCCGACAACATAAACAATTTCACTTGTTTCCGATTCCTCGTAGATCACTCTTTATTCTTAATAAGTGTTTACATTGTGACCATTAATTCGTTTCTGTCGTCGAACAATTACGTCGTTCTCGTCAGCGAATCGGGAAGCACCAACACAACGGTGTTCGAGCTGAACATGGCAGAAGTCACCGAAAACACCACCAGCCTACCAGGGGCGAGCACTAAACCAACTTTCGAAACCGAAGTTCGGTTAAAGAGGCCAGTTCTCCTGAAGCCGCAGACGGTGTATCGGCTTAGCCTGCGCACCAACAGTCGTTCTCTGAAGCCCAGTCAGTGTAGTATCCAGTTTCCTAAAACAGGACTTATCCCTAGCAAAACAGGTTCTCGATTGGATGTTGTGCCGTTTACTATTCTCACCGATTCAGTATGGGGGGTTACGAAATTGCTGTATCTTACGGCGCCTGTTCCTGAAAAGGAAATTTTCAAATTTCGCTTAAAACGCGAGATATGATTGTTTTTAGGCAATGGTCTTTTTCTTGTGCCCTTGATTTATCTAAACACTAATATATTTATTTGGTTTATGTATTGTCTTATGGTACTTTTTATTGTTACATTTTATTTTTATTGTTATTTATGTAGGATTTATACATATGGTTGCATTTTAATACTTTTTATTTTTGTTAAGCATGAAGTGCATTTCTATACAATGACCTGGATATTTGGGTATTTATTTTACTTTTATTATTTTTATTTTATAATCAAACATAATACTATTTTAACTTTATTTTACAATGTAATTATGAATTTATTTTTCCATATAGTAATTATATTATTTACTATTTTGCTTATTATTATAATATGTAGACAATTGCGTTTGTAATTTAAAAATAATATTGTCTGTAAAGATCTGAATAATGACTATAAGGAGCTGATTCATGACTATAAAGAGTAAAGTGTCATTGATTTGAATTTTTTAAAAATATATATTTCTTTGCTGGCAGCAACAAAAATTTTCTGATAGAATTGATTTGTATATTTATTTAATTACTTGTGAAATTCATTTTGAAATTTCATATGTTAGTAGCATTTTTTTATTAACAAAAAATATAATTGAATTAGAATTCTGATAACCCTTACGTTTGTGTTTTTGATGTTATTTTTAACTGAAAGGTATTCTGTTTTAAAGTTTGAGTGGTATACTAATTTGCATGAAAATGCCTTTTTTTTTAAACATAAGAAATTAATAAATTGAATAAACTTTAATATCAAATTCTTTGTAAAGTATCAACCGGATTTTCATTATTTTTATTGTTTTCAAATAATGAAATTTTTATTTTAAGAAAGTTCTCAAGTATTATTAAACACATTGCTTTTCTGTAAAATAATTATTCTTCAAAATGAATTAAAAAAAATATCAGTGTATTTTACAACCTCAACCAAGTTAATCAAATTTATAATTGTTATCTAAGATTTCAAGTTTTTTTATTTTTATAATGCATATTGTCTCACTATCATGAATTTATAACTTTTTGATTATCATTACTAACATGGTTTTATAATAACTGCTTTTTATGTACGTTTATATGTGTCTGAAACTTTTTTTTTAATTTCTCTTTATAATTCCATAACTAATTTTTTACACTCATTACAACATTAACTTGTTCACTGCAGGTCACACATTGGCACATAATATGTTCCTCAAAATAACATGAAAAAGGCAATAGTAGACTTTTTGTGGTCTTTTTTCTTTATAAGTTTTATGTTTTACTTATAAAATATGGAGAAAAAAAATAATTGATTTATATATTTGAGCTCATTTAAAGCAAGTTTTTTGCTTTTTTAATGTTAACATTATTTAAGCACATTTTTTAATTTTAACCATAAAATTTATAGGCTAATGAAATAATTGTGCTTTTCTTAAATTTAAATTATTAAATTTTTAAATATTGTGTCATTTTAAGTCTTCCATTCATATCTGTCAGAGTACAATTTTTTTTAATAATGCATGCAATATCTAAGAAGGTATGTGTTTTATTATAGATCATGATCTTTTTATTAAAATTTTCATATATATGCATATTTTCTATTCCTGTTCTATTTAGATGTTTTCATGCAATTGCAGAAGTTTATATAAATTCTGTTTAAGAAAAATTGTCATATGCGGATGCTTAATTTTCAAAATAATGTTATATAATTGTTAATTTTTTTTTTACCATTGTCAAACAAATTAGAGTTATTTAAATTTACTATTTTGTAAATTATAAATATTTATTGGAGTAAACAAATTTGGAGTTTAAAGAAGTGTAAACGAGGAAAACTTTTTTTAGACTGAATATGTTATAATTTATTATAAATGTGTTACTTTTTTCTCATATATTTTCTATATATTTTCAATGGCATATAAATAAATATTTTTGATCAATTGATTTTTTAAAAATAATATCCACTTTATTTGCATTCTCATTAAATAATGAAATATGGTTATTATCAAATATCTCTATGCAAATTAAGTCTGTTTTAGCCTTGTGAAGTTGTGCCTTAAGTGGCAAATGTGCCTACATTAGCTTCCCAGTTACTGGCAGTAGAACTTACCACTGTGCCCTATGCTTCTTTTTTCAGTATAAGAAAATTAAAACATTAAACAGTCATTTGGTGGGCTTCATTTTATTAAAAATTCAACAAAATTGCCTGAAAAGATAAATTTAGTAAAAAAAATTATTGCTATAAATTTTATTACGAAACCAAGTTTATTGTAAATTTTTACTCACTTAGAATATGGTATTATTGGTTATGTAATATTTAAACTGCAATAATTATTATTATTCTGTGTTCATATAAGCCAGGGAAAATCTTATTGTGGGCTTGAACCTATTTCATTAGTTTCTAAGTGTTTAAAAATGCTCATCAAATATCCTCATCAAATATATCTTGAAATTCGGATTTGAGGTTTGATACAATTTAACAGGATCTTGTTCACACTTTTTCCCCTCTAATATTAGGGTGTAAATTAGTTCTTATTTTGCATTAAAAAAAAAAAGTATCAGTAAAATTGTATGTAGTTTGCTATAAACCTTATCTTTTCAATATAAGTTAAATAGTTTCCAGAAATTGTGTGAATTTTCAAATGAAATATTCTAGTTGATGTTTTGAAAAAGTTATGTGGATATTTTATGAACTTTGATTTCCAAGTTATTGCTTAGATAATTTTGTTACATTATAGTATTAGTTGTACATACATTATCGTTGATAACTGATAGGCATTCTTTACTGTATTGTCTTCTTAGTTTAGCAATTTCCTTGTTCAATATTTGAAAATGAAACAAAATTGTGTTGGGCCTGTGCAATTAAATTATTTATTAAACATTATGCATTTACTTATCGATGTTTCTAATGTACTTTAGAGAACAAATATATGTTATGTAAATACTTGAATTTTTGTGCATAATAGTAATATGTGTAGCTTTATTTTAGTCCTTGTGATAGCATAGTTGCTCTAGGTAAAAGATTGTTCTGTGAGCTTTAAAATGCATCTCACAAGTGCTTTCTGATTCTGAGTCCTAACTATGCCCCTGAAAGTGAAGAGATGTCTTTGAAATAAACATCCTGTGTACTTTCAAACATTTTGTGATAGATTACTAAGAATTCAGTCTGAAATGTGTGGTCATTGGAGTGTGTATGTATAGAAAAATGAAATTATCCGCATTTTTATATACAAATGTGGTTTGTGTTTCTAAATGTAAAGATGTAATTTTCTGTAAGATGGAAGTTGTTTGTATAAGTCTGAAATTATTTCAGCTCATCAAATGAAATTCTGTAAGTTAGGAGGATTTTGAGAAATGACATTTCTCCAACAAGACAACAACAATAACGTTTTCATCCAACGCAAACATTTTATCCTTGATGTAGTAGAGTATTTATGAAAGACATGCTCTTAGTAATTCCTTACATATTTTGGTTAAATGTCACAGAATATGCTAATTCATTTAACTCAGTTTCAAGGAAGGTAGTTTCTACAAGTTAACTAATTTATGCCAAATATCTGAGTCATAATTTCTTTACTGCTGTAAAGTTTGGCTACGAGAAACAAACACTCAGTTTTGGAGGAATACTTATTTAAATATTGGCTATTGTTGATGTTGGTAAATTATCAAAATGTAAAGTGGAGCCTGCTGGAGTTTTCTTTTACATTTATAAGCTTTATTTACATATTCCAAGAATACAAATATAATAATGATCGCCATGATGAAAATACAAAAAAATTTTGAATTTCCAATAAGCCAACACATTGGTCCGCTTTTATTATAAT
The DNA here is from genome assembly GCA_963932185.1 of Troglohyphantes excavatus. Classification (NCBI taxonomy): domain Eukaryota; kingdom Metazoa; phylum Arthropoda; class Arachnida; order Araneae; family Linyphiidae; genus Troglohyphantes; species Troglohyphantes excavatus. The sequence goes on from OZ010675.1 coordinate 47,719,764, forward strand.
GTCTATTATATATTTGGGTTTCATAACTACAAGGTTATTTATATTGCTATAAAGCTTGTCAAGCTGTATCCATAATAGCAATGATTCAAAATGGAAAGATTGGACTTGCTCTGTTTACTTTCAGTCCTCCACATGTTTTTACATGTATACTTCACATTACTTATTTTTATTACTTACGTTTTATAATTTAATCAGTGTTTATTGCTCTAACGTGTCTTCTTCCAAACTTGCAAAATCCATCTTTACAATGTGTGAAATTATATCGCACATTTTAAATTTTTTTTTACATAATTAAACTAGCTTACCTTTCTTTCTTAAAAATAATTTGCTTTTGCTAAAAACTAAATTTATTGAAAACTTTAAAGATGACTAAATGGTACAAAAATTATTCTGTAATATTTATTATTGTCTTATATATATATTTGAATTTAAAGATATTCGTTAATACTTTTTTTCACTACATTTAGTAGTTTTAATGTATGTTGCAAATATTTAACTGGAGGTTTCTCTGCTGGTATTATAGACTATTTTCTATATTTTTAAGTATCTAGGCTGATAATTGTAGTTCTTGCTCATATTGTATTGAAGTTTTAATGTATATTACTGTAACTCTTTGCACTGAAAGGCCTTCTGTAAGGAGACCATAAGATTAGCCAAACCAGACACATATCTTCTTGTAGGGGGAGAATATTGTATTTTTGATCTGGTCTTGCATATTCTTGACCATTTGAATTTGCGATAAAACTAAGACACACTTTTTTATGTGTAAGCAAAGCAATTTGCTCACACAGCAACACTGGAAGGTTAAAATTTATCGATTCCTTAGTTCACAAGTGTGGAAATTGACATTTCACTAACTGTTCATGGCAGTCATTTGAAAGTTTGTAGCATTATGTTATGAAATGGACAGGGGCGACTTAAGACCCAAGTGATCGCTTGAGGTGACAGAATATGGTGGGCACCGAATTTGTGTGTATCATAATAAAATGTTTTCAAGCTTAATATTCAAGGAATTTGGAATGTATAATATTTTTATACAGCCATAGTTTAATATTAAAAATGGAACTAGAAAATTACAGTTTCTTGTGCTAAAAAAATTCCTTGAATTACTCCTGTGAATGGGAAATAAATGATTTTTTTTAATGATTGGCAGGTATGGATTAGTATTTTCTTTTGTGTCTAACTTGTTTAATTTTTGTATTAAATATAATTCTTATTATTTAGCACATTTTGATAAAAGTATTTCTTTATCAAAATATGTATAATAGTATTTCACCAGCAGCATTTTTTTTATATGTATATAACTAGTTTGTTTTTATTATAAATATTTACTAAATATAATAGTTTTTCTGGACGGTTAGCGCGAAATTCGCTATACGCACATTTTTTGAGAAAGTGGATTTTTTTTTCCTATCAAACAAACAAAAGTCTGGTTAATTGAGAATTCCATACAATTAAATGCCAAATAACCGGATATTTGTTACAAAAGTTCCCTAGTGAGACGTCCCCTATCCTACTGAAAAAGAGTTATCCAAATATCTGAATTAGAACAGGGATTATACATTAAAAAAATACATAACATTCGAATTGATAACCACTTCCTTGGTGCGCTTTTAGGTATTGGTTAACACGCTTAAGTTGGTTATTTTTTTTTCACTTACTAAAATTAGGTACGATATAGATTACAATTTGAGAATTCAAATGTGCTCTTTACCTCAAATTCATTAAGTTCAGTAAGTCATCGATTATAGCCAAATTGACTATACAACACTTGGAAATGTCTATGGGTGTAAAGGGTTACAATGTTTTTTTGTATATAGATGCTAATTAATGTTGTGCATGAAAATTGCTTTACAAATTATTACGGATTAAAGGTGTATTTAGGTGAATATATATTAGAGTTTAGATTGAATCTGAAATATTTCCATAGATATAACCTATACTGTAGCATGCTTGTTGTAAAAGTGACTTGTGTATGCGAGTTGAATTATAGATTTTGCCTTATACAGTTATGTTCTTACCACTGTGATAAAATTAATTTTCTTATATATAAAATAAGATGGGATCAATGGTGTGACATTTTGTACATCCAAATATAGGATTTGCATTGTTGTTTTAATATGTAGGAAAACCTGTATTTTTTCAGAGCTTCTTTAAAATCATTTTTATTCCTTCTTATAAAATTAAATATTATGTTATGGCAGTTTCTTTAATCAAATAAATTGAAAATGCTTTTATTTTGTTGGTTTTAATGTTTAAAGTGTTTGTGTATTTGAAACTTTCATGGGCAATACAGACATACAAAAGTTGTTGATATAAAAATATTGACAAAAATATTGATAAATAATTATAAATGAATTAGATTTATATATAATTAATTATAAATATGTTAGTTAGCGAAATAAATACATTTTAAAAGGATTAAAATGATTTGCACTGAACTTGTACAAACATTTATTTCATCGCCGAGTTAATGTAAAATAATAATAAAAAAAAAATCTACAATATTTCTTCGAGCATCGATCCTTCATAGTAGAGAAAACATAATGTTATAATCACGCTAACATCAAAGTGAAGCCAACATGTGTGGCCTCAGACACGTGGTTAATTACGTCATTCCATTCATAATTTTTTACAGTTACACATTTCCCAATTCATCAGCCAATCGCGAGTATTTTTTAATTCATAATTTTAAAAAGAAGTCACGTGTTTGAGGCCATTCGGTCTGAGATGTTGGTTTCACGATTATGACGTCATATTCGCTCTACTACAGTCCATTCATGCTCGAAGCAATATTTTGTATAACCATTAACAAATGTGATTTGAAATTATCCGCGTACACTGTTAATTTTCCGTTTGATATAATTTTTAGTTGATAAGATTACAGGAAGAGTAAATAAAAAAATTCAGATAAACTTCGAATTTTGAATGAATTTTAATTTTTTAATGACGCAAAACTTGTTTTATTAAACATTTTATAACATGCGGTTGAATATTACTTTTATATGTTTTATAAACACACATTGTTTCCATGACAACGTAGAATCTCTCTATTTTAAAAAAAAGTAAGCCCTAGGGGGAAAAAGTAAGTACTAGGGGGAATTTTCCGTTCTTTCAATGTTATTCAGATCGTATCTCAAAATGTAACAGTCCTAAAATTACGAAATTAAGTGAATTTGTTAAGAAATGTTTGATAAATAAGAAGAATATATTTTTGTTTCAATACTGTTATTAGTTTATAAGTTATTTAATATTAAAGTCGTCGTTGATAAAATTTCGCTTACAACTAATTTTGTCCGTCGAGTTTCTGAAACACTATTAAGAGGAGAGATCCAATTTTTTTAGGGAGTGTACAAATAGGTTTGAACTGGAAATCCAAGTAAGCATTTTTTAAAATTCGAATTAGTTTTGGATTTATAAATTTTTGAAACATTTAAACACGCTCCACTTTTTGAAGTTTTTTCACCCTCATTTTTGAAACGTGATTTCTAAATTGCTATAAGTCATTTAAAATTACATATTCTCTTATTCAAAAAAATATATTAATGTTCGTTAAAACTTCTTCTTTCTGATGTTATAAAGATTATATTTCTATCTTTACAATTAAATTAGATATGGTCAATTAAGATAGGTATAAAAAATAGCGAAGAAGGATAAAAATGTCGGATATTTCGAGAAAATTTTAATTTGCAACTTTTTGTCTCATTGTTCCGCTTGCATCTCAAAAAGTAAATGTCCTAAAATTATGAAATTATGCCAGTTTATTAAGAAATATTTGGGTAATAAGATGAATATTTTCTTTTTTCAATACGATCAGTATATTAGACGTTATTTTATGTTAAAGTCATGATATTAGAAAATTTTGAAAACAATTCATACATTTTTGGATACTTGTCTTTCAATTTTCAACAAAAAAATAAATAAAAAATTAGGGATATAGATTAAACTATTGGCTACAAATGATCCAGAGCGTTTGTGAAATTTCGATTTAGTTTTGTAGTTATAAATGTTTAAATAATTGACGAAATGTCTGAAATAATCGTCAATTATACGGGTAAAATTTTAAGTGATAAATTAAAACTGCTCTAAATAGTTCAAAAGTATACTTTTTTCCCGTTAAAAAAATATAGTTATCTTCGTAAAATCTTTCTTTCTTGAATGGTATCAATACTGAAATTCTATCTTAAAAAATAAATTGTGATGTAACTATTTATGTGAAGTACTATAAATATTATTAAAAGATACTCCGGAAGGAAATGCCAACATTGGCAAAATGCCAACGTGTATTTGGCTGCCAACGGCGAATTATTATTAGCGCCAATTCTCAATTATCTTACTTTATATATAAGTTGGCGATTAAGCCTATTTATTTTTGGCGCGTTTATGCTGTTGTTTGTTTACACATGTTTCGCTTTTCAATGAGCACAATTGCGTTGAAGCAGTTCTACAGTTGAGTTTTTCCAGTTATGGGGGGGGGGGGGGGGGGGTGATTGGGGGGAAGCATGCCCCCCCCCCCTCTGTAAACTTGAAACCTTAAAAGTTGGGAATTTCGAGTTTTAAAAATCTCTGAGTTGGGAAAATTTATGCCTCGGGCAAATTAATATTATTAGCAAAGGAAAGCGACGGACTACTAGAAATTGCCCAACTTTTATTAAGATGAAACTTAAATTAGACCTCAAAACGGACCACTGCATTGGAACATGCGTGCGACAAATCAATACTTTCGAAAGAACTGTTTAATATTACCTATAAAAAAGCTGAAAATGTCTTATAAGTTGGAACTGGGAATTTTTTTAGCACTGTTGTGTTGTGCAATTTCGAATAGGTAGGTGTGGTCTGGTTAAATAACGTCACACTAGAGCTGCACATTGAACTACTGGCGTTGGTTCGAGCAAAGTGCCCTTGATTTGTTATTGGTACGTATTTACTTACTACATCAAGGACGCTTTGGTTCGAGGCCTTTCTCAAAGAAAAGACCCGGGAACGATGCCTTATATTGTTAACAGTGGTCAGATAACGAGGATAACACTTCAGCTGGTACCCGATGTCCTTAGGTTGGGAATTTTGAATCGTTCAAGTTCGGAATTTCGGATCGTTAAGTTGGGAAATTTCTTGTCTCAACATACTAAAAATAAATTTGTGTGACGGCACTGCCAGTAATAATTTATATAACTAAAAAAAGTATTGTTGTTAGGACACATTGTCATTGCCTACAATGTATGAAGCCGGTATTGGTTTGCGAAGCAAACTAAAGAGGATTGCGTAGCAATCCTCCGGGGGTTGGTGGAGCGTTAGCGGAGCAGGGGGCGGAGCCCCCTAGTTATTTAAAAAAATATAAATTTCAACGGAACAAGCTGTTGCCATTCAATGCTTTACGCGTAAAACTTAATTAAAAACTTTTATATTTTTGCAACTTCCTGGGTTGCGGCGTTTTGAAAACCAGCTTATACTTAATATAGACTGCGTTCTAAGCCTGCGCCAACTTTCACTATATTTCAATCTGCCAGTTTTGTGTTTTGCGGCAACAAACGACGAACTTTCCACATACACGCACACACACATTTGGTTAAATAGGCAAAAACACAATGTATCATGACTATTGCAGTTAGTTATGTTATTTGGTCAAGTGGAGTGGGTTATAGTTTAAAAGGTTGCCCAATAATGAGTTCGTGTTTTCCGCTTAACGCCAAGGCGAGATTCAAACTTTAAATGCTCTTACGTTGAAACTCCCACTTGGTGGTCGAGCCGCCCAAATGAAGTGTTCTTATTGTCATTATTAGTGAAATCTGGTTATGGATTTAAATGCTTAAAAAGCTTTTTATTCACACGTTTGCTATACCCTATTCCCTTACAAAAAATACATGTAAATGCTATTAAATACATGTAATGCTTACGTAATATACATGTAAATACAAAAAAATACTTGTAAAGCGATTGAAATTCTAGAATATTTAGGAAAAATCGCGCACAATTGAAGTTGTTGTTCTATTAATATTATCAATTAAAAATATTTTGTTTTGGAATTTGATGAAGAGTATTTAAAAGTGAATATCATAATTTTAAACGTATTGTAAATACATTCAAATTTATTTAAATTCGGTCAAAAGTTAAAAAACAAGCTTCTCAAATTAATTTTATATTTCGTAAAATCATCAAAGAGAGAAAATAGGGTTAAACTTATTTTCAGAGTAAAAGACAATTTTTTTTTAAAGAATACGAGATTCTAATATTTAACAATGCCGACTTAATTAGAATAAGGAAAGTTTTTATTCTCATTAATTTTTTTAATGCATTAATTTTTTTTACACAGAAAAGCATTCCCAGCAATTTGCACTACACGTTGTGAATGTAAGTCTTTTGTTCTTTGAGTATTTAATTAAAGTTAATTTATTCTAAACATTAGTAAAATAATCTATTTTTAATTAGCAGAGATTGATGAGTATTTGATTTTCGTGCTAAGTAGGAGATGTGGATTTGATTTGTAAGTAACAAATGTATTGTTTATAAAATAATCTTTTTTAAAATATGGTTTGGTTTGGTTAATAACGTCGCACTAGAGCTGCACAGTGGGCTTTTGGCGACGGTTCGGGGTCTATCTCGAAGGAAAGACCGAACCCCAGTTGCTCAGTTGGTAAAGCGTTCAGCTACTAATCAGAGGATTGGTGGTTCGAATCCGTGAAATGGACTTGACATAGAAAAGTAAAAAAGTAGTGATCTTGCGATCGGAGGGTTGCCAGCTTCGCTACAAAAATACTAGAAAGTCGTCCAGAATATCCAACAAATTATACTGGCGTGTATACGGGACTGGCGCACGATAAATCTGATCGGGGTCTAAAGCCCCGACGTCTGTTGAAGGCGTTGGGAGCCAGTTCAGGTGTTTCCTCGTCATCCTACCATGGTTCTAAAATAACGAGATGAATGTGTGTGTGAGTGTGTTCCCGGGTCTTTCCTTCGAGATTGACCCCGAACCGTCGACGATAGCCCACTGTGCAGCGCTAGTGCGACGTTAATTAACCAAACCAAACCGAAGGAAAGACCCGGGAACGCATACACATTTATACATGCGTTCCCGGGTCTTTCCTTCGGTTTGGTTTGGTTAATTAACGTCGCACTAGCGCTGCACAGTGGGCTATTGGCGACGGTTCGGGGTCAATCTCGAAGGAAAGACCCGGGAACACACTCACACACACATTCATCTCGTTATTTTAGAACCATGGTAGGATGACGAGGAAACACCTGAACTGGCACCCAACGCCTTCAATAGGCGTCGGGATTTTGGACCCCGATCAGATTTATCGTGCACCAGTATACACGCCGTTAATTTCTGCGGATGTTCTGGACGACTTTTCTAGTATTTTTTGTAGCGAAGCTGGCAACCCTCCGATCGCAAGATCACTACTTTTTTACTTTTCAATGTCAAGTCCATCGTTCTGATTCGAAACACCAATCTTTGGATTAGTAGCTGAACGCCTTAACCGCTCGGCCACGGAGACCTCTATAAAATATGGAAAACTAACTTTAGAGAAAAAGCACTAAAAAGTAAAACATAATTTTTAATTTTAGGAATAAGTGGAAAAAATTTAAGTACTTAATTTTAATTTTATACTTATTACAACTTTTTGAAAACAATGCAAAAATATGGATACGGTTTTTGTAAATTTTCACCAACTTCAAAAAGTTGTAATAAGTATAAAATTAATTTTAAATATATATTTTTTTCGCGTGTTCCTAAATTTTTTTTATTCTTTTTTACTTTTAAGCTCTTTTTTTCTTAAAGTTTGTTCTTTTTTGAAAAATGTTATTTTATTTTCCCTTTTTTAGTTTTTAATTTTGCACGGGGCTTTGGCTCCTCCTATTAATCAACAGGAAACTGAAGTTGTTTTACTTTTCTCCACGAACAATATAGTATATTTTTAGATTATCCTGTTTCATAAATGCCGGGTAAGCGAAATTATATTATAGTTAAATAATCTCTTTTAAACAATAAATAAATTTTGAAATCGGGGAACACGTTAAAATAAAAGTCCGGTTAATCAATTATTTCCGGATAAATCAAAGCCGGATAACTAATTATTTATTGCATTTTGAGCCTAATTGAGGTTTTCTACATCCAATAAAAATGAATTTTCGAAATACGACAATATTTTTTCAAACGGTCAGGTTAATTAAAAATTCTGGATAGTTAAATTCCGGATAACTGAATATTTGTTATAAAAGGCTCCCAAGTGAAACATCTCCTATCCAACAACAACAAAAAAATTATCCGAATATCTAAATTTCAGCAGATATCATATGCAAATATACATAAAAAAATACAAGTCGAATTGATAAACTTTTCTTTGGCGCGCTTTCTGGTATTGATGGTTAGTGTTCTTAAGCCATGCTAATTTTAATACGTTTACTACCAGTGTCTAAAAGTAGTGCCTTTTTACGTATTATTTTGAAGAACGTATCACGCGCCTGCGCGTGGCCGGCAGCGTACGTGTCAAATATTTTTTGGTGACTCTGATTTTTGTGATGTACGGAAGTACCTGTTTTAACTCTAAGCTAGCCGCGCGCTGTGATTTTTTAGTTGCTCAGTTAATTAAAAGTTGCAGTGCAATTGTAGCTAGTGCTCGGCTAGAGTAAACAAAGCTACAAAACGGAAATTTTCTCTTTAAATATTACGTTCATTTGAAAACCAACTTTGAACTCAATGGGTATAATTCCTCGACTTCATCAAGTCCTTCCTTTACCGCTCTTTAAATGGTTTGCATTTATTTCTAGTTCCAGTTAATTGAAAATTTCGGATAGATAAATGCCGGAAAATCGGATATTTTTTTCAAAAGTCAGACATCCCGTATAAAAATCAAACATCCCATATCCAACAATTTTTTTAATAAATATCTGAATTAGAACAGAAATCTTGCTCGAAAATACATTAAAAAAATACATAACTGTCGAATTGCTAAACGGTCTCCTTTGACGGTTTCTATTGTCTCGCTTTTCAGCCGTTTAAAAAGTATAATACTTTCGCTACATTCGATGAAATGATTTTAAGATAATAGATTTATTTGAAAATTTTATATTATTCATAGAATGTTTTTTATTAAAAGCAAACTTTTTTTACGTAGCGTTTTATAAATAAATAATATTTTTATAGAAAAAGCTCTTAGGTTGTTTTGTCTTTAAAAATTCATTTTGAATAGGTTATAAATTATAGAGATATATTACCTTCATTTGAAATTCTAATATAAAACTAAATAGTTTTATTCACTAAGACATCCTATTCGATTTAAATAAATCTATATATTAACTTATTCTAAAAAATGGGCTAAATTTCTTTAGCAATGTCATTGGAATGGAATAGATTTCAAAGAAATTGAATAAAGTTTTATATTGTCAGACGATCAGTTTCTTTTCCTTGTCTGATTTGAATAATTTTTAATGTATGAAACTTTTATTTGATATTGAAATACCTTTCAAATTATATCTTATAGTTTTGAAATCGAAATGGTTACTTGTAGTTATATTAAATAAATGCAAATCGTAAATCAAATTTTTTTCGTAAATTATTTACCAAATTTGTGTGTCTAATGGAAATGAAATATTTAAATTTAGGAATTGCCTTCAGTTATTTATAATACAGTTTTACTACACAACCTGAAATACTTTTGAAAGTGTAATTTTGTAAGACGTAGTGTTTGATAAGTGTAAAAATAATTTAGTGTATCAAACTTAATTTGAAATTGAATATATATACTTTATTATAAAATTTTAAACTTTTACTTAAATAACTTTAAAACTCTTTCAAACTTAGTATATAATAATCTGAATATAGGTGTTCTAATAAAATTAAAACCTTGTACACATATGTTACATTTGTGTACACCTTGTATACATTTAGTATGCCATTGTTCATAAGATGGATGGAAGTAACAACGTGTTAATAACTTTCCAGGAAAGCTATTTTATGTGTTTTTTTGGATAACATTATGCCTTCAAGCAAAAATAAATATACATTGAGTATAGTTGGAATGTTTAAAAATACAAATAGTCAACAAACTACAGGATCTAGTCCAGTGAGGTTGATCCTGTTTATCTACACTTCTTTATAATTTCTCAATGGCGATCAAATTGTTTTTTAAAACTACCCACTCTTGAAGAGTTATATCTACGAAACTTCATCCCAATATTCTACTAATACTAATATTATTTTGTAGAAATCTCAGAATCCTCAATTCGTCAGTTACGTTTATACATTTTGAGATCAACAATATGATTCAAATGACAGTAGGCTTGCTGAATTTCTGATAAGAATTTCGAGCTCTGTAATACATATTTAAGCTAAGTTCCAATTGAAAATGTTTCCAAACTTGTATCTTAAAATTCAGTCACACAGCCCTTGTAATTTATTTGAATTGTAGCTAACTATAAATCATATTCGATGAAAATACAAATATTTTTTTACTAGTTTAAGTATTCTGTCAACATGAAAAAAATATTTTCGATTATTAATTTTAAAAAAATGTCGGATTGGCACAGTCGCCATTGTACAGTAAGGTTTGTTTCGTGAGCAACAAGCGCATTTTCCTTCTATCGTTTTCGTCAAGCTCTAGATCTCATTGCACTTGTCATAAGATTCGACTTCTTGTTACCAGAATTTGTCCGCATTTTTCATTCAGCTTAAGTTTCCTAAGATGCATTTTAATTTTAGTGTGATATTTTTCTCTATATTGTGATATCTTCTGAAAAATGTCACTTTCTTTTCCATAAAATTTTCAGAAAATAGGTTTAAACAGTCAACTAGTCAAATAGCATTGTAAAACTCATCGTTATACACTGGTGGACAATTGCTAAGGACTGATCATAAACGGCTATATATCGCATAAAAAAGTAAGCGTGGCTGGATGCCAAGTGAAATAAAATATAGTCAGAATGCTAGGACATTACAATAACGATAATTTATTGTGCTCTGAAATCCAGGAAGGCTTTGAAAAGTGTTCAATGGACAAAATGGTCATTTTGTGCTGAAAGCGTAAAAGTGAAAAAATGCAATTATAGTCCGCAGACGTTCCGGCGAATAATGTCAATACGGGATATGGTTACCAAGGAGGGCGATGCAAGATCCCACACACCTTGTCATGCTTTGCACAGCGTTATCAAGCAGCTGTTGTGGTAATTTATCACATTCCTCCGATAGTGCATAGATGAGGGTGTTCTTGTTTATTTGAGGGCATTGTCGACTATCAAGACTCCTTCCCAAAGAATCCCACACATTTTCAATGGGTTTCAGATCTGGAGAACGTGCTGGCCATACCAGGCGTTGAATACCCTCTCTCTCTAGACACTCAGAGACAGCGACTGTTTGATGACATGTTGTGTTGTCGTTCATGAAAACAAATCTATCATCGACAGCACCACGGAACACGTGAACATGAAGCAGCAGAACATCATTAATGTATAGTTGGCCATTCATAGTCCCAGTTGGAGCATATAGAGGACGTACGGTCATTGATCATGATGCCAGCTCATACCATGACACTATATGTAGGATATCTGTCCCTATCTTGGATGTTTTCAGGGCAATACAGTATCATTCTCACGCCAGATAAGTTGTCGTTGACTATCAGATGACAGACTGAACCAACTTTCATCTGAGAATAATATGCAAGCCCAGTCCGCTTCCCTCCAATTGCAATGCTGACGGCACCATTGCAAACGGACGGTACGGTGCGTCTGAGCAATGCACAGAACAGGACGGCAGGCGTATAGTCCTCCTTGTTGCAAACATCTGGCTACAGTGTTTCGGGAGATCCGATTGCCAATAGCAGTAAGGAACTGATTTGCTATCTCACGAGATGTGCTGCGCAAGTTTCTTTTTGTCGATAGCACTATGTTCCTATCTTCTGCAGGCGTCGTACTGCAAACACAACCTCCCCTGTGACGTTTGCTACTTTTTCCGGTTGTTTGAAATGATTTCCAAAGCCTTGAAACTACACTGTAGCTAACGTCGAACTGTCATCTGTTATTTTTCGTCCTTCTTTAATCTAACCAATAATACATTCACGCGTAAAATCCTCTAAGTGATGTCGGGAAGGCATATCGAAAATTGCAAGTACGTCAATTGATTCTTTCCCATTCAACTTTGCTTTTGAACAACAGCGATCAACGCGCGTCAAATCCTTTTACATCGCTTATCAGCGCTATCACGTAGCGAACAAGTTCGGCAATCCAAAATTTGCATACGCACAACATGTCTTATTGTATCCAGCACTTACGCTAACTTCCACAATTTCCTGCCTTCCATATTGTGGTTGCTATCGTTGCTATTGTCGTCGGTCCTTAGCAATTGTCCACCAGTGTATTTAGTTTAAGCACGCACTCTCTACGACCAGTAGATTAGGACTAAAATTACAGCTGTTAAACTGGACAGTGACAGTGTAAACGCGAAATTCGTTTCTTCTCTACTCTGTACAATGATAAGAGGAAGATTAGTATTAGTACCATGCCGGATCGACGGGGCTTACTTTCATCTACACTATTGTTGGTCATTTATACCTATATACTGATTCTCCTAGGAGAAATGGTTCTTTGAAATATCAATATTTTGTTTTATGTCGCACATGCTCTCAGATGTAACACTCTCATTTTTGAGCATTCTGCGATCGTCAAGGCTACTTTCGTCATATTTGACAATCGTTTCGTCATTGTGTCGCGTGACTTTTGACGAAACAAGAATCTTAAATTTTTTAACGACTGTCATTTACCAAGATTCTTTTTCGGCCCTTTTCTGGGTCATCAGCTCATGTTTGGCTATTTTAATTATTACGTCAGAATTCAAACTCATAGAGTGTTGAATTCAGGAACGAAAGGTCAGCGTTTAAAGTCAGCCAATAAATTTCGAGTCAATGAATTACGTTAAAAAAACGATAACATGAATTTCCTCAGCTTGACGAAATATTTAATCGGAGCATATCGGAGTCCCTTTCGTCAGAAATGACAAAAGTTTCGTCAAATATGAGAATACATTCTTAACAGTGCGATGACCGCTTCAACCTGAACGATTTTAAAGACGTATATACACGCCAAAACGGAATTATTGCATTCGTAAAAAAGTGTAGTTTTACGAAAACTGATAATTTTTATCGATTGATAGAAATGTACCTATAGGTGGAGATGTGAAGATTATTATAAAAAACAATTATTCGTCAAAGAAGGTTCGGAAGAAAGTACGTGTCGAGAAATTTTAAAAGAAAAGGTAAATGACAATACTGGGATAAAAAGAAGAATTCCAATGATTGGGGGAAATATCATTAAGTTGCTGCACGTGCTAAGAACATCAAGTACCAATGTGGGAAGGGGGCAATCCCCAGGAATACCATTGAAAGAGTCTCGATGTGTCACATTGAAAGCTTCATTGCGAGTTTTCTAAGCCAAAAATAGTTATATGTGCTGTGAACGTTTGGTAATTGGGGGGTTTCTTCTGTGGTATTCAATATTTTATTCGATGCGCAGAAGATTTTATATAAGAAATACTTATTTTGAGAATTCCTTATTTTGTATTTGGGGTAATATCTGAATTGGTTAGATAGGGGATGGGATTTGTATTGTCTTAACAGGGAAGTTTTTTCCCTTCTTCAGCGATAGGGAACAAAATAAAGGGATTTTTTTAAAATCTTCAAACCAAAAATATTAAAGAACAAAAAAAAATCGGCATAAATCTGGTGTTAAAAATACAGTGAAAAAAAATTATCCACCATTAAAAATGTCCGTTTTGGTAAATTTATAATTTTCTACTAATGTAATTATTCAGCTTTGGCATACGTCTTTAACTCACTGATGTTAAAACTGTTTTTCTAATTGTAAAGTTCTCAAAGCATTGAGTTTTATTTAATTTTTCCAGAGTATACTTGTTTACATTCTTTAAATTTTTTAAATTAATTGTGAAGAGTTCACTTGTAGGTTATACCTGAAACTTTTAAATTAAAAAAAATATTGTAAAATGGGGTATTTTTATGAATTAAATTGTTTTTGAATTGCTAGAAAACTGGATGTGATATTTATTCCACGAGTGTCAGATAGTTAAACGCAGTCATCGGCAGATACTTGCGCGACATATAGTGGGTGTTCAATATTATGGAACCATCTAGAAAAATACTTGACTTAATATGCATGTTTGTTAAAGCAGAGTTTGTAGGTGGTACCGTCTTTCTTTCCTAGTTCAACTACTTATATAACCTCGTATAAACGTTGAAAGAATCATTTGTCGTCAAGACAGAGTTCTGTGCAATTGTAACTGAATATAATGTCCAACCTTACGGAATTCTATTTCGGAAAAATTTTTGAGGCTCGTATGGCGGGTGCTCTTGTCACCAAGGTAACGAAATTGTTTAGTGGGTCACGATGAACAGTAAAACTGAATAAATTGCACTTGACAACCACCAGAGTGGACATAAATGTACGTTGAAAGACAGAGACAAACGGACATTGCGTAGACATCGGACGTGTTTTTCTGGGTTTCCCCGTGTCCAGAACAAAGGTTCCATTTTAACCTTGCGCTCTTTCCTTCCAATCTTTCAAGCTTATTCTGCCTAAATTTGATGTTTAGAAGTATATCGCGATGATTCTTTTGACAAACTGATTTTCTAATATAAGTATAAAAGTGCATTTCTACCTAATGTTATCATATCTATGTTTAGTTATATTGTAGTTTCTATAGAATTATAGATTTTGGTGGCATCTTGGCTGTAAGATTTCTTAACTAGTTTCATGAACCATAGAATTTGGTTCAATGAGTCTGGCACTAATTAAATCGATATTTTGATATCACAGCAATAAATTTCAGTATAAGCTGTGCTTAATTTTATTGAGTTCATTGGCATAACTCAGAAGCGCAATGTCCACTTTATATATATATATATATATATATATATATATATATATATATATATATATATATATATATATATATATATATATATATATATATAAACATCTTCCACATATATTTTTAATTATATTTATGATATAAAAAACTACTTCTTTCCTAAACAAAAAAAAGAATACACGAATACTCATGTAATATCGAAACACACAATAATACATCGACCTACGACTTACCCTTTTCCGAATACTCAAACGTCGTCTCGCAGATTATTTGAAAATCGGAATAACCCTTTCCGTTCTCTATGTAGAAAGTGGAATTACTTGTACCTGAATAAGAGGCAGACGTCGCTATCGGGAGTCGGAAGTGCAAGAATGCGAGTAGCTGCTACACGGGGGGCTTAATTGAAAGCGACATGTAATGAAAGATTCAATTGCTTCCGACTTCAAGAAAAGTAAGACGGAGTTATTGATTTGCACAGAGTTTTTGGCGTAACTGAAATTAAGATTGTATCATCTCGTGGATTGGTTTAAGAAACTTCTAGTGCAATCTAGTGAAGACTTGTACATTGTCTCTTTGGGTTGGCCTATTTTCTTTATTCATTCATTCATTACAGTAACCTGCTGCCGAATCCTGCCTCAGTGGGTTGGCTGGATCAACGTTGAACTAGAGCTACAATGGGCTGAGTGGCTACCATGTGCAATTAGTGGCTAGAATGGGCTGTTAGTGGCTACGATGAGCTTTTAGAGGTTCTATGGGTTGTTAGAGGCTACAATGGGTGTTAGTGGCTACAATAGGTGATAGTGGCTACAATAGGCTGTTAGATGCTACTATGGGCTGTTAGTGGCTGCAATAGGTTGTTAGCGGGTACAATAGGCTGTTATTGGCTACTATGAGCTGTTAGTGTCTACAATGTTTCAATCGATTTTAACACTTGCAGCTTTTGACGAGTCTAAAATAATGTAAATAAAAAATTCAAAAAAGGCTGTTTCACATCCATACATCATGTATTGTTTGCTCTATATTTCAAGCAGTAGCAAATGTAATATTGATAATAAATAATGATTAATACTGATATTTTACACACATATTTAGATTCGAAATTACGTAAAATATCCCTCAAAAGTATTTTTTATATATAAAAAAACATTGTAATAAATTCTATCTCAAAAGTATGCGAACAAACATATTTTTCACTTATGCCCTATCCTGAGGCATTGTTTGCTCAATATATAGAGCAGCAGCAATTGTAATATTGATAATAAATATTGAAGTTGCATATACATATTTAGATTCGAAATTACATAACATTTTCCTTAAAAAGTCTTTTTATCGAAATGACATTGTGATAAATTCTATCTCAAAAGTATGCCAACAGACATATTTTTCACTCATGTCCTAACCTTAGGCATTGTTTGTTCAGTATATCGAGCAGTAGAAATGTAATATTAGTAATAAATAAATAATTATAATAATATGATGTTGCACATACATATTTAAATTCGAAATTACATAAAATATCATTCAAAAGTCTTTTTTATAGAAAAAACATTGGGATAAATTCTATCTCAAAAGTATGTGAACAGACATATTTTTCACTCATGTCCTAACCTTAGGCATTGTTTGCTCAATATATCGATCAGTAAAAATGTAATATTAATAATAAATAAATAAATAAATAACGATAATAATATGATGTTGCACATACATATTTAGATTCGAAATTACATAAAATATCCTTCAAAAGTATTTTTATAGAAAAAACATTGGGATAAATTCTATCTCACAAGTATGTGAACAGACATATTTTTCACTCATGTCCTAACCTTAGGCATTGTTTGCTCAATATATCGAGCAGCAGCAAATAAAGCTCATCCCGAGATACTTTACTAAGAGGTAAAGAAATAAGATACTAGTCTCCAAGGAGCTTTTTCCTTTATATATCTATCAGAGCGTGTAGGTATACTCCCACAATATTTTGGAAGATATCCGTCTTCAACAACGGAAGAAATTAAATTGTTAAACTCCAGGTGGTGACCCGGACGTCTCTCGCAATTTCCATACAAGTTGCACCTTTCTTTTGTTTCTGGATATAAGGGAAAATAAGGGAAATATATTTGCTTCTGTTTTGTTTTAGGAACGAGAAAATCCGGGAACCGTTTTGTCAGACTTTTTTTTCACAATGTCTCGCTTATCTTGAAAGCAACTTTCTTCTGATGCAAATTTAACAGTGTTTTCAAAAGGTTCGATCGTATCCTAAGAAAGAATTGATTTTGTGGAGAAAAAAAGGAACACTCTTCTTTTATTTGTATTAAATTGAAATATTCAAAGCTTTAAGAAGGTTTGAGTTCTGATGTCGGCTTGGTAACTAATTGTAGTGAAAGCTTGACGTAAAAAATAAAATTATTTAATTTATATTTTGCAGAAAGTCATGCAGGTAAAGATAAATAATTTCTCTGATACTCAATATAAGACTTATAATTTGCTTTACAATAAGGCTAAGAATTTGCTTTACAATAAGGCTAAGAATTTGCTTTACAATAAGACTTAGAATTGCTATACAATAAGACTTAGAATTTGCTTTACAATAAGGCTTAGAATTTTTTTTACAATATTTAACGACTGATTTATATAAACTATAAAAATTTAGAAGTATTCAAAATGAAATTGGTCAGTGGATGAAAGTTTTACGTAACTTATTTTCTGTTTTGCTATGCAGTGTTGTTTTGACTGCTCGCAATCTTGCAGAAGGTATAAAATAATAGCTTTAGAATTATGTTAAGCTTGCATTCACAGTTAATTCTGCTAAATAATATATTTCTCTTGGGAACTGAGTTTTGTAACATAGCCACTTCTTTTTTTAAATTTTAAATAACATTTAATACTCTCAATCAAAAGGATAGCCAATTGTTCATACAGCAACAAATATTTTGACATTTTGATATTCAATCAAAATCTGATTCTTTCTAAAAGTCAATTGTACTTCTTTAAGATAATTGGAGTTTTTTTTCGCACCGAAAAATCTATAACTTCTAGTTATTTAGATATTGTGCTAATAAATATGATTTAATATTACAGATGAAAGGTATAGTAATTATTTTCAAATTGCTGTCGTGAGGGATGCCTTTTTAAGTTCATTTTCATGATGCTGTGAATGAACGATGGCTGTCAATGTACAACAAATGAGAAACCAAGTTTCATTTCTTATATGCTATTACACCAATATGGCATTTCAATGTTTTTACGACGTACTCTCATCGTTCTTCTTGTTTCACAACTTGGTACACTAAATGTACAACTTTTTACCTGACAAAAGACGTTGAGGTTTCATTTTTAACAAATGGACCCTCATCTTTATTCCCTTGAAAGCTTTATATTTGTTCAAAATATAAACGTAATTTTTTATAAATTTTTAAGAATAGATTATTTATCTTCTTTGTTTTCTTTCTGTAAGAATTATAATTTATTTTAATAATCAAACTGTAAAACATTTTTTAATAGTATTTTATTACCTCTTGTTTCTTATTCAACGACTTTTCCCTATTTAATAATGTGAACTTTTATTATTTAAATTTCTTACATTATCTGCATTTCTGCAATCAATATAATCTTACTTGCTTCATCTCCTTATAAAATTAATTTATTATCAAACTTTTACAGAATATTGTAATGAGATTTTTTTTGTTTTTCGATATTACTAGATATCAATTACTTTGCTAAATCTATTTTTCGTCTTCGACTATCAAGGAACTAAAGTACCACGATAATTAATATGGGAATTTTTCTTATTAAGTAAATATTTTTTTTTCCATCGAAAAAGTTGATTACTTTATTATTTTTACCTCAGTCTTAAATTTTTTTTTATATTGATTGAAAGTAACACATTATTATTTATTTGAAGATTGAATTTTTTTAAACATAAAATGTTATGGGAAGTGTAAGTTATAATGATTGACTTTAATCTTCTTATTAAGAGGTACAGAAAACGTTATGCGTTAATCTGGTTTGTCGGTTGTATAAAAAGTTTTTCTAGATGCATGTTATTTTAATTAGGATTTGAAGGATAAGGATAACGACCCTGAGGGAATTTGCCAGAAATTGGGAAACTAAGTTTCATATCTCAGTGTTTTGAACGATAATTCGTACATTTTAATTTTTTTATGACGGACTGTCATTAAACGTCATCGCTTTTGTCTTGGATAATATTTGATAACTAACTTTAAAAATTGTAAGAATGTTGCAATATTTTCGAATTAATAGTTATTGATGTACTTAAAGACATTTTGGTAAAGATTAGTGGATGCACAAAACTAATTATATTTTTTCCTCAAATTATTTTTTATTATGAGCATGGTATTATAAAAAGTTTAATAGCACTTGACTATTTTTGAAAAAAGTTGTTAAATTGGAATGTACTAGCATAACACACCCGACATTGCCATATGGGTATAATCAGTTTGATAACGATACGACCAAAAGATCTAACCACTGAGTATAACTATATTAAAAAAAACCATTTTTTAAATGTTTATGGATGTGGGTTTATAGATGTCATTTCAACTTTAAATCCGTTAAATGGAATGTCCTTTGAAGTTTCCTTTTGCTGTGTACTTTGGAGGGCAAACGTATGAAGTTACAAGCGAACGTATAAAGTTCTTATCAGGCTCGAGAATTAAAAAGGAATATCTAAAAATTCCGAAAAAAAAAGTCGTACCCAAAAAATATACAAGTCCTATTGAGAATCGTTCAACCGTTCTTGCGTGCTTTCATACAAACAGTCGAATTCTGAAAATTGTTATTTAGGCTTCCACACTTTCCAAATGATGCTGCTCTTGATGTTTAAAAACTGTTTTAAAAATACTTTGTTATGTCAGGAAGTAGAAAGTGCGGTTTTAATAAACGTCGTATCAACAACGTCATGCAGTGTTAAAATAGGTACTATAAGTAAAATGTACTCATTCTTGAGTACATTCGATGCTTATCATGGCTCCAAATACATGTTTCATTTTTAAAAAAAGATTTGTACTTAAAAATGAATAAAAAGAGTAGTTGCTTGCCTACATAGACTCCTTTCATAAATCACTTTCAATAAATATCACCAATTACAACCAAGACTTACCGGGAACCTAACCCAGATCATCAGGCGCCGCAGTCTAAGGCATTACCCGTTGTACTACCAGGGCGACGTGAAGAAGTTATAAAAAGAAGAAATGTTAAAAAAGTGTACCAAAAGAAGGGGAAATTAGATAATTGAGTTGTGATAACTCAGTTTCCATTTAAGTAATCGACATCAAATAATGTGGAAAACCATCTTCCGAACAACTATTTTAAGTGTGCCAGGTCGCTTTGTTAAGATGGCTTGAACAAAAGCAGAGATTAGCAATATTAAATCACACTGCTCATTTTTGAGAAAGTATGATTACTGAAACGTACGTTATCGCTCATTTACGATACAATTGTACTCAAAGAAAAACGATTATGTTCAGATACTCATTTTTAAGTACATTTTTTACAGTGTGTGAATGGTGGTTAAAAGAAATATATAGTGGTTCCGTGTAGTACAATTTCGATTAAATTATACTTGCTTGGTCTTACAAGCGCCTTTTGTAAGTACAACAGTACTTGTATAACTTAAAATAATTATTTAAAAAGCACAGTTTTGTTAATGAGAAGATTTGTATATAAACCTTTTCTCAGCATATGGTTACTAAATTTGAATAAGGTACTTCAAGAATGAACTACAGAGGCTGATTCGGAATTTTAAAAATGCATAAACACGAGGAGAAGCAGACTATACAGGGCATTATTCAACTATTCAAATTTATTAAATTAGGTGCTAGATTTATCAATTTAGAATTAGAGGTCATGAGTGCAAATTATGCAAATCACAACTTGATCGGGAAGGTAAAGAACACTTTTATAATAGAGTAATATATAAATGGAATAGTTTGCTTGAAGAGGTTGAAGAACAGTTTTTTTTTGTTGTTCTTGTTAAGGAGTAGGTAGTTTTAAAAAACAATAAGATCGGAATTGAAGGATTGCTTGGATGTGTTGAAGAAGACAAATATCCTCTTCAAAAACAATATCAGAAAACCATCTTCCGAACAACTATATTCATTTTGTCAGGTCGCTTTGTTAAGATGGCTTGAACAGAAGCTGAAATTTGCAATATTAAATCACACTGCTCATTTCTGAGAAAGTATGATTACTTAAATTTGTGTACATTTACGATGCAATTGTACTCAAAAGAAAAACGAGAATGTTCAGGGACTCATTTTTAAGCACCCTTTTTACAGTGTGCCTGCAGTTGGTCGCTATTATTTAAATTTCTCATTTTATTTTTTAAATATTAGTTTATTAAAAGAAAACTATTAAATGTTTAAAAATTTATTTGCAGTAGAAGAATTCTAAAATTTTCATCAACAAACCATCACTCCATTGCAACTCCGAGCAACATAAGGTTATCTAATAGACTAAATGACCTCAATTTGAAGCGATGATTTAATAATTCTGCCAATATCACTTTCCCAAATCTTTTCTTTTACCGTGTGATTAATGCGCTAAACCATAAAAATAAAAGCTTTGGACAAACGCACCTTAAGTAATAAAATAAAAATAAAATGAAGCAGCTTTGAGCGATGCTCCACAATATAAAAAAAAGCTTGTTTTTCAGCTCGTTGAACACACTTTCTCATCATTAATCAATTTTCTTACAATTTCAATCTTCCGTTTACTGAAAGGAAGTCACTTACGTGAAGGCGTTTCGAAGACAAATATGGATGGCTGAAAGGTTGATGGAATGGTGGGATGTACAAGCCAATAGGAGGTATTTGGAAGAATATATCACATGTATTTTTTTGCCCAAATGCGTTAGTACTATGTTATATGTGTTTAACTTGTATGTTTAAGAGATTCCTTATCTTCGCATTAAGCTTGAACCGCTCGTTTAGAAAGTGTACTGAGTAGATGGAACATCCCAGCAAAAAAAGTCAGCATAAAATTGAAATTGAAGGTTTTATGCAGAGAAACTGCAGTTTTTTTAAAGATATATCAAATTAAAGGTTTTTGTTTCAATATCCTTCATAAAAACTGTAAAAAACCTTCATAAAAACCTGTAAAAATGCTTCAATTTTTAATCATGAAGATGCAGATCTTTTAAAAGTTTTATGGAGGAAAATTAAAAACATAAAAAAAACTGCAGTTTTTTGTTTTAATATCCTTTATAAAACCCTCAAAAAACCTTCAATTTGACAATTTTGATGAAGGTTTTATACTGACTTTTTCTGCTGTGATGTAAAGAGTCAGTTAGTTTTCGATGTCAGCTATTTTCTAGAAATCAATACAATGATCAATATTTGGATAAGACAAGTTTTATAACTGTACTTATCATTAAAAAAATATTAACCTTTTTCTTGGAGTTGACATGTTTGAAAACGCAATTATTCTTTTATAATTGTTATATATTAAATTACACAAGTATGGGTAGTACAGGGCATAGTAGCAAAAACAACAGTTTTCAAACAGCAATGCAATTGGAAGACCTGAGTTAGAACAATCACTAATATTTTATATCTGATTCTACAAGGCTACAATTTGTTGGACTGATGATTTATTTTATTATTTTACTGTAATATTATTTGTTTGGAGGTAGTAAAACTGTATTTTTCTCAGCTTATCATAAACGTGATTAAGACCAATTTTCGAATTTTCATCCTCACGTATTTAACAAGAACCATCAGTTTTATCCACCAGAAAAGCGCGGGATCACTACCACTCGATTTTGAACCACAGTGAAATGATGAAATTAACAGAAATTGTTCACATCCTACTCTCCAAACTTCTACCCTACCACCAACGGGAGGACATTTCATCCACGGCAGATTAACCACACGACAAAGCTTTGATCTTTATATGATGGAGATGGATAAACGTTGAAATGCAGACATGCACCAAGTGTAGTTGGAAGCCATAGGCGGCCATCTGGAAAATAATGCATGCTGAAGAACATATTGTTCGCTAAACATTTTTTGTAAACCCTATATGCCTTTATTTATTTTTGATTCTTCTTGTATCGCACTTGCCGTTCACGCATATATGTTTCAGTGTTTAACTGATTTTTTTGTATGCCTGACATACCCTTAAAGTTTGTTGGAACACTATCGAATCACCCTGCGTACATAAACTGTACCACCACATATCAAAACAGGTTCATTGTTACATTTAGACACTCTATCCTGGATTTCATATACGATCTTGAATACATTCAATTGTGGTGTATTATATAAGAAAATTTAACAGATATATATTGTAATTGTTTCATATACATCTTGAAATTTCGATTTATTCAAACTATGCTAAAAAATAACTTAAGTAGTCATTCAATTACTATTAAAGATTTTATCCAATGGGAAATTTTGAATAATGCCATGTATTATAGTTTAATGCTTGAAAACTTTATGCAGCAATTCTAAGCAATGGAAGTGCTGAAAAAGAGTTTTTTCCCCTGAAATTTGCAACACATTTTCAGTTAAAAATACTTTTCAATTATTCTATAATTTTACATTTTTATGATTAAAGCATTTAGTGAATGCTAG
This sequence comes from Troglohyphantes excavatus, assembly GCA_963932185.1. Lineage (NCBI taxonomy): Eukaryota > Metazoa > Arthropoda > Arachnida > Araneae > Linyphiidae > Troglohyphantes > Troglohyphantes excavatus. The sequence goes on from OZ010675.1 coordinate 47,743,224, forward strand.
CTTTAATAAAGTATTTAAAACTTATAGTTTTAACTTAATGAAATATTAGAATGTTTTGCATAATATTCACGTTTGATGTGACTTTATTGAGCTCGACATATTAATCTAGGGTCTCATATAATCTTGGATCTAACCAATATTAAGTGCAGAGATATTTAAACAGATGTATATTAGAAGATTGTAATACATATAGTGTTGTGATCATCAAACTATAGAAAATATCATTACAGGAGCATAGACTTCAGTCAGTTTAAAAGACAAGTAATTGGTGATGTGTGTTTGGGGTCTAATACAGCCTTGTTAGTAAGTACTTAAATGTTTATCTAAAAAAAATATTTAAATAAATAAGATTTAAATAAACAAAATTTTAATAAATAAGAATTAAATAAATAAGAATTACATAAATAAGAATTAAATAAATAAGAATTAAATAAATAAGAATTAAATAAATAAGAATTAAATAAATAAGAATTAAATAAATAAAAATTAAATAAATAAGAATTAAGTAAATAAGAATTAAATAAATAAGAATTAAATAAATAAGAATTAAGTAAATAAGAATTAAATAAATAAGAATTAAATAAATAAGAATTAAATAAATAAGAATTAAATAAATAAGAATTAAATACATATGAATGAAATAAATAAGAAAATTATTTAAAGTTAATTGAATAATACCAATTTTTAATTGCATAATACCAATTATTAATTGTTAATTGTATAATACCAATTATTAATTGTTAATTGCATAATACCAATTATTAATTGTTAATTGCATAATACCAATTATTAATTGTTAATTGCACAATACCAATTATTAATTGTTAATTGCACAATACCAATTATTAATTGTTAATTGCATAATACCAACTATTAATTGTTAATCGCATAATACCAATTCTGTAAAGGTGTCTAATAATTGTTAGGGAACGGAGGAATTGGGATCATAATATTCATTTTCTTAAATATTCAAAATAACTACTACTTAATACTAATTATCTTCCTTAAAAATTCATTCTTTTCAAACAATCCCTCATGCAAAGCTACGAACCACTTTTAATCTGACATGATTCCCAATATACCTTTTCACCGAAACATTTATATATGTTTTCCTTTGGAAGTAAAAAAAATCCTTTAAACGTATTCCCTACTCTTGTAATGTATTTCCAATCGGATTCTTGGGGCTATAAAATCATGGCTGTCAGAAGCACAAGCAGTTTGAATTATTCAAGGCGGCCCAATACTTCTGAATATTTCAAAGTATTACAGATATAGGAACGCTAAACTCTACGTAAATCTTCTTATAAATCGAATGTACTGATCAAAAGTAATGACTAAAGGGTCTAAACGTTCTTCATAATAATGTAGTATGTGATTTTATAGGTAATGTAGTATATGAATTAATAGCTAAAGTAGTAGTTGAATTTATAGGTAATGTGTTTGAAATAATGGTTCATGTAGTGTCTGAAGTAATAGATAATGTCCGATATGAAATTATAGATAATGTAGTATCTGTAAAATATATATGAAGTTGTATCCGATTTAATATGCTAGGAAGTATATGAAATAAAAGATAATGAGTAAATATTGTATTATATGAAATAGTAGATGATTTGGTACATGTAAATACTAGATAATGCAGTATCCTAAAAATAGATAAGGCACTATCTGATATATTAGATTTCGTAGTATTATCTATTATCTAGATAATGTAAAATCTGCTGTAATTTGCACTGTGTCTAAAATATTATAACCGTATTCCATACGCTCCCCCTTCCCATATGCTAAAGTGTACAGAACGTCCAGCAAAAAAGTCCGCATGAAACTTTCATCAAAATTGTCAAATTGAAGGTTTTTTGAAGGTTTTATAAACGATATTGAAACAAAAAACTGCAGTTTTTTTAAAGTTTTTAATTTTCCTGCATAAAACCTTTAAAATATCTCCATTTTCCCTTCATGATTAAAAATTGAAGGTGTTTTGCAGGTTTTTATGGAGGTTTTTTACTGTTTTTATGAAGGATATTGAAACCAAACCCTTTAATTTCATAGACCTTTAAAAAAAAATGCAGTTTTAATGCATAAAACCTTCAATTTCCAAAATTTTGAAAAAGGTTTTATGCTGACTTTTTTTGTTGGGATAGTGCATTCAGTTATCCTTTGAAAGGATGCTAAGTTAAAATCTACTGTAATTTTTCTGCAATGTTGCCCTTCGATTGTCTCTTACAAACCTAGATACTTTTCTTTCCGATAAAGCATTCAGTAGCCGCTGATAACCATAAGAAGCACGATGAAACCCAGTTTTTTAACGAAGAGTCTAGTCTTTAAACCCTATTAATAGTTTCTCTAGAACATTTCACAAATAAAGCGGTTTTGCTGATGCTTACTCCATGACTCTGAGTACACCATAAACACCCAACGTTCAAACAGCATTAAATCGTGTTTATACTTATACCAGTTCAAACAAAACGCTTCTACTAACGTTGTAAATAAGAACATTTCCATTTTTATACCTGTCTGGCCCTCTTGCGGAAATAGTGTGACGTCACAGGTCATTTATTTAAAAACGTCACGTGGTCATATAATTTGGACATCCAGTGTAAGAAATAATAGATTTTGAAGGATATTTAAAAATATATAATGTAGTAACTGAAATTGTAAAAAATGTATCATACAAAATATGTAGATTATATAGTATCTAAAATATTAAACTATGCTATACCAGATAAATGCAGCATATGGAATTAATGATGATGATATGGTTTTTATGATGTAGTATATGAAAAAATATACAATGTAGTATATGAAACAATAAACAATATAGTATATGAAATAATAAACAATGTAACATTTAGTATCTGAAATAGTTTATTGAAATGTAAGGGGCTGAATCCCCTGAATTATCTAACAAATTTGTTAGAATAAATCACTATTAAATCACAGGACACATTTAAAAATTAAGACAGATTTGTTTTATTAAAATAGATTATAATATTTTGAAGACGTAATATTTTTTCGAAGTTTAAATATACAAATGAAATATTTTTTATGAGCTTTTCCAAAAAGATAAAGAACAAAATAAATACTTCTTTTTATAGGGAATAAACTACATTGATTCTAATATATTAGTAGTTCTGGGAACATCAAACATCGAGACCCCCCCCCCCCCCCCCTCTCCCCCCAACAAAAAATATAATATTCTACAAATAAATTATATAAGTTTCGTTTTAAATGATTTTAAGAAACATTCATGCCAAATTTGAAAAAAAAACGAACAACTCGTTTGGCCGTGATTGCGTAGCAAACGAATTTACGGACAGACAAACAGAAGGAATACAGAACGATCGAATTAAAACCGGATCTTGCCGGATCTCAGTCAATAAATGTGGAAATAAAAATAATATTTTTAAAAAGACAATTTAGTTACACTAATATTGAAGTATAAGAAATACACATTAAAGACTGTTTAAGAATGGTTACCGAAATTCGACAAAGACAGAAAATCTGAGGAATGTCACAAATTTATAAAATTTTCATTCTGTATTTTTCTATAAAATATAAAAACTGCAACTGAATAAAATTTCTGACAAATTTGTACTTGGGATCTATTGGGAAATTGGTTGGAAACTTGAACCTAACAGAATACATGGAATACGTTTTCTTAATTCTTTTGACCAAACTTTTTTCCATTTAAACAAAAAGTTAAAATTTAACAGACGTTTTGCAATAAGGTATTCTTATATATACTTTGCCATGTGGAGTTCCTACGTTTAAGAACACAATACCACTTATACATTTTTTATTTTTGACTTTTCTGAATGAAATTTTAATGTATATTATTTAAATTTATGTAAGAGAACTATGTTTTACACACAAATTCCATAAGAGTTATTATTTTTAAACATATAAAGTTTTAAAGCTTTCTTTAAAACCCAAAGGCTCTTTTTAAATATACAGATTCTTTCACTAAACTTTTTTCTCTGATATTTTGAACTATAAAGCAATTAGAAATGATTAAAATTTTGTATACTATATATATTTGACTTTTTATAAATTGTTATTTATAATAACACAGATTTTTTCCTTAAAACTAATTTTTTTTACTTTAGTAACTTTTGAAAAATAAAACTATTACTTATAGAGCTAAATTCGTATGGCAATTTATAATATGCACATATTTCACAATATACTTTAAAAAAATAGATATCTCCTTGAAAACACATAAATGTCATCCAGTTTAAGATCTCAAATAATTAATTGAAAAAACTTATATATAGCTGTAGGATTTTACGAGCATATTTAGAAGATTCCAAACTATAATTTTAGCAAATAGCAAAAAAATCGAGAATTTTACAATTTTTTGGGTACTGTGTTCTATTAACTTGACGTTTAGTAAGAATAATAATCATTGGGAATTGTAATATGTATTCTTCTTTTTCAATGCCGTTTGAAACGAAAATTCTTTGTTATTATTGACTAACAACACTTAGGCGTACTAAGCTATCATATTACTTATAAATAATTAATTTATTTAGAATGCAGCTAGGAGGAGGCTGAAAGAAGGGCGAATATTCTAAATTTTGGACCTTTAAATTGTGTTATTTATTTAACTGAAATATGACAAATATATAAAATATTTTTTTAAGCAATATTTTATTTATTTTACACTATTTTGAATATTTTAGCACATTATACAGTTTTACTACCTATAACGTGGTAAAAATTAAACGAACGACTTACCTTTTTAGACCTCACAAATTAGCATTTTGATAACTGATTTGAACTGCATTGAGTTATCCAAATTTGACTAATTCCAAACAGAGAGGTTTATGGTTATTTTGTTGTATTTATTTATGTATAAATAAGGAGTTTTAAGAAAACGTTAATGCCACTCAATTAATATTTAATCATTATTTACCTAAGGGGCCGTCCACAAATGATGCCCCGTTTTAAGGGGGTTCATGAAGCTGTGGCACTTTGTTACTAGGTGAGAGGGAGGGGGTTGGGGGGTTGCAAAAAGTGTGACATCACTCACATCGCCTAAAAACATTGCAAATCAACAGAAACTACTAATAAAAAAAATCAGGAAAATAAAACTTTTAGGTTTGGTTTGTGTCAATATAGTTTCAGTTAAAAATATATATATATATATATATATATCAATCATATATAATTTTTATTGCAATACTGATATTGTTGGTAGAAGAAAATGGTGTAGTAATTCAAAAGTTATAAGGGGTGGAGAGGGCTTAACTAGTTCCATTCCTAGAAAATTTACCAATATAAAAAATAAACGCTAATTAGCAGTTATATTAATTAGTTAGTCATTATTAATTATCAGTTAGGTTAATTAGATATTAGGCTAATTAACAATTAGTTGCTAATTATTAATAATGTTAATTACTAAGGAATTTACATACATTTCTTAGGATATTAGTAATTTTTGGTAGACATTTTTTAAAATGGGGGTGGGCTTGATCCGACCCCCGATTCTCACGTCTATTGTAGAAGAACGTGATATGTGATATATAGGGAACATTTGGAGAAAAGATGATTTATAGACGGTCCCAAAAGAACCATTTTTAATTAAAATAACGAAATCTAATGTGAAAAACTGAATATTTATGAAAAGATAATTATGTTTATTCATCGTTTTATTGTAGATATCCCATTAGGAAATAATTTAATTTCAGTTTGTTGAAATGCTTTGTGTAAAACCACAAAAAAAATATTTAATGTTGAATTATTTTTTTCAGTTCTTTTTAAAAATTTACCTGTAATGAGTAAAGTCTTATTTCATTATAGACTAAAAATATGTATATAGGAAATGTATAGTTCGAGTTGTTCAAGTTTTTAAATATTTACCTTTTTTACTCTCCTCTTCGGTTTTGAATGCATAATAAAATTCCTTTTGATCATAGCCAGTTTCCAAATTACAGAAAAGGAAGAAAAAAGAATCCCAGGAACATAATGAGACTAAGAGTACTAGATTACTTCTCAGCCTTTGTTATTGTACCTAATAATGGGATTCAATTCAAACCAATGGCAATTCAACTTATGCCAATTCAAACAGGAATCGTTATTATGAGAAACCAGCTTAACGAGTTTTATTTGCTTATTATTATAATTTTTTTAAGTAATTATTGCCATCTATCTACTTCCTGTATTAATACAATAAAATATGCAGGGTAACTGGCTAAAAGCATCTTGTTACGCCTTTAGAGTGATATATTCTGACACAATAACTCCGTGACAAATAGCACGATTCACATAAATCTGGTCACGTATAATAGAAAATAGATACAAATAAAATAGAGCAAAGCGTATACGTGGCATGGATGAAGCCCAATGACGGCGTCAGATGAAAACCTTCTTTTAATCATCCCTTCTGTTAGCAAGGTTTGTGACCAATGCCCCCCTCTCCCCTCCACTTCCCATAGTCTTCTTCGATTGATTTTTATTATTATGATTATTTGTTATAATAATATAGAAAATTTACATTTTTAATCAAGAATGAAGAAAGTAAATTTTTTGATTTATTTACTTAATTTATATGTTAAACGGGAAATACATATATAACCAAGAAAAACCTATAGTTTCTTTTTAACATCTTAATTAACGCAAATGACCAACATATTAACAAAAGCGTGAAAAATCCGATATACGAAGTCTAATGAATGTAACTTGACCTATATATATAATTTTTAAGTATAAATACTATACCTTTTTTAGGTGTGGTTATCAGTGTTTTTGCAAGCAAATAATAACATGCTTTTGTACTTATTTAGAGTTATATTTATTTAAACTAATAATCCAAAAACAATCAAAATATGCAACTCAAATAAATTAACAAGATTCCGAACATCTTTATTTCATACATCCTATTTCTAAGTCAACACATTGGAGCGCCCCGACCGAACAGAAGTGTCAGAGTTATCACCTGTACTGACACAAATTTGCTCTCATTTAATAGAAGTTACAATCGATGCTTTATAAAACTATGAAATAAAGTATGCAGGGGGCTTGGATAGGGACATAGGCGTCTGACTGAAATCATCTTCTTTAAATTATCTTCAATTGGCGAAGTTTTTATTAGTGACCAATCCACATTTCTATACATCTGCTGAAATGACATTTCACGTAAAATACAATGATAATAAAATTGACACATATAACAGTTTAGCTTCTTAATATATACTTTATTAAACAGAGGAAAATATGAAACCGGGATTCGATAATCCTTCCTTACTAACGCATCTATTAACGTAGCTTAACAAGCTCCCCAGTTAATGTCCATCTCTATTTGTCAAATCCCATTGTTGGGCCCATACAGTGGGTCGTCCCGACAGAACAGGAGTACCACAGTCCTCACCTGTGTTAGCCGGGGCCGGGCGGTAACCAGGGGGAGGGTAAGGGACAGGGATGACTTGTCGCCATGGCAACCGCGCGACGCCCCGAAGTTGCGTTGGAGCAACAGGACCGCAGCCCCGGTTACAGCCCCTCCATCTCTCTTCTTCAGACATCCCTTGGAAAGAGGCGTGGGAGTCAGGGGCTTCTCTCCAGAGCAGACGACACGAAACCAGGTATGTCCTCTTACTCACCCCCCATCCTTACCAGACGATACTGGGATTGAAAAGGTGTGGTGTCGACCCGAATGGGGAAGAGTGTGTTGGTACTGAGGGTGGTACTGTCTTGTTGAAAACTTTTTTGATGGTCCCTTCTGTGGTGTGTGACTGTAAAGATATTACGAAAAGTTATTGAGAGTACTGAGTACTCTTTGTGGGAGTGTGTAGTTAATTATTTGTACTGAATGTGTATCCTTTTTCGTTCTGTGTGCCTTTCGTGTTGATGACCCTGTCCAGGTGCTTATTCGAGGTGTGTGTCGGATTGTTTGAAAAGTTTTTTTCCTGGTGTGGAGGAGAGTTAATATTTGTTGAAAAATCGTGGTAAATGGAATTAGGTATATTGACCATTTAAAATATATATGAGATAAATAGCTCATTTAAAAAAACAATTCTAGAGGAAATCCATCCGGTTTATGTATAATAATTGCTGAATACATCTGAAAGTACTAAACTATAATCATTAAGGTCTATTACTTATAACGATGATAAAAGTATATTGCTAATATCCAGGAATAATCTATCTTCTTTTACAAACATTACTGAATACATCAGAATACTATAACAGTACAATAAGGATTGCTTATGCCAAAACAAAGAAGAAAAATCTATAAACCAAAAGAAATAACATTTATTGACAAAACAGAATAAATAATATTAAAACTTTTTTAATTAGTTCAAACTTTACTTGTGATTAAGGAAGGATATGGTAAATAAGTGTTAGGAAAAGTGCCAAATATTTTAATAAATGTTAAATATAGCTCAATGTTTGAATAAAAAATCCGTCTTGATTAATAAAACTATTCAAATCGTATGTATAATAAAATAAATGTTAACTATTTTATATTAATTTAAGATAATTATAAAATGTATCTGTGTTAAAATGAGCGCCACTAATATGTTAATACATGTTAAAATTATAGCTTAATGTTGAATATTATGTCCTTTAAAAATACTGAGCTTTTATTACTAAATATATTTCACTCAATTTTTATTGTGATTGTGAACTATTGGCAAATTATGTCGGCCAATATATTAAAGACGTAGTCGTTGGAATTTATGCTGTGCTTCGGAACCATATTTATGAGCTTTTGGAAAGTAGATATTTTGAAATATTAGGATATTTAAATCAATTATATAGGGTTGGAAAATCGTTGAACCTAATTATATAAGACTGGATAATTTCTGAAAGCAATTACATCGGATTAAAGAATTAGTGACACTAAAAAAATGTGCTTCGGAATGTTTTGATTGATATAGGAACAGAATTCTATGTCAAAAAATAATAATTAATATTTAGAGAAAAAACATTGCAGGGATAAAAGTTCAAGTATCGTGTTTATCACCTCTACTAAATTTTTCAAATTCAAAAGTTATTATAGATTATTGTCTCACCAGAAGTAATGGATACTTACAGTTTTTAGAATTGATATGTTTCCGAAAATACACCTCCCGTTACAAGGGTTAGTTGAAGTCTTATCGTACGATAATAAATACCAAAAGTAAGAATTTCCTTGTATAATAATTCTTTAAATATATTATAAATACTGACATTAATTAAAAATACTGAATTTAACTAAATGTATGATTCGTCTGCTGAATAATTTCGACATAAAATGAAACAAGTGACTTCGAAACGACATTTTATGTAGGGTATAAATATTCAAACTCAATTATAATACACAAGTAGATTCAATTATAAACTATGGGTATCTTTGGCGATTCATTGCAGTTTCATTCTGAATGAATAGAAAAAACCATGAATACATTTAGGGCATTATAAAAGTTACTGAAATTGATTCTGATAAGTAATCTAGACGTTTAGCATATATCAGTATTACTGAACAATATACACAATTTTAATAATATGTAATCATTATCACTCCTTGGATCTATTACATTTTAACTTTAGTACACTTGTTCAACTATAAAAAAAAACCCATTGGATACTCTAGTGGCGTAATAACCTTAGCCTTAATCAACCTTAACGGTTGATAACTTTTGGATTCTCTAGAAAATTGTTACCAGGCTACAGTAAAATCGTTAAAATTTGGATACTTCATTCAATCGTTTGAATACTATTACTGAATATTAATACAGTCAATATACGTCTGCTCAATAAGCAATAAATGATTGGCACTCTAGTAAAATTGAATATTAAAAATGATTATTGATTTTAACGGTTGATAGATTTTGGATACATTAACAATATTGACACTGTTGACCACATCTAACCATTGATATATTGGATACGCTTATTATATTTGGAATCTAATATTGAAATTTGACATTGGTAGGCGATAAGTGTTGATAAATCTAGACAACCTTCTCCATTTTGACTGACACTTGCCATTAAATACTGGACACAAAGACAAATTTCACAAGTATGACTGACACTTGCCATTAAATAGTGGATACACAGACAGCTTTCATGATTTTGACTGACACTTACCATTCAATGCTGGATACAAAGACGACTTACTCGATTGGGATTGTATATCGCTATTGAATACTGGATATCTAAACCATACTACATTCAGACTGTCACTCACCACTCTAATTAAAAGACATATTGGATACAACGGACAATTCATTGCTAATGGGAATAATGACCACCAAGAAAGAACCAAAGATTGCTTCCGAACAGCTGGTGTCCATCGCAGTGCATGAGGGGCGTAAGGACAATGTCATATGACCCTTGGGGCGCGGTCGACCGGCCACCATGAAGCTCAGCGTGACGACATTCAGGGCAGGGGCGCAACGCCTGACAGCCCTTTGGCAGGCCAACCAGGCTAGGTCTTCGTCGAATGGCCCGAGCAGACTGAGCATTCCGTCTTCAGTCGAGGATGACGTCGAGTGCTTGCTGCCGAGGAGGGTTAACAGCCTGGATTCGCTTGAGATTGGCGAGAAAAGATCTGGGCCGAGAACGCCAAGGAGCATTACAACCCTTGGACTGTCGCAGGTGAGTTTTTAATTTGTAAAATTCTTTTTTTAATGAGTTTGTGAAATTTTGCATGCGTTTTAACTCTTTGTGCTTTATTGTTAACTCTCTGGATATTAAACAATGTATTATTCTTTTGATACTTGTTCTACTGGCATGTGTCTTTGAAGTGTTATTTGGTTCCTTATATTGTTTCTTGAGCATTTAAAAATTTTTTTTAGATTCTACGTAAAATATTAATTTAAAAAAATGTGACAATGGTTGTTATAAACGTTTATAGATATAGGACAGGAACACTTTTATAATAACATATTATTATGGAATACTTTTCATAGTCGCGAATATCATATTCTTGAGTAATAAAACTGCCATTTTTGTTAGTTGTTCCTCATTAACTCCAAAATAAGTATTTATATTTATATAATCCAATTGTAATTAAGAATTTGAAGGAAATAACGAAAACGGATGTAGTTTATAAAAAAAGACTATCTGAAGAAGAAGACTAGATATACTAAAGTATATCAAAGACTGTTGTAAGAAAAAAGATTCAATCTTTGAACTAGAATGTATAGTTCGGTTGTTAAGATAATAATTTGTTCTGTCATGTTATTTTCTTAAAAAAAGCAAGCACAACCTGCAATATCTATAACTTTTTTTTTCGACTGATATTTCGTTTTTCGAAGACAATAATATATGTTTACCTACTACCACATACACAGCCAACATTTTTTTAAAAGAAAACTATCCTTTTCAAATTTTTTTTTTGATATAATCTATTTCAATCTTTTGATCTTCTAAAAGTCCTGATTAAGTGTAAAAATCCACTCAAGATTAGACTGCAAAATAAGAATTTTATATAATCACTTTAATATTATTTATTTTAGTTTAATCTTATGCTTTAAAATATTCTCTTAAAGTTGAGACATAAAAAATGTTGTCAATATTGGCCATTTTTTTTGGATATTATAGCTGTGTGACTACATCGAAAAGTTATTTGAGTATAGTATGTTTGTGAAAAAACGTGATGAAAGTTAACTAAAAATTTAAATATAAACGCATCATTGCAAAGAATAGTTTACAAAAAGTAACGTTTTGTATAATTATTCTTTAAAAACACCATGAAACGGTTACTCTCTAAAACGATCACATCTGTCGTAAACATTTTCAAAGAGGGTTTATTTGGAATTTGATATAACTGTCAAGAATTTCATGAATGTCAGTATCCACAGTTTTTATTTTTAATGCTACAAAAACGATTTATTTGACTTTTGTAAAAATAATTAATAAGTTTATTTTAGATAGGAGAACATTTTATTAAGTAATTTAAAAGCACGGAAATGGAGTAAGAAGTACAAGAATTAGAGTAGATATGGTGATAATATTTAAATAAATAAGTTAATAAGTTTCAAATACTTACATATCACTTATAAATAAATATCCAAAAGCTCTTCTTAAAAATAAATTATATTTAAGGGCAATACTTTTTAATACATTTTATTTTGTAATATCGATATATTTAGATATATAAATATTTAATAGAAAATTATTTAACAGGATTAAACATATTTATATTCTACTACTTTAAAAATTTAAAACTGTGATTAATTTTTTTTAATAAAATTTACTATTAATTTAGTGAAGACATTAGTAAAATATGGTAAAATAATTCCATTAATAATATTATTACATATAATTGCAGTACACCAATTATTATTTATTTTTCCCACTATTTTAAATAAATTCACTTAGTGTCAAGTTAGTTAGAATATTTTCTTTTCATTTCTTCAAACATGCATTTTTTTTGTAAGATAACAAGCATTAAATCCGTTGTTTTTATTTATAAACACACCTGAACACTTTCACTAATGTCTTTCATTATATATTAAACAAGACATTGTCAACACAGGTGCGTCATTGGAAATTTATTCTGCCACGTTACGGTGCTTATAAAAAATATATTCTAAGAAAACTGACAAAAATTTGGCTTGTTTAAAGTTCTTTAATTATTTATAATAGTGAATTAGTCAGCTAAATTCAAGAAGATGTATTAAATTCAAGGAAAAATAGGTCTGTTGATATAAAGAAAATGGTTAAAATGTACATATATCCAAATATTTTTAATAAATGTTTGGAATCTAAAATCTAAAATCGAAATATAAAATCAATTGAAATCGAATTAATTGCAAATAACAAATGGAGAATTAAGAAAAAAATTCAATTTCGTAAAAAAAATATTGACATTAAACTTTTATTTATAATAATGTAAGAATTGTTAAATTAATTGTGTTTAATTAAAACTTGATATTCAAGTTCATTAGACATTTTTGTTCACACGAATATAAAGGCGATTGATTTTTCAATACGTAAACATGTTTTCACAGATTAAATTTTCAAATAACGTTTCCAGTAAATTCTTTTTAAATAATCAAATAAATTTTAATTAGATAGTTTTTAAGTTATATTGATTAAACTTTATAGGTGGTCCGTTGTTCAATATATATCTAAATGTATTTTTAAAAAACTACTTTTATAATACATATCGAAATGTATTTATTTTAGAGTAAAATATTTGTGGTGCATTATATATATGTTTATTACGCTATTATAATATAAATACATTTTGTAAATTCTTTGGTTAATTTATTGTAATTTTTGAAATTGTGTTTTTGTTGTTGTTTTTATTGCGTTGACCACAATTTTGTTTAATTTGTATAGTTAAACATCATGGAATTTAAGCATGCAAAAATGTTTTACAAAGCGCAATTGATTTAATAAGTTTTAAATACTATTTAATTACATTAATCATACATATATTTATATAGCAAAAAAATACCTTCTACTATAAAACTATAGACTCAAGTCTCACAGTTTTTGAAAACTTTTTAAAGTAAAAAATTGGCAATACACCAAAGTATTTAATTAAAAGTTTTAAAATTATTTTTAAAATAGGTTTAAATTTAATCAACTGAAGGCATTTATTCGTCCGTAAATGGCAAGGTTTCCCAGAAACACCTGTAATTCTTTCAAAATCATGAACACAAATATTTTCCCAGTATTGCAAGGGTCTCAGAAAACCCATGTTAGAAAATACCACCTAAATATGGCTAAAACAAAACCATTTATAACTTAAACAGAATTTCATATATGCACTAAAAAAACCATGACCATCTTTAGTTTACTTTTTAGCCACCAAATGCCAGGATATGTCAAAAAAGAGATAATTGGGTTCGGATTTATTTGACAACAAATACCACGTATATCATCTTACTTTTTTGTCATATAAAATAATTGGATCTGAGTTCTCACTGAAATTTTTTTATATTGTACTGTTTTATATTGTAATGAAAAAGGTTTTGAAAGAATATTCAAATGAGTTATTTCAATAAGTTTGCGTAATTTTAATATACATCTTCAGGACCAATCCCTTTGTTTGACAACCCACAGAGTTCAATTTCTTCGCCAAATATTTTTAAAAATATGTTTTTAGATGTCGGAAAGGTATTTTGTGCTGCCAACTATACTTTTCAGAAAGAAAGAAAAATGTTTGGGGTAAGGGTTAAAAATCTCAGTTTTTCTGTTAGATGGTTACGTAACCTTTACTTGTAGGCTGGAGCAACATATGTCCCATTGAGTGGGGATGGGTTTTGGACACTTTCGACTCGTGGAAAGGAAGGGGGGAGGAATTCTCCACTGAAATGAGTGTATATCGTCCGCCCAACGTTGATGTTTATGTCATCTGAAAAAAGTTACGGAGCGTATAGTTAATATATAAACAATCTTCTAAGATATCAAACAATTTTTATTAATGTATTTACATGAGTAATTACAATGATTGATCAAAAACAATCGAAATCAGCTTATTAGTTTCTAAAATTAATGCGGACGAATATAGACCGTCCTGCATTATAATTAATATACATGTGTGGGAACATTCATTAAACATTTTATTAAGCTTTGATATAGGAAAAAAATTAATTCTATTTATTTCTTTATATTTTATGCACTTTATTCTTTAATTTTAACAGATTGTTCATGTTAATACTTGATGAAACTAATTTAGTAAATATGAAATTTTATTCCTAAGTAGACACGATCCCTTTTATCATAAGAAAATAATTAAAATGTCATTTTTTGATTTAGCAAGATCATATGCAAAGAAGAATAAAAAAATTAAAACACAATTTTTTTTATTAATTTCTATTTCAATCAGTTATTTTGAAGAACATAAATCATTTTTATCGCATTTTACATTTTAATTTTTAAATTTCGTATGATACGAAATCTAAAATCAATTGAAATCGAATTAATTGCAAATAACAAATGGAGAATTAAGAAAAATATCTCCATTTCGTAAAAAAAATATTGACTTTAAACTTTTATTTATAATATTGTAGGAATTGTTAAATTAATTGTGTTTCATTAAAACTTGTTATTCATGTTCATTAGATATTTTTGTTCACACAAATATAAAGGCAATTGATTTTTTGAATACGTAAACATGTTGTCACAGATTAAATTCTCAACTAACGTTTCCAGTAAATTCTTTTTAAATAATCACAATAAATTTTAAATATATAGTTTTTAAGTTATTCCTCAAACCATAATTAAAAAATATTTTAAAGTGTAGTATTTTTATTAGTTAAAACATTGAATACATTGGCTGGAAAATTGTAATTCACAGTGCGTAAACGTACGACCTTCACTGTCAATAAGTTAAATATATTGTTTGTTCAAACCGTTATATTTTAGTTTTTGTAGATTCGAACTAAATAATGAATATTGAATGTATTCTTTTATTGCCAAAACTTGTTTTAATGTTTTCATAGATTTTTAAGGCACCTGAAATAAAAAAAACTGCTGGATTTGTGTGTTCATGACCGGAAATTTCTTTTAATATGCTAGCTAATTTTCTAATTTAACAATGTAAAAAAAAAAAAACACGGGACTGATTTGAAATAGCACTTGATTATTATTCAAATTTACTTTTAAAATACCTTTTAATTTAGAATAATTCAATTTGTAGATTTTTCGAAAAACTATTATTGGACGAATAAAAATGGTACTTAAAACAAACTAAAATAAGTTTTGAATTATTTGTTAAATTCTGCCATTATTTAGCTTAATTAAAATTGGATTAAAAAATAGATTGAAAATATTTTCATTTTTTTTTATGTTTATTGCCATATGAAACAGTATTATAGTTGTACACAGACCTCCATTATAGTTTCATTAATTTTTATCATTAGAAAATAAATTTAGTAGAAATTAAATTTAATTGAAATTTAAAAGATCTTAAGTTGAAAAATAAAGAAAATTGGGGGAAGAGTACATTTATATTAATCCACCTTAAAATAAAAGAGGATAAAAATATTTATTTTTTATAAGTAACCTACTTTAATATATCTTAAGTTTCTTAGAAAATATAATTACAATAGAAATGAAATTGTGACCATTTTTTAGATACATTATTATTAAAAGTAGTTGAAATATAGACAAGCATTAAGTGTTTTTCAAAGTTATCGGCAGCAAATTGGAGCACCTTTTGCAAAATTATGCAAAATGCATTGTTCACTAAACATGTTTTTATACCATATCTGCTTTGAAATAGAATAATATTAATTTATTTGTTATTCTTCAAGAAATACGATATAGAACAGATCTTGATTGTGATAAGCTCAATACAGAACTTCTTTGAAATAGAATAATATTAATTTATTTGTTATTCTTCAAGTAATACGATATAGAACAGATTTTGATTGTGATAAGCTCAATACAGAACTTCTTTAAAATATAATAATAAGCTATACATAAGAAGATGCGACAGTTAAGTAAAACTATATTTAATAAAAATTTATATATTATATTAACATATAAAATCAAACGTCGGTCCTCATTATCACCAAATAACACAATAATTACTGAACTGATTGAGTTACTATAAATTCTTTTGCTATTGATAACATAGTTACTGAAATAAATGTTATCATATGATGACACATTACCCATAACTAAAGATAATTATATCTTAAAACAATGTTTTGCTTTTGATGCTAGGTGTTCAACCAGAGACTCGCATTGTAAAAAAGGAAGCTTTTGTTTTTTCCAATCTCTCGTGGATCAAATGTGCTCACGTTGGTTCCAGTGTTGAAGTTCGAAGATATATTTTTTTTAGTTTTGGAGTAGTTATTTTCAACTGCGTTGTACGAAATTACATGGGGATATCTTTACGTCGTGGTAGACACCCAATCATCGTCAATAAATCCTATGTTCTGGTGAAACGTTCATTTTAAGCACTTCTAATCATGACACAATCATAATTTTTAAAAAAAAAGTATGAAACTCTTGAATATTTTTGTTTGGATTGCGAGGTCAACTGTTTCCAGAACTAAACCGTTTTTTGTTTACGATACTTTGAATACAACAACATTTGATGCAATAATTAACAATCCCTGTTAACATTTACCATCCCCTCTTTCAATAAATTAGGATCGCTTATTGGAAAAGAATGAAAAAAAAAAAACGATACAGTTAGTTTAAAACATTCCTAATCGTGACAAAATTATTAAATTTTTCTCCAATATCTCATAACTTAATTTCCAATTTAGAATGCCACCTAGAAAGAACTCACTGAACTTTCTTATTATGCAAAATAGCATATGATATAAAGTTCGAGACACGTTACCATTTATGTAACGTCATTTTGAAGTACAGGTGATATTACACGCATGTGTTAATAGCTAGTGGAGATCACGTATTTTGTTATTCACCAATCACAGAAGTGTTCGTGGTATCCATAAGATTTTTGATCTCGACACCATATCGTGCATGAAGCTCCTTTGTTAATTCGACCAATGACCTGAAATATAAATAGAGATGATTTACTTCTAAATGTGGAATACATAATAATAATAATATCATAATATATACAAAACACATTTATCTCTATCCAATCACAAACAGCCTTTGTCTATGAAAATAAGTATCTGGCGTGCTTCAATGAACCAAATGCTATTATAAATTATATAAAATTCCGAACTATTACTGCTATATTAAATTTTCAAACAATTGCATTATAATGGAACTTGCGGTCATATTAAATTAAGTTTAAAACTGTCCGTACTTATTGAATACTAACTATAAATCGAATATGTTGAAATCCTTTGATTAAAATTAAATCATTTTCAAATGGGTTCTATCCATACCTAAGTTAATGAACTAAAATTTAATGAGAAGTACCTGATTTGGAAGCGTGACTCATTTAAAGGTACAGTGGACTTTCAAAATAGCAAAAATCTATTAAAAGTATGATTGTAATTTTTTTTGCTATAAATAACACTGTTGTTTATATTTATAAGCACAATTCTATTATATAAATGTCCCAATTAATGTGTATATACCCCATAATTTTTGCAAAACAAGTTTTAATTAATACATCTTTCACAGAAATGAATTTTTCTCATCTTGTAAAATGTGGAAACGCAGGTAATATTTTGAAATGTTTATGCGCATTCATTTTTTTTGTTAGAATCGTAAAACTTTTTTAAATGTTTTACATATTTATAGAAAATGATTTTCATTTCATGAAAGTTGAATAATAACTTTTATATAATGTTGTTTTGAAATATTTATATATTTCCAAATTTTTAATGTAAGTCAAATGTTTTGTGCAAAAATGTAAAAAATCAAATGTAAAAAAAAGGTTTTGTGTAAGCAAAATTAGTTAGGTATTAGCAAAATTAGTTAGAAACTTTGTTAGGCAAGCGAAATTAGTTAGGAAAATAATTAAGTATGTAATATGTTGTCAAAAATGCTAAAATAAAAAATATTCGTATAAAAAAATTGTACATGGAACATTTATAAATAAATAAATTATTATAAGTTTTTTTTAAAATTAAATGAAAAGGTTTTTGTTATTTACAAACCACATTTTTTCCTATGTTGACTGATGATTATAATTACATGTTAAAAATGTCAGAGTGTTAGCTTACAAACTAAATTTTTGTTTTTGATAGTCCACTGTATCCTGCAATGATAGATGACTGCAGATATCACGAAAAAAAAGGCTTTAGGTGTATTGCCTCTTATGTAAATAACTACCGATGCCTCTTATTCATAGCTAAATACCTAAGAATAAAATTCTGTAAAAATAAAATTTCAAAAGATAACATGAGAAAATATTGACTAGTTCCTTGGAATCGGTTCCTCGAGTCTAGGAATTAGCTACATGAAGTTTATTTTTCAGAATTAAAAGTTTATTTTTGCAGTTCCTTCATACCATTACTTTTATTGGAAAAAGTTAAAATTAAATATTCATTTAATTTACTTTGAAATCCCAGTTTTAAAAAAAAAGTTTATTTTTTGTATAATTTCGGCTGCGTTTGTAAGATTGGTTAGAAGATCATTTTATCTTACTTTTTATACTTTTCGATAATGACATAGGGTGGTTAACATTATTGGCTGATGGTCATTTAGTTGATAAAATTGATAATAAATAATTAAATGTTTTCAACTTGTTCGTAGAATAAAATAAAAACAACTTTTTAGCTCATTTTTCTTAAAGTCGGTTTCCCTTCTTTAAAAAAAATATTTTATATAGTTAAATAAAAAATAATCATCTAATTTCTGAGTATCTTTAACTATTTTTTACTTCTCCGATTGCGAATGCCGTTCTTGAGACTATCCTTTACAAAAAGAGAGCCACATAAGAGCTGTGGATCGTGACTTTAATAGCATTCGTTTTCGACTAGATCAGCAAGCTTGCGTTTTGACGAGAAATATTAAGTCTTTTTTTTGAATCCCAGACAGGGAATTATAATGAAGATTAAGACTTTAAAAGAAATAGACAAACTCTTTTGAAATATCGGATTATGAAAGCTTTCTGTTCTTTATTCTAGTTGAATTAGCTTTACACATGTGAGCTGTATGGAGGATTATGTTGATGCATGATGGGCTTCAATATTATGTTTTTTAATGTGTTTGGTATTTTCTTCCAATTTTCAAAACTAAAACAAAAAGTAATGGAATAACTAGCTGATCTTCTTCCGTTGTTGGGAATTTGGATTTACGTAGACTTCTTTCCATATATAAACAAAATAAGTATTAAACTTATCCACATAACGATTTAAAAAAATATTTTTTTAAAAATATATTTAAGTCTGCTTAATACGAAGTGACATTTATTTTCATGAAAGTAAAGAATATACATATTACCTAGTATACAGTTGCGAATTTTCAAATTTATGTGCGTATATAAAACATTCACAACTTTTGTTGAAAAATTATCGTTAAAATCCGATGGAATAACTAGCTGATCTTCTACCGTTGTTGGGAATTTGGATTTACGTAGACCTTTTTCTATATATAAACAAAATAAGTATTGAACTTATCCACATAACGATTAAAAAAATATTTTTAAAAAATATATTTAAGTCTGCTTAATACGAAGTGAAATTTATTTTCATGAAAGTAAAGAATATACCTATTACCTACTATACAGTTGCGAATTTTTAAATTTATGTGCATATATAAAACATTCTCAACTTTTGTTGAAATATAATCGTTAAAATCCATATATTACAAATCTGTAACTTTATAGAAAATAAACTTAAAAAAAAATATTTCAAATTTTTAACAATATAACAATATAATTTATAAAAAATAAAAAATATTAGACGATTAATATTGTGAATTTGTAATTTGTAGTGTATTTGTACATCCCCAAAAATGACAATAAAATAGTAATCAAAATAATTTCATAAGGTGTTTCATAATTTTTGACAAGCTTATTTTTATATATTGGTAAATGAGAGGTACTAAAATTTTATAAATTTATACCATTTATTTTGAAAATTATATAATTTAAAGTGTTACCTTTATTCTTGCTAAGTATTGTACACCTGTGTCCTACAGGCTGCGTGGGAATATATTATACCTAATTATTTTAATACAAGGGTTATTAATTTCTATAGTTTTTTTTTTGTATTAATTGCCGATTAATCTAATGAACCAAAACTTAGTTGTTTATTTGCTTTCACATACTTTGTTGTCTCGTGAGTTTTAATATAGTCTATTTATTATTGCTATGATCATTTCACCAAACTTTTGAAATTGAAGGTTTTTTGTCTCAATATCCTATGTAAAACCTTCAAAAAACCTTCAATTTGACAATTTTGATGACGGTTTTATGCTGATTTTATTCTAGGCAACTGATATATTATAAAATATACGATTAAATGACATAATAAAACAAAAATATATATTTAATAAAGTCGAGCATGCTAATCAAGTAATATGGACCCATACCATAGGAGTTTCAGGAAAATCTACAGTTTTTCTACGAAAAAAGTGAAAAATCTCCAAAACCGTTATTGTTATGTCTTCCCTTAAATTAGGCCATAGATTATTTTATAGATGAATAACGTTATTTTATTTAACTGCGTGCAAAGAAAGGACATATTTTGATAGGTAAATATAAAACTTCTTAGCTCAAAAAATATATTTTAACTTACAATATTGCTTTCTCTTCGTTCAAAGGTTTTATGAATTCTAAAGACGAAAGTCGAAAAAGGTAATAGAATATAGCTCGGTTTATATTTCATTTATGTTTATTTTTTTCTCAAATAAAGTAAAGCTTCTTTATATAGAGTTAGGATTTGCGTTATTGCCTTATTGGACATTTTGAAAACAAACTCAGCAGCTAATGCGATTATAGAGACTTTTCCAATAACAACCTTACTTAAATTGAGTGTACAGTATGCACTAAGAATATGGATTTTAAGCCTGCTGCATGGATAAAATTGTTTTGTTACTAAAATTGTTGAGTTACAAAATTGATAAAAGTGGTAAAATAAATGTTACACCTAATAACATAAAACTATGTACACTGTAAAGAAAAGGTACTTAAAAATGAGTACCTGAATATACTCGTTTTTCTCTGAGTAAAATTGCATCGTAAATGAGCGATGACGTACTCAAATTTAAGTAACCGTACTTTATTAAAAATGAGCAGTGTGATTTAATAAGAGCTAATTTCAGCTTCTGTTCAAGCCATCTTAACAAAAAGACCTGACAAACTTAATATAGTTGTTCAAATGATGTTTTCCACATTATTTGATGCCGATTGCTTAAAGGGAAACGGAGTTATTAGAGTTCAATTATCTTACTTCCCATACTTTTGGCACACCTTTTTAAGGTTTATTCTGTTTATAACTTGTTCAAGTCTCCATGGTAGTACAACGAATAAGGCCCTGAACTGCCTTGCCTGAGGATATGGGGTGGATTCCCGGTAAGTTTTGATTGTGATCGTTGATATTTATTAAAAGTGATTTATGAAGGCAGCCTATGTAGGCAAGCTAATGCTCTTTTTATTCATTTTTACTCATTGTACTAATTTTTGAGTACACGTCTTTTTCAAACATGAAACTTATATATTCGGGGCTATGATAAGCAACGAATGTAATAAAAAAATTATTAATGCAACTAGCTGTTATCCGCGGTTTCATACACATTAAAAATGTGCGCTTTTAGTTATTAAAAGCCAAGAAAAATCATGAAAACTATACTTTGAACCTGTATAATTTAAAGTAAGATAATTATAATGCGCTATTGCTGATACATATTTTGGTTGTTAATATTATTGGCTAAAGACTGCACTAGCCTAAGATTGAGGATTCAACCAACAATATATATATATAACAACTTTGAAATGAATATTTAATTTTTCTCAAAGTTAAAATGATTTATGTATTTTTCTTTCGAACAGCAATAGTTAATCGACATCAATCAGTGTTTTTATTAGGATGTGGGAAACACATAAATAAAAAATTAAGTAACCCTTTTTTTTAATGAAATTTTTTTGGTGGCTTGTTAAAGTTCGAAGCTCCTTCTTATGAATATGTGTTACTATCAATTCAATGAAATATGTTTTCGAGAAAATTAAATATTTTTTCAAGAAAATGAAATATGTTTTCAAGAAAATGAAATATGTTTTCAAGAAAATGAAATATATTTTCAAGAAAATGAAATATTTTTTCAAGAAAATGAAATATTTTTTCAAGAAAATGAAATATGTTTTCAAGAAAATGAAATATGTTTTCAAGAAAATGAAATATTTTTTCAAGAAAATGAAATATGTTTTCAAGAAAATGAAATATGTTTTCAAGAAAATGAAATATGTTTTCAAGAAAATGAAATATGTTTTCAAGAAAATGAAATATGTTTTCAAGAAAATGAAATATGTTTTCAAGAAAATGAAATATGTTTTCAAGAAAATGAAATATGTTTTCAAGAAAATGAAATATGTTTTCAAGAAAATGAAATATTTTTTCAAGAAAATGAAATATGTTTTCAAGAAAATGAAATATGTTTTCAAGAAAAGCATCTTTTTTAAAATAAATTAAAAAATATTTTCTGAAAGTATCTCTGGAAAAATAGAATGCAAATTTAAACTTTTGATGACATTTTTTTTACAAGTTCAATATTCTGTTCACCCTCAGTGGGAAGAAATAACTTTTTTTTATTTCAGAGATATTATTAGTAAAATATAAGCGTAAATCTATTAAAAAGTACACTAATATATTTTAAAAGTCAATTATTTTCATTAAAAATATACTGCCTATGTTTACTTTGAAATATATTTAGCTCAAAACTTTACATTGAGTTTTCGTTTTCCCACTAGTATCTGGAAGCTACTAGTTGGAAGCTATCTTTGTGGTAAATGTTAACAAATATAGCTTCCAACGAATGTAGTTACACCGAAACACAATGAATACAATTAAAGATAAATTACAAAGATAAATAAACGAGACATTCTATTTTAAGCATCAAGAACAATTTTCTTTGAAAAAGATGAACGTACCATCGCAAATTAATGATGTCTCACAAAAGAGGAGCTATGCATTTGAGTATTATGCCTCAACAGTTTCCAGCGATTAAAGGCCCATGAGGACTGAATGTTATTAGAGCACAAAAAGTTTTGAATTGGATCAAATCTTCTGGGTACGATTTAAACTTTTGGTTCAATGTAGCGAACAGGAGTGATTTTGATATCAAATTTCTCTTAATTTATTTCCTATTTTCTGATCTAATTCCTAAAGTGCAACTGGGAATTGGTTCTAACATTAAAACGATTCATTATGTTTCTATTCATAACGTCTAGTGTAAAAAGCGATCCAAAAATATGAAAAGTTAACATTTGTTAGAAATATGATGCAGTAGCATCATTCTTTTAATATTTAGGGAGTTTTGATTTCTTAGATAATAGATTTCAACAAAATAGGTGAAATTTTAAAATTGGTTATTCCATTACATAAATGTTTAATTAAATATGGTTCGAAGAAAAATATCGTCGTAATGATGAAATAATTTGTCATTTTTGCAAAACAACATGCAGTTTAGGTTTGGTAAATTAATATTCTCATGGGTATTTATTGTTTAAAGCAATTTCGTTATACTAACCGACGTAAGGCGCCAACTAAGTACAGGAAAAAAGGTTAAAAAGTTAACTACATATAAAATATTTCAGAATCCATGTAGAATGCCGATATTGGTTTAAAATTGGTATTGAAGTTTTTAATAGTTATGAC
The DNA here is from genome assembly GCA_963932185.1 of Troglohyphantes excavatus. Taxonomy (NCBI): domain Eukaryota; kingdom Metazoa; phylum Arthropoda; class Arachnida; order Araneae; family Linyphiidae; genus Troglohyphantes; species Troglohyphantes excavatus. The sequence goes on from OZ010675.1 coordinate 47,767,367, forward strand.
ACACGTTAAATGATAAATTCTGAATAAAAATTATTCGTATCAAACTTATTTAAATGAGCATTAAGAATGTGAAAAAAAAGTCCCAAATTGTTGCTTGGCCATAAAAACATAAAGAGTTTAACAAAAAATCCTAATTTTATGTAAAGTTTTGAAATACAATTTATCGAAGAAAAACCAATTATAGGTACTAGTACTTTGTGAGTATCTTTTTAGAATCTTGAATTTAACCTTATGAGCCCCACATAAAAAAATATCGAAATATTAATGCGTTTTTCCTTGCGAAGGGATTTTAATTTATATATTTGAAATAAACGAAAAATTAAAAAAAAATATGTTTAAATAGTAGATTTTAAAATATATTTCATTACATTAAATTAAAAAAAATATATAGTACGATGGTTTATGATGTAAAAAAGTAAATTTTTACGAAAATTAAATGTACATATAAAGCAATGCATATGCGCTCAACAGCTCAGCAATAGAAACATACATTATGATAAATTTTTAATCTTTACCGAAACACAAATCTTCCTTATATTAAACCGCTTCAAAACCCGGTTGTCGATAATAAAATTTATTCCATTTATACTACTTTAAATTTTCGATATATAATTTCGAACACAGTATCGGCACACATGAAAGCGTTTAATACCATTAGCATATTATATTCTCCCAAGAGATATAAGATTATAATTATTAAATATGTAAGGTCTCTCGCTTTCCCAACTAAATCTCCCCGTCTAAAAGGCAGCGTTACTCCTGACTAATGAATTCTGTAATAAAGGACTTGAGGACAAATGGCGTTTTAATAGCCCATCCATTTTGTCTTCCAGTTGCAATCTCTGAAATTTCACTTTCAGTCGTTTCTCGATGAAAGTTTAAGTAATTAATAGTGGGTTAGGGTAGACTGAATGGAGATTCTGTTGTGGAGTAATTGGAGTGATTTGATGGTGATTGGGGGATGCGGATTAAAAATTGTGTTGAGAAGTATGGTTTTAATCGCGTATTATTAGTTGGCGATAAAAATCAATTTGTGTTTGAGTTGAATGGGATTGTTGAAATTGGGTATTTTCAACAAAATTTTGGATTGTTTTTAAATAGGATTTCCTGGCTTTTCTTGAATCGTCGCTCGTATAGATTTATTTCGCCAAATCAGCAATTTTTGACGTGAAACGTTTTTAAAATGAGCAACATGTGATATCTCGATGAAAATACTATATTAAGCTATTATAGTGATCCATTCTGATATTATAATTATGTGACGAATAGATCGATTGGCATAAATTTAGAAAAATTAAGAACCCGATGGGAGTAAAATCTTTGAAAGGGTAGGTGCTAGCGAAATTTTTCAAAAATGTATTTTAAATTTATATATTTTCAAAAATTCTAATCTTTTTTCATACAGTTCCGTTCAAATTTTTTTTCTAGCTAAACTATAAGTATTGTATTTTAACCCATCTAACGCATTTGTGTCTGTTTTAAGGCGAATACATGCATTAGTGGGATATATTTAAATATACATGGAAGAAAATTCATGCATTAATTAGTGCATATCATGCAATATTTAAAATATTATTTAACCCTCAAACGATTAGAGTTTTAAATACTATTTTAAGCATTGTATTTTATGAGCTAAATATACAAAAGATTTTCACTAAATCTACATTTTTCTCAAAACTGTATTTTTGGGTTTTTTGTGGATTTTTCTTAAAAACTATTCTTTCATTTAGCCTAAAAATATGCAAATTTAACAGTTATATGTAATTATACAAATGACATCATGGATTTATATATAAAACCATTTTAAGCCATTTTTAGACTATAAAAAGATAGAATTTCGCTAATTTTGAAAAATAGCATATATACTTAGAAAAAGTATTTAAAAAAATTGCCAAGCTTTAAAATCATAAATGCATAGGGTGGAGTGGAGTAAGCTCAACCGGGCTAATTTTTGTTCATTTTTAAACTGTTATTGTGAGATAACTATAAAAAATACAGAAACAAATTTAAAACACATGATTTGGGGATATTTAGATATAAGAACTTGCAATTATATATTTAATATAACCTACCATTGATTTTTTTACAATTCTTTTCCTTTTTCAATGTCCGTTGGTTGCACTTGCCCCTCAAAAAACGGAACAATGTAGCAACGTTACTCAAACCTCCATAGACTGCACACAAATATTAATTATTTCATATCTTGTTATACCTTGATATAGTACTGATTCTGCTAGTTTTTGTTTTGTATTTTTTAGATCAAACTGTTTGGGAGATACGAACTTCTTTGTGAGTAAAATCTGGGTGATCGGAAAAATGATAAAAATTTAACATGTAGTTTTTTTGTTTTGAAGAATTTTGTTTTATTTTATAATATTAATGTACTTACATATGATATGGTTGACATATGTTTTCTAAACTTTTTCATTTAGTTTTTAAAAATTTGTAAGAATTTTTTTTAATTTCTCAATCTTGAAAGCACTTTACATGAAATTTGAGTAAAAACTTTTCTGAAAAAGCTTATTTTGTCTCTTATTAAACTGTTTAACTAAACAAACTTTAAAATCAAAATTTAACAAACTTATAATTTGGCTAACCAATATTATATACATTAGCCAGATGACTTATTGATGTTTATACATAGAAAAAAAGACTGGAAATGTCAAATACATCAATAGGAATAAAGTACTACCTGTTTTCAGGCCAAGTAAAAGTTTAATCCGTGTTGTTATAGTCATGGTCGCACTTGTCCCACGTAACCACGGCTGCCATTTCCATTAACTTAATGCCAAAATAAGGTGCATGGCTGAAAACTACACATTAATATTGATAAAAATGCAAAGTTTTGATATTCTAAGTAGTAGGAAAAAAATATAAAAAAAGTGATGAAATTTCAAAACTAAACTTCCATTAACTAAGAACGTTAAATAGAAAGTTAAGTAGAAAGTAAGAATGTTAAGTAAAATGTAAACACTTAAAAAAAATACTTTCACGATAGAAATTGCCAGACTTTTTGGTGAACATCAAAATAAGATTCCAATATTGTATATACCTAGTGTTTTCTTTTTATTAAATATCAACGTTTTCAAAAATTAACAAACCGTGACCACATTTGCCCCGTTTCTGAACTTACCCCACTCCATCTTATGTGTAAAACAATTCAAGGAATACATAAAAAACGTAACTAAGTGTTTATGTTTAATAGTATATTTTTTTATATGTACCTAAAGATAAAATACATAGTTTTGTGAAAATGATGATTTAATGATTATGATAAGTGAAATACAAACACTATTATTTAAAAGAAAGAACTTAAGAAACCACTGTTTATATATATATATATATATATATATATATATATATATATATATATATATATATATATATATATATATATATATATATATATATATATATATATATATATATATATATATATATATATATATATATATATATATATATATATATATATATATATATATATATATATATATATATATATATATATATAAATATATATATAAACATATATATATTTTGAAAACGTTGAATTTTAAACCACTGTTAAAGAAAGAAGAAACCACTGTTGTGAACTGTTTTTTATTCCTTTATAAAGCTGTCACAAACTTTTAAATAGGAAAAACTTTTCAATGATCCTAAAAAAATAGTTAATTGTCACTTACAACATCTGTGCACTAAGGCATAGATATATACATTAATTTACATCCATATTATATCTATTTTCGAAGGTTTTAACTCAATGACTTTTAGGCGAATTTTGAAATTGTAAAAAACATTTTGCTGAAAAGGCAATTTTTTCAAAATATGGTTTACACATAATCAAATATTATAAAGTTTTAAATATATTCAAATAAATAATTTTAAAACATCACAAGCAAATCAAAAAGTATAATAAACTGAAATTATTTACTGAATATGAAAGTTCGGTGCATATCCGGAAAAGTCGGAATACCAGGATATGATATCACGTCCATGACCTCCAAGAGAATTTCCCCCCATTTTTCATTCCGATTCCAATTCCATTCATAAATCTTTAAATTCAGAAGTAAACTCCTATTTATATCAAGATCAAATCCAATCCCTTCATTCCCATATCCCTTAATAAAGATTGCAATTACTCTCCCCGTCTGTCAGAGACCCCGAAAATTCCTTGAATAACTCTTCGAGACATAAAAGAAGCAGAAACGTGTCAAATTTGTCAGCGTCGCATTTTTATCTTTTCGGATGAAGGAAGAGCGGGAATCAATTCGGCTGCCAATAAGAAAATGATCGAGAAAAGGTGAATGGATCGAAAGAATCTGGTATCGCATCAATCGATTAATCGATATGCGGTCTTCGACACTCCATCGATGCGTGTGGTTTGAGTGTGTTCGATTATGGAAGCGATTGACTGTAAACAAAAAGTATCACTTTCTATTTTTTTCCTTAAGGTGGCACTCAATTATGAATAGATAGCATCTATACAACATTAATTTTTAAAAAATACTTTAAAGTAACTTATTATTAATTAAATTAAAAAAAAATAAGTGTACTAATATAAAATATGCACAAAAACTGTTATTACTGTTAATAAGTGTTATATATATATATATATATATATATATATATATATATATATATATATATATATATATATATATATATATATATATATATATATATATATATATATATATATGTGTGTGTGTGTGTGTGTAAAGGTTCTAGTGATTGGTATTACCTACTAGAACTTATTTATAACTTGGAAAGCGTGTGGCTCAGTGGTACAGATTACTCGACTCATAATCAGCTTGTTTGTCTTCCTTTTGCTGGCGACCAATTCCATTTTCTACAATCTTCTGAAATTCAACCGAATTGATGTTTAAAGTAAATCTTTTTGACCGTCTTCCATCCGAATCACATCCGATGTTTTTTTTTAATTTCAAAATTTTAATTTCTATTGTTTATTTTAAACGTATTTACAGATAAAAATCCAGTAAACGCTTTTTTTGGTAATCCTTTGTATGTATATTATAAGTAAAAAAAAAACTTTAGGTTTTAATTTTCATTAAATATATTTTATCCAAAGTTCCAACGAAATTGAGTATTTGAGTTTTAACTAATATATCACTTAGAAATAAAAAAAGAATCAAATGTATTGAAAAATTATTTCACTTTCTGTTCCATTTGGTTTACTTTTAAAATTCTTTAGAATTCCATTACTTTTCCATGTGAATAAAATTATTTTTCTGCTTTTTAATGGAAAGAAAATCCTAGCTCGTTATGACTGAAAAAGAAAACCCGAATCTTACAGCAGTTAATGGCTTGTAATATATCTTCCCTTGAAAAAACATGGCGGTTACAAGTTTTTAACTGTACTTTATATATCTTGTTAAAGTTTTTAGAAATATGCCTAATGAGCTAAAATTCTTTAATGAAGCGTGATATATAATAAGATATTACAAAGAAACACTTTTTTCATTAATATAACTTGAAACTAATTTTAATAAACGAGATAAAGTTTATTAACATTTAAAGTAAAAGGTGTGTAAAAAACTAAATTTTTAATATATATTTTAATTTATTTACTTAAATTTTTTAAATATATAATTAACTTGATTTTTAAAAAGTCAATAATAAAAAAGTAAATGAAAACGAAAATATAAAATATAATGAATAAATGTCTAAACAATGCACAAATAAAATTATGTACTAGAAAAAATACTAGTTATTGTCATTGGGTTTAATTAAAATGTCGCCGCATAGAAATGAATATGCACTTATTAAACGTGAAAACACCCCCAAAATTGAAGATTTTTTAGCTTTTATTTTTCTTAAAAAAACTGGGATATTCATGGAAATGTCTATGGAATGGGAACCTATAAGATTATACTCAATCATTACAAAATATAATAAAAAGAGATACATTAATCATATTTGAAATTAATATATGCTATTCAAATACAAGAATATTTTTAATATATGCTATTCAAATACAAGAATATTTTTAATATATGCTATTCAAATACAAGAATATTTTTAATATATGCTATTCAAATACAAGAATATTTTTAATATATGCTATTCAAATACAAGAATATTTTTAATATATGCTATTCAAATACAAGAATATTTTTAATATATGCTATTCAAATACAAGAATATTTTTAATATATGCTATTCAAATTCAAGAATATTTTTAATATATGCTATTCAAATACAAGAATATTTTTAATATATGCTATTCAAATACAAGAATATTTTTAATATATGCTATTCAAATACAAGAATATTTTTAATATATGCTATTCAAATACAAGAATATTTTTAATATATGCTATTCAAATACAAGAATATTTTTAATATATGCTATTCAAATACAAGAATATTTTTAATATATGCTATTCAAATTCAAGAATATTTTTAATATATGCTATTCAAATACAAGAATATTTTTAATATATGCTATTCAAATACAAGAATATTTTTAATATATGCTATTCAAATACAAGAATATTTTTTCAAAGTCACAACATGTGTAATTAAAACTATTATAAAGAAAATTCAGTATGTATTTAAAATAACATTTTGAACATTTATAAATTCCCAATTGTCGCAGTTTTTGTATTCTAGGGAAGTGTAATATTAAGATTATTCAAAGAGATAGAGGCTGTTACAATAGATTATTCAATATCCATATAGAATTGTCGCCTTCCCCTTAGTTATCAAAAATCTTTTAAAATGTAGTATATTATCGAAAAAAACATGAACCAAGTCTTTTAAATTAACCAAGCTTTCTTAGAGTTAAACAAATTTCTTTACATTACTGCAAAAAGGAATCTATTTCAATTAAAAAAAATATATAATGAAACGTATATTCTAATACTAATTTTCCATAGCTATTCACCTAAATAACCCGGATTTCTACAAATGTAAAATTTTTAATGGAAATTCAGTTTTCATTTTCTACTTTTATTGCCACAACAAACTTAAAAAAGTATTGAAAAATAAAATGACAAAAGAAATCCCCAGAAATAAAAAACCGTAGGAAGAATATATTAAAATGGAATGAGTATTGTGAGACGAAAAAAGAGCAAATATATACTACTTTAAATGAAATGAATACCATTCTCGAAATGTCAAAGGTAGTTTAGAGTTAAAGTTTCATTCTTTTGCATTTCTAAACAATTAGAGTCAGAAAGACAGATTTTTCAACTCATCTTTCATAAAAAAAGCCCTACTTAAATTTATCTAATAATATTCTTTTTTAGACTCGCATTAGATATCTAATTTGTTACAATATATGTAACCTACTATATTTGTATATTTAAAGTTTGACTTATAACTTACAAGTTATTATAAGTGTTGATTACGAAAGAATATGAAATGTAATATCTTCGCAATCAAACAACTTAGAGCGTCATTCTACATATCATTCTGATGGGGTCATTCTAAAGTTTCATTTACTTGGTAAGAGGTGTCGTCAGTCCCTTGATTCTACCCCCTGCGATTTTATTATATTTGCTTACATAATATATCAAATGATGGGGGGGGGGCAACAGGTACAAGTGACTTTAAAAAATAGAGTGAAGTGCGGTTATGAATAGTTAGTACATATGAAATGTTGGTGGCAATGAGATCTGTCGTCGACACTTTAATCAAGCGGAGTGGAAATAAGTCCGATATATATAATGTGGAATAAATTACCAAACAATATTGTATTTTCTACCAGAGTAAGTTATTTAAAGAAACAATTCGTTCTGCCTTTGGAAATTGCTGCCAGATACTAGATTGGACCTATATTGTTTGTTCTTGTATATGTTGGAAATCGTTAAAATTGTATTCGTATTTATTCAGAAGAATGTCACCATTTTTAAGGTAGTAAAAGTATATATAACTTTTAGTATGCATCATATAACAAGGAAATAAAAATGTTTATGAATATTCACTGCTCTAGCACATGGTATCTGATATATGCACACCTGGAAATGATAGTCTAAGTTATTCTGGTTATTTTGAAATCTTATTTACAGCTTACTTTCATTGCGCATTTACAACTACCTTTGATCCAGGTTCTTGGGACTTGTGAAATATATTGATATTTTTAAATATACAAGCGCAAAACAAACATTTCATGAAAATAAATGTCATACCAAAACCATTCTTCTTAGTCTGGTGACATGTTAGATGTGAAATCCTGCATTGCCAAACATATTTTGTTATCATTGATCATTTCGTGGTTTAAAGAAGGTAGACTTATTTCAGATCTGGGCATTATTATTAGTTCCTAATAAGTTTATTAACGGTGAAAATGCTGAGATTCATTTTAAATGTTGTCTCTGTAATCACATTAGGCATAGTTGAAACAAGTTATGCTTCTAAAGGACCCTCTACTGTTGACACATCTTTAATTAACCAATATACAATACCACCTTTTCCATCTTCTGGATATAACCAACTTCAAGATTGGAAAAGTAATCAAGCAGCAACTTATTTTGGTTCACCCGACAAAACTCACAAAGATCTGGTGTCGGCGTTCAACAAGACGTTCTTCGAATCGGTGCGAAACAGCGAAATTTTGGCGACACATTCTCATTTCCAGTTACCAAGTTGTACATCCGAAGATTTCTTCTTCAACCTTGCCAACTTTCTATTGGAGAATGCTGCAGTCTGGGACGAGTGTCTTTCGGATTTCCTGGCGAGATCTGTAGCATCGGTTGGCGTACTTCCCGATGGCTTTTATATTACTTCTTCCAGCAATACGCTTTCCAAGTTCTTGATTTCCAGAGGAGCTCTGAATTGGGATAACGTTGTCGATTTAGCCAAGGGGGCAGTTGGAAGGATTGAGTACTATGCTAAGCTTCTTGGTGGTTTAAGAAGTCCAGAAAATTTTATACAGGCAACAGGTCAGGGTGTTTGCGGTTATGCGGAATTAGTTGGATTCCCGTTTAGCCATTATTTTAAACCGATTTTCACCATTTTTTCGCACGAGTATACAAACTGTCCTTGCCAATCTGATTGAAATCTAATTAGATTTTGAATTCGGAAACTGTTATGGTGGCGAACTGTTGAAGGCGAATTAATAGTCCGAAGGGCTGATGCGTAACTTTTCGAAAATGTTTCCGATTATGTACAAATTCAATTATGTTTTTGATTATGGTTCTTAATGATGCACATAGTTTTGTAAAAAATCATATCACAATATTTAAATACTTGTGTATTGATTTATTATTGCAGTCTATTTATATAAACATAATTACCTTTTTATTATTTAAAAAGAATTTGTTGAAAGTAGAATTTATAACTCTTAACTTTTTGTGTTCCATTGATTTTTGTAGATTTTTTTTGTAGTTATGTCAAATATAATTTTAACCCTTTCCGTTCTATTGAGTTTATTAAAAGGTTAAAATGCATAAAAATTATATAAAAAAGCATAGAAAAATAATCTGTCCCTTGGATAGATTATTAGGTAATGCTTTTTGAGGTCCAGCTTAATCAAAATACTATGTCAAGACTACTGGATGGTAGCCTTTAAATCGTTAAAAGGGAAGTGCAAGCTTAAGCTTAAAGTACCTTTTGATCATTCAGTAGTTTAAAGAATAATTTCAAAATTTTTATTATGAAAATATATATTTATTTTCAACAGTATGAAATGTTTTATTAATTTGATAACAGTGCCAAATTATGCAAAGTATTTATAAAAACGTTTAAATTTATTTTCATTGTTCAGCTTTCAATGTCATACTACTGCTTTTTTGTGGATTGGGGATTTCTGTGTATTTTTGAACTGATTTTTTTTATTAAGACTAGGTGAAAAACTAGCAATTATCGGACAAGCAGCTAAACTATTTAGTTGCACGCATTTGGAAAACTTAAATTGTATCCACTCATTCAGCTACTTTTTAGTTGCCTAAAATGCGACTTTCGCTCTTTACAGCGATATCAGCTTTGGCAAATTACTGACAATTTTGGCAAATTTGTTTATATTATAATATTCAGAGTTTGGCGATTGTTTACTTTCACTTTAACGATTGCAAAGTCTGAGGCTTGGCATCCTTGAGTTGGAGGCAATTAAATAATCGCTCGCAGTTAGTGTGTGATTTTTTAACTGCTCAGGTCGTTAAAAGTTGCAATGCAATTGTTGCTAGTTCGCACCTAGCCCAAGGTTTACTATTTTGATTACATCTGAAATACATTTGTTAAAAAATAATATTAAGGAAGTCTTAAAAAATGCTAATACATAATTTAAAATAATTAATATATCATTATGATAACAATACATAGTATTTAAATTTTTATTATTTTGAAAATAAGTATATTTTACCCTAAATGATTGTAATGTCGTTTTATAAAGTTATTTCATAAAACCTGAAAATAGACATTGGGCAAATTCCCTGTTTTTGGAAAACACATATTAGATATAAAACACATTATTTTTGCCTAACTATTTCACTTACGAGTCGCTTAGCTTCAGTATCAACAAAGTAGTTAAAGCATAGCAAAAATAATGGTTTAACATTTGTAGTTACTAACAAGGTGTTCGCCACACCTTTTAAAATATTAGACCCTCAAGAATTAAATACTATCTATGATATTTCAAACTATAATATTATACTTAAATATTAGAGTTTTGTCTGTAGGTGATTTCAAAGAATATAATTTTCGAATTACCATAACATTTATTTTCAAGAATAAAAAAATATATTTTGTATGTTTTATTCTGAATTCTAATTGTCTGGCATGCAGTTTTATATCAGTTTTATTCTTCTTAGGTTAGCCACGAACTGGCAACTATCGGACATGCAACTATTGGACAAAATATCTTTTTGCTCGCTAAAGAGTTAACATAATTGATTGCCAATTGGCGATTTAGTTTGGACTGTGGTACTAAATTCAATTCATATTCGGAAACAGAATAATATTTTTAGAATTTAGGTTAAAGTCTATTTAAATAAAGTAAACAATAGTTGTGTGATTTTTTTGTGTTTTGATTAAAGAACATAAATACAAGATGTTGTATTTAGATCAGACAATATTCTAATAAATATTATTTATTTTTTTAAATATTTTACTGATATTTACTCAATTAAAATTTAATTTAAAAATGAACTATGATATACCGAGCCATATTAAATATATTTGTCTACAAAAACTAATATAAAAATCAGCATATGTGATTATTTTAGAATGTTATAATTCAAGATTTAGTTAACGCATTTGCATCGGTTTCTTTTCGGTCTCTAAACCATTAAAATGGTATTAATTGTTAAAATATTTCAAAAAACATACATTGCACTTGAAAATTATTCTACCGTGGAACAAACTAATGTTAATAGTTTAATTTTATATGATTATGGTTTCACTACAGTTGCACAGCATACTGTAACTGGAATCCAGTGGGATGCGTATCAAGTCGTATATTTGATTGTTAATGGAGATCTACAAAGCTTATTTGCATCGATATAATTTTAACAAGTGGTTAAAATACACATGGTTCTTAACTTATTAAAACATTTAACAGATCATAAGAAGTGATAAAATGAAGTGGAGTATTAAAAAAATAAATAAAAAAAATGCTATTTTGAATTTTTTTGGATTTTTCATCTCTCCTTTGGCAATTTCGAAATCTGAAACGTGGCAGCGTTGAGTCGGATGCAATTAAAATAATCACTGGAAGTTACTGAGCGATTTTTAAGTCACTCAGTTAATTAAAAGTTATAGTGAAATTATAGCACTGGAGCGGCTGGCCTACAATTCCGTTCGCTCTAATTTACCCATCGACTGACCTGTACTGTCTCTTTGAGACAAACGGGTCAGAAAAATCTGGACGTATGACATGCGGCTCCGACCATGAAGGAGTGAACTCAAAAACCATTGAGGAATTTTTTTATTAAACTTTCACCTATTCATCAAAAATGTCCAAATTTAAAATATGTAGTTTGTCACATGTCGGGATTGCACTTGTCCGTAGATTGGACTTAATAATTATAAATCCCTAGTAAAAATTACATTACTAGCATTGGTACAAAAATGTTTCTGAACTATCTGGAAAACTTTTATAAATAAGATTTCACACAAAAAAATAACATCAGAACTTCGAGATGTGTAACTTTTTAAATGTTCGTGCAATAATAGTTCCGTTCAGAACTTCGAGATGTGTAACTTTTTAAATGTTCGTGCAATAATAGTTCCGTAAAATGCTGTACTATTTGTATTGGAATAAACAACAAATTTGTATTAACGTGAAAGTCTATTTTTAAAAAAAATCTTTAAATTTTAGGAATATTAAGTAGATTTATTTTTAAGACTCTCCATCACAATTATGGGAAAATGCAATATTAACAGTCAAGAAGATAAAATCGGTAGATGATTTTCTTTTGCTCAGAAAAAATCATCAAGTATAATTAAAGTTTCAGGAAACAATACAAATTAAAATAAATGTTTTTTTTTTCTCACAAATCGGTATCCATGAAAAGTTAAATGTGAAATTATCTTACTTGACTCATTTTTACTAATTATTTAATTTACAAAACTTCAATAAAAGACTAATTCTACAACATTTACTAAAAAATAAAATAATAAAATATATTTTTCGAAAGAAATTCATAGGCCTATTCTATAAGGATATAATTCACACGAAAATATAACGCGTGTAAATAACGTCCACGTAGAATGGGCTTAAGTGTACTAGCTTTTGTAAATAAAAGTAATATTACATTTCCAAAATTAACAAAAAGTATAAGAATGATGTGATGATGCTTTCTTTCCTTGTAATAATGTATTAAAACATTATAACTCAACAATTATGATATTTTAAACTTTAAAATATTAAAAGTATTAATATTGTTACAAATATCTGAATGATATGACATTTTTTATTTAAATAAATTGAAAGTTTTGTCTTTGAATACCTTTAGTATAATGTGTAGTAAAATTTGTTGTGTAGACATACAATTTAGAAAATTAAATTTTCAAATAATGTCAGATATCTAGTTAGAAGAAAAGCAGTTAATTACTTTACATTCAAATACAAAAAACTTAACTGAACAATAACACTAACAATTACATATGTTTCATCCAGGAAAGCTCAATAATTTTTTTAAACTGTAAATTTATTTTCACTAAATATGAAACAAATTTAATCGCTATACATGATTTTTTTATACATCCTAATTAATTTTAATAATTTAGCTTGTAAGTAAAACACCAAAAAAAGTTAAAAAAATTCATCAAGCAAAAATGTAGTGGTTCATTGGAAACACCAGAGATTCTAGAACGCTGGGGAGTCAAAACGCATTACAATACAGTCTAAAAATTGTTAAAATTTAAATTTTATTTATATAAATTACTTATATAAAATGTAATTGCAATGGACTTAATCCATTTTACTTAGCATTGATTTCAAAATGTAGTACTGATTCAAATTTATGTGCATTTACATTCTCAACATCCTAAATTTAACTTGCATATCTTTCAAATTGCTCATAAAAACTGAACGCCAGTCTCACAGAAGAATCCATCAAATCAAGATTAAAATCCTGCATAAAATTCACTACACCTCCTGTGATGCCTTTCATATAGGACACTATATTATTCGGATCCAAACCAATCAAAGTAGACTGCACTAAATTGAAGTAAATTAATGCCAGCTCCACAGCATTGTCGCACGTCAAAAGTTTCAGTTGCAGCAGAAACGACCCAACGCTGTATCCTTTCAAGTAGAAGTATAAAGTCACAGTGAACTGCTCTGCCAACGCCGCACCCCTGGAGACGATCTTGGCGATGGATGCGGCATTGCACAAGTCCAGGTTGTTCAATTCGTCGAAGACCACCTTTCCAATCAACTCAGATGCTTCCTGACCGGTTACATTTATCGAGAAAATAACGGGATGGTTGGAGAGAATCAAGGCAGTGTACAGTGACGACGCGAATGCCTCGACACTTGCGTCTTCGCAGCTGGGTGGAGGATCGTCCCAGGTGGCATAGACTGGACACAAACAACCAAGCAAAAGTATACCAAGCGTGATTTGAAGATACATCTTCGACAGGATTTGCTGGAACAAAGATGGGATTCTAAATGCAAATATTTTATAGCGATCAGGATTCTCGAAAGCATCTATTGCGAAAAAGGCATTCTATTTCAGGAATTGATTGTTTAGTCACGCAATTGAAGAGAAGTTGCTATTGTGCTTTTAGCATAGACACCTTGTTTAAACACCTTGAATAGTTTTGTAAGAATCTGCGATATTTATGAATTACCAATTATATATTAGTTTGCTTCAGTGTTTCTGAAGTTTTATTATTAAGTTTAGCATATAGTTTCTCTATGGGCTAGCATTATTTTGAAAGAAGTAATAGACAGATGTAGTGTTAAATAGGTGTGCCAAAAGAATGGGAAAATAATATAATTGAGTTGTAAAAATTCAGTTTCCATTTAAGCAATCGACATCAAATGTGGAAAACCATCTTCTGAACAACTATTTTTAGTTTACCAGGTCGCTTTGTTAAGATGGCTTGAGCCGAAGTTGAAATTGGTAATTTTAAATAACACTACTCATTTTTGAGAAAGTACGATTACTTAAATTTGTTACGTTATCGCTCATTTATGATGTAAGTGTACTCAAAGAGAAGCGAGTAGGTTCAGATACTCATTTTTAAGTTGCTTTTTTATACAGTGTAGGTAATTCACGAAAAAAAACCCATTTAAAAACTGTAAACACCATCCATTAACAATCTTACAATGGTATATATTTTTCTCTGAAATTTAGTAGAGAATTTTCGATAAATAAGATATAAAGTCGAAAAGTGAACATATCCTCCCCAGTTGGCGGTAACGGTTTAATGCACAAATGGCATGTCTACAAGTTTGATGGTGCTCTTAAAATTGCTATCAGTTCGTGAAAAAAAAATCATATAATTATTGACGAGAGTTTCAAAAATGTCTAGGAAGCGAATTTCATAGTCCCCAATCAATTAGTAGTAGCTTGAGGAAAAACCAAATCCCAAATTCCGAAAAAAAAATTGTTGTTTTTTGCATAAACCATGCTATACTATACATATTTAAGAAAGTGTGACAGTGTGCTGTCACACGTTGCAATTTTTATATAGGGATCTGACCTATACTGTACTTTGTGCAATTTGGTCAGTTGGCTAGACTGACTGTCGCCGGTTTTATTACTGTGTTACAATGTGGGGAGAGTTACGTCACTGAGCTATTTTATGAACACACCAGGATTGGTTAGGAGGGGTTATCCAGAAGGGCGGAGATAATCTCAATTGGTGGGTATGGTAATTCATGCAAAATTTCAACCCCCACCCCAAGAGACCACCGTGGGAAGTTCAAGATTTTCCACCCCACTTATGACTTTGCCTTTGACCATGAGAGACGAGTGAGTTTTACTGCATCGATTCCATGCGCAACGAAGGAAAAGTCCCGCTGCCATGCTAAGAAGGAAAAGTCCCGATGTCATGCAAAGCCGTAAAAGTCCCAACTTCATGAGCAACGAAGGAAAGGTCCCGATGCCATGACCCAAGACGGAAGATCCATGATTCCATGAACAACGAATGACAACGCCCCTAAAAGCCAGCTTCCTACGAACCACTGGAGACCAATAAATCACCGCAGACGGTAACTCTCCTCACCAGGTCACGTCAGTTTAGTCTAATATTACACGTAACCCCCCAACCCTAAGTTTCTACTGACATAATGAACTTAATTTGTTAATAAAGCACCGTTTAAAAGTTATTTTGTATGTTATGTATTTCTTCCAAACCAACATTATTCATAATGAAACTAAACAAAAAAAATAACACAACGCAAAACAAAATGTACTAACCACAACGTTACGACAGATAGAGTCGTGACCAACTTTACGACAGAAAGTGTGTACACAATTTCAAAGCAGTTATAGAAATAAATTTATTTTACATGTTTACATAATATTTATCACCTGTTTACCTACTTTTCGGTCACATTTGTCATTTAAGATAAAAACTCGACTTATAGAACATTGCGTTAAGAATATTAAAATACAAATACAACGTTAAAATACGCAATAAAAATTCATATAATTCGAATATGTTTCGGGAGATACAACACCCTTCATCAGCAGAAAATGAAAAGTGTGTGTAATAAAATATAAATTAACCCAGAAATAGAAAGTGTTGCCAAACAACAAAAAACTATTTTAATCGGTTGGAGTTAACTATTGTGTGCCAACAAGTGGGAAATACTGGGACCGCAAATGTTTCATTGACAATCGAATCAATATTGCTAAAAATATGAAGAAGTCAAGTTCAACTGTAGATTTGGGTTTGCAAGTTAAATGTGGGTTAGAAAAATCAAATATATGACCATGTTCCCAAGAGTGCTTGGCAATGGAGGACTTCTTTATTTCTTGTTTAAAAGTATGTGCTTGGCGCTCCTTAATACGAAATTTTAATGCTCTCTTTGTTTGGCCGATATATGACATGCCACATTGACATGAAATACTGTAATGACATTTGTAATTTACCCAATTTTTTTTAAAATTTTGGTCAAGTTTAAAACGCCCATGTTTCGTAAAAAAAATTCTTAAAACTAGACTGTAAAGAGTTTTTTAAATTTTAATATTTGTTTTATGAACGTGTGAATAGCTTTTGAAAATTAAGTTATAAATTATTTTTTATGAACTAATGAACATAAAAATGTGAACATTCTGTAGGTTATGAACTTGAAATAAGTTTATGAAAACAATTAACACACAACTTTTCAATTTTTTTTTCATACGTCTGTTGTATATACTTTGCCGTTATTTAATCAATTAATTTTTGTTAAAATTTGAAGGAGAAGTATTTTTGTTTCAAAGCATATGTAGACTTAGCAGAAGCAAAAAAACATAAATACAATTTTAATTTATTATTTTATTATTATTGTTCAGAAAAAGATGCTCTAATAACGTAACAAATTTTTTTATTTTTGAATTTATAATAGAAATATTAGGATTTGGGGCTCGGGTCCCCCTTAACGCAAATGAGAATGTTTTTCTTATTTTGTTTCTTAAACGCTTAGAGAAAAATTAATTTCATCTATAGTTCTCTCCTCCTCACAGGTCTAGAATTCCTGAAATAGTATCCTAACACATGCTCGTATTTACGCTAAAGTTTTTGTTATTAGACTTGATAGTTCTTTATTGGAACTGCACTTAAGGTAGATCTTACGAGGAACGTGCTACTTTGAATAGAAAATTATTTCGTTTCTTTCTTTTTTTTTTATTTTTTAACACTGGTTTTTTATTATTAGGTTGAAGCAAACGGGGTTTTTTCTAGAGATGTGCAGAAAAATATCATGTGCCTCTTTTTGGTCTTAAATCATCCCGGCATTACCCTTTTCAACGCTCAGCTATTTGAGCGATGGTGCACTTTGATTTTTTTTTACAAAGATCATGATAAAAAAGAGATTGAATTGTTAGAGAAAATTCAACACAGGGCTACTAAAATGGTTCAAGGGTTTTCAGGCATGAATTATGAAGATAGATTAAGAAATTTGAATATGCATACACTGGAAGAGAGAAGGGTTAGGGAAGATTTGATTCAACTATTCAAATTTATCAAACAAGGCGATGTGGAGGGTTCAGATTTTAATATGAGTGATAGAACGAGAGGTCGTGGGTTTAAGTTAAACAAATCCCATTTTAATCGGGAAGGGAGAAAACACTATTTCTATAATAGGGTAATAGATAAATGGAACAACTTGCCAGTGAATATTGTTAATTGTAAAGGAGGAACGGATTTTAAGAAGAAGTTAGATATGCATTGGGGGATAGTTAAGAGGTACTAGATGGACCAACCTTGTTGGGCCTTGAACCTGTTGTTGGTCGTAAATATTTGTATTCGTATTTGTATTTATATCAATGAAAAGAAAAATCTATTATTTATAATGGCTGTCAGGGGATGTTTTCCGTATAATACAATACACAGCTGTAGTTTCCTGACTGACGGGAAACGGCCTCTTGTAAATAATGCATCTTTTTAATCTGTTGCAATATCCTTGGAAGCATGGAATAGAATTAAATTTCCCAACATCTTGTTTAACCAGTATATCGCACATTTAAGTGCACTTGGACATAAAATGTATTGAGACACAACATTGCGGCAATAATAACAGAGACTGCTAGATGCCTGCTGTCTCAGTGGTTTTATGCAAAGTGATGTTGACACAAATGTTAAATGAACTTGCTTTCAAAATAGTCCATGTGCATTTGAATCGCAGAATGGTTATTTATGCTGAAAAAGGAAAATAAGCAAATTTTCGAGATTGTGATTGCACTTTTCTATAAAAGGGGTAGCAATCATTTTTTTAAACGCTGATATTTAATAATGTTTTTACGAATAGAGGAATCTAAGAGTATTCTTTTTAAGCAGTCGTTGGATTGGTAATGGTTATAATCGGCTTAAATGTTCAAATAATCGTATTTCTTTAATTAACATTTCTTAATCGAGTTATTAATTCTGAATGACCTTTTTATATTTAAATATTTTACATTTAGGTATTTTAAATATTTCCTTACCGAAGCTCGAACCGTTTAAGTCTCAATTCACCAATATGTTTTCTTTGATGTCTGGCGAATAGGGCTCTTTTTTAAGGATACATGTTTTTGTAATTTAGCTAATCAATTGTCAGTGACTCAACTAAGAAATTTTTTCGTTTTTATTCTACGCTATTAAGTGAATAACATTAAGCTAAATTTACTATTTTAAGCAGTCCAAGCTGTAAACTTAAAAACTTCAGCACCCTCATAACTGTTCAAGGTTCAGATCCAGTCGTCGCGTAACAAGTAGCAGCAAAAGTGGAATTCTTCAATGTATCAATGAGATATAAGACTTTACTTTCTCTTTATAGCTATTTTTACCTCATGTCATTTTTACTTTTGAAAATAACTTATTTACTCATGAGAATATGTTTTACATTTGTATAAAACCTTTTTTAATTATGAAAAAAATATTATTCCACATCATTAGTTGACTGTTCCAGGTGAAGACTCTTTAGAAATGCATCATTTATTTAGCAATATAACAATTCTTTTGTCATTTGTTAAAATTTTATTCCAATAGTAGATGTTATGGTGAACAAGTTCTTTCACAAATTTATTCTTCAAATCCATTTTCCATATACTGTTTTAGCTGGAAAAGAGTTGTCCCAGGTTTTTGTAATTTCTGTTATGCAACCTTTGTTGCCAATTTTGAATATTTTAATTATTGTCCCAAGAGGTCAGCCATATCCAGAAGAGAAGTTTAAGAAGGAACAAACAATAACAGTAGTCAATTTGGAATACCCGTTTTTTACAAAGGAAACAAAATAATGGCATTGGAAACAAAACACTATTTTACAAACGAATGTTTTTTAGTCTCTGTAACCATTTTGGAAATACGGTAAAACTCTTTTGTGTAAATTTGGTATCAGTATCATGCAATGTGATATAAAACTTAATCCGAAAAATAGTTTCTGAAATGTTTTTTTTTACATACTGAAAGTAACCTATTTTACTTATAACCTGTGTTACCATTTACAAATAAGAGGTTACTAAACAGTGACATAGATTACAAAACAGTGACATAGGTTACAAAATGGTGACATAAGTTGTAAAATATATATAAGCTATTATATAACATAAAAATAGATTATGTCATGTTAGGCATATTTTATTACAATTGTATCGATAGCTGTAAGGGGAATTTAAAAAAATCCCTTCAGTAAAAGTGGAAGTACATAAAAAAACATATGAAATCTGTGTGTAAATTTAGAATGATCTATGTATAAGATTATTGTCATACTTTCCCTGCCAATTGTTATAGCACAACACATCTCCTCCAGCTTAAGAAGTATAAAAACTCGGGCTTTGATTTCGAATGGCTGAAGAGAGATTTGCCGGTCTGTGTCTGATGAACGTTCATTATAACACTGAGATTGGCATTGAATCTTATAACTCGAGTCTCCTTTAAAAATACGAAAATTCGAATTTGTATTTTAAGAATATATTTATTTATGAATGTATAAATTTTTTACTATCTGTGATATTGCCTTTATACAAATTTCCTTATTATGTCTATTTTCCCTTATAATATTAGGTATGAAATTAAAAAAAAATATTTTTTATATCAATTAAAGACTTCACATCCCAATACTCTGGTCTGAAAATAATAATTGAATTGCAGTTTTTTTTAATAATTACGGCTTTCCCCCTATTTTTTTCCCGGATCAGCCATTGACTGGACGATTGTATTTCCAACTGACATGTAAAAAAAAAATAAAACATACTGACATATAAAAAATTTAGGTTAACGTTGAGCATTAAAAATACTTAACACTTTATAAATATCGGAATGGTATACTCTTGCATTCAACATGTTAAAATATAGTAGTATGCGTTAAAAGCACAAAAATAACTTTCATTTATTTGTTTAGAAATGTGTATGTCTCCTGAAATAATAAACACATTTCAAAATGTGATGTCGGAGATTTTTAAAGAGTCTACCCACCATAAATTAGTTCTATTTAAGGTTGAAACAACAGTCGATGCAGATCCATTAAAATGTTTCTTCGTACTGTACTTTCTGTGGTTCTGGTAGGAAGTCTTTGTCCAGTCCAAGCGAATAATTTAACTGATGCAGACCCCTGCGAAGATCCCAGTGTGGAAGCATTCGCTTCTGCATTTTACACGGCCTTTGTACTCTCCTATGACCCTGACATCATTTTCACACTAAACGTTACTGGAAAAGATGCCTCGGAAATCGCTTACAATGTGACCCTTGAAGATTTAAACGGCATCGAATTGTGCAACGCTGCTTCCATCGCCAAATACGTAGCCAAAGCTTTTACCTTGGTGGAATGGTTCACTCCGGTTTTGTACTTCGACGTAAAAGGTTACGCGGTCGGCCAATATTTGCTTGATCTACAACTTTTGACGTGCGACAACGCCGTTGAGATGGCTTTGACTTATTTTAATTTAGTGGAACCTATATTGTCGGGACTGGATTTGAATTGCATTGATTCTTATATAAAAGCCATCACTGGGAGTATGATTCATCTGGTTTTTAATCTACAACTTAATCCAGTAGAAGCTGCAGAAGCACTTGCACGCTATTGTTATGAGCAGTTCCAAACGTACTCAACGCAGAGTTAATATGCGAGATTTACGAATACATGAATCTTTGTATTAAATGTTTGAGGAATTAAGAGTAGAAAACAGCTAATAACTAAATAATATATCTATTTTCAATACTCGCAAATGAAATGAATTTTATTTCATGAATGGAATCAGCTAAAATTTGAAGATATTGTTAATTTTAGTGGCATTTAAAAAAATAAATAAACTATTTACATACACTGGAAATTGTTATTTGAAAATAACTTTTTTTTATTAAATAAAACATACAGTTGTATGTTTTAGTTGTTGTTTACTTTCAGTAGACATTTATGGTAGCTTGTATATATATGCTTATTTTTAATTTAAAATTATTTTATTCTTCTATTAAATATACCAGTATAAATGAAATGTAATGAAAAGTATATTGGAATTTAATTTAAGTAAAAAAAATAAAAGTTACTACTAATTGCTAAATTTCAATAATTAATATGTGTATTGATATGTTTCTTTTAATAAATAAAATGAATACATGTAATGTAATAAATTTTGTTTTTAAACAATTCCTAAGCATAGATTGAACCAACAAAATTAACAAATGAGATTTTGTATCATGCTCATTTAACCTTTAATGTTATTTTAAATTCTGCCTAATATACGTTATGTATTTTATTTAATTCTAAGGCATTGTGTTATAAGTCATATTTGATCATATTCAGCATTGTTCAGAATGCGTATGCAATATTTATAATACCTGCTTTGATTTCTTACTTGTAACATGTGTGTAAATTTTTATTTTAACGTTAAAATTATTTTCTGTAAATGAAAACCTCTTAACAATTTTAAATTGGTTTTCAATGAATACATAGAATATGATTTGATTATAATTTTTTTTATCTCAGTATAATTTTCTTTTAGTAATTGTTTTGATAAATATGTGGTAAATAAATCCATGACAAATGTTTTTGAATAGAAAAGTCTTTAATATCAGCTACTCAGGGTTTAAATATAGAAACCCTAAGTTAAACTTTTAGGGTAGTACATACCAAGACTATAACGTTGTTTACAAATTTCAGGAATATCATACTTTGAATCATGTATAAGAAATTAAACACCGATGCGTTTAAAATGATGAAACAAAGCATACGCACGGGAAATGGATGGGCACCTGCAGAGTTAGAAGGAAAATATAGTTCATGGACAAGACCATTTTCCTTTGGTTGGCGAGTATTTTGTTAACGACTGCTCCTTATAGCTGATGTTAGTGACGTAGATAACAACACTGAATATCGTCGCAGAAACTGCAAAAGGTGGTATACAGTCGTAAAAGGTGTGGCAGACCGGCTTCAATCTGTCTCGGTTAAGCGACTTTAGTCCATTGTTTTCACACTACAAATGAACGACCGCCACAATTGAAATAATTTGTATTTGTAAAACACAAAAGAAAAATGTGTGAAATTTTAACACTCTGACATATCTGAACGATTTGCGTAGTTCGAGGAGCTCCATTTTTTCTAGTAATACAAATAAGCTTTAAGTTAAAAAAAATATTCGATGTTGAAATATTTTTCAAATCTAAAGCTTTTAGTGTTCCTTTAAAACTTTACCTATTAAAATATAATATAATATATACAATAATACACACACACACACGCACGCACGCACACACGCACGCACACACACTAACGCCCACTTGCCTACGCCCACGTGCGCTTACGCATGCCCACGCACGCACGTATATATATATATATATATATATATATATATATATATTCATATATATATATATATTCATATATATATATATTCATATATACATCTGTATATCTTCTGTTGTTATCTACAATAGGCGCAATTTTTTTCCCCAACATCTTTTAAAATGTGCAAGTATTTTTAAGTTTGATTTATTTCACCGAATGGGGAACCTTCAGAAAATATTTTAACATATATTTTGTTACTTCTAACACACTTACAAATGTAATAAAAATATATATAAAAAAACTGTCCTTCCTTTCAATCGTAAATACACATATATATTATTTTTAGAACATATATAATATTTGAATTTAAACTTTTTAACAACACTTTTGGTAAATATTAATCGTTAAAAATACTCGTCATTTTATAAATATCGAAATGGTTTACACTTGCATTCAAGATGTTCAAATATAGTAGTATTTGTTAAAAGCATAAAAATAACTTTAATTTATTTATTCAGAAAATGGTCTTGTCCCTGAACTAATAAGCACATTTCGAAATGTGACTTCGGAGATTTTAGAAGATTCTAGAGCCAACGTAAATTAGTTCCATTTAAGGTTGAAACAACATTTGTCGCAGCTCCATTTAAGATGTTTCTTCCTGCTGTACTTTCTGCGGTTCTGTTAGGAAGCCTTTGTCCAGTTCAAGCGAATAGTTGTTGTGATGCAGACTCCTGCGAAGATCCAAGTGTGGAAGCATTCGCTGCGGCATTTTACACAGCCTTTGTACTCACCTATGATCCTGACATCATTTTTACACTAAAAGTAACTGGAAAAGAAGCCTCAAAAATCATGTACAATGTGACCCTTGAAGATTTAAACGGCATCAACTTGTGCAACGCTGCTTCCATCGCCAAATACGACGGCAAAGCTGTTGCCTTGTTGGAATGGTTCACTCCGGTTTTGTTCTTTGAGTTGAAAGGATACACGGTCGGTCTATATTTGCTCGATCAACAACTTTTGACGTGCGACAATGCCGTTGAGCTGGCGTTGACTTATTTCAATTTAGTGGAACCTATATTGTCAGGACTGGATTTGAATAACATTGATTCTTATATAAAAGCCTTAAATGGGGGTATAATTCAGCTGGTATATAATCTACAACTTGATTTAATAGAAGCTTCTGAAGTACTTGCATTCAACTTTTATAATCAGTCTAAAAAATACTCTTGCAAATGCATGAAGCTTTACATTAAATGTTTAAGGAATTAAAAGTAGAATTTATTAAGCTAATAACTAAATACTATATCTAAGTGTAATACTCATAAATAAAATTAATTTAATTTCATGAATGGAATCAGCTAAGATTTGAAGTTATTGTTAATTTTAGTGACATTTGAAAAATATAAACTGTTTTTATAAACTGGAAACTATTCTTTGAAAAATAACTTTTCTTAATAAATAAAATATACTGTTCTACGTTTTAGTTGTTTTTTACTTTCAGTAGACATTTATGATAACCTGAATATATATGTTTATATTTTAATGTAGCAATTCATTCTTCTGTTCAATGTAAAAGTATAAGTAATAAGTATTGAAATTTTATAAAAAAAAAATTTAATCGTAATTTAGTTTAATCGTAGGTAGTTTAAGTAAAGTTTAAATTTTTACCATTAACAGCTAAATTTCAATTAATAATATGTGTATTGATATGTTTCCTTTAATAAATAAAATGATTCATATGCATTGTAATGATTTGTTTTAAAGCAACCCTTAATCATAAATAGAACTAAAAGATTGAACAAATGTGATTTTTAATGTTCATTTCACATTTACTGTCATTTTACATTCTGCCTACTGTACTGTGGTATTTTATTAACATCTAAGGCTATGTGTTACAAGTCATATTTTATCATATTCGGCATTTTACAGAAGGTGTATGTGGTATGTAACATGTGTATCATTTCTACTTTTTATTTAAATATTTTTCAGTAAATGGCAACAACCTATTAACATAGGTTCAATAATTTCAATTTTTTTTAATGAATGCATGGAATATGATTTGATAATAATTTATAGTGGTTGCATAAATCTTTTTCAGTATTTGTTTTGATAATAAATACGTGGTAAATGTTTTTGACGTGAATGGTCTTAAAATCAGCTACACGGTGACTGAATGTAGAAACCATAAGTTAAACTTTTAGAGTGATCTATACCAATACAATACAATGTTCCACTCCGTGACAAATTGTCGGAATGGCGTACATTTAATCATGTATAAAAGAAATTAAGCACCGATGCGTTTAAAATGGGGAAACAAAGCATATGCACTGGGAATGGATGGGCACCTACAGTGTTAGAAGGACAATATAGTTGATATTCCTACTTCGGTTGGCGAGTTTTTTTGTTAACGACTGATTCATATAACCTGATGCTAGTGACGTAGATAACACTACTAAATATCGTCGCAGAAAGTGCAAAAGGTGGTATGTAGTCGTAAAAGGTGTGGCAGGCCGGATTCAATCTGTCTCGGTTATGCAACTTTGGTCTATGGTTTTCGCACTACAAATGAAACCGCCACAGCTGAAATAATTTGTATTTGTAAAACACAAAAAGAAAAGTGTGTGACATTTTAACCCTTCTGACAGAGCTGAACAATTTGCGTCATTCATGAATTTCCAGTTTTTCTAGTAATACAAAAATACAAATAAACTTTAAATTAATAAAAAAATATTCGATGTTGAAATATTTTTCATGCGTGCGGGACTTTTAAGAGGCAATTTTATGATAAATAGTTATGGTTATGCTAAAATCCTATATCACAACTTATGAGATGGTGTACATTTTTAATACAAAACTTTTAGTGTCAAAGATAATTTATGCCCAATTATATAACTTTTGATCAATTTTATTAGTTGAAATTATTTTATATTTGTGTGTGACGTGTGGGACATGCAAAGCCAACCACTTGTAAACAGCTGTATAAACTAAAATATATTTCTGCTCTTTTAATTAAAAAATTGCTAAACTAAAATAATAGTTAGAGAGGCAAAGGTTCGAACAAAGAATAGAAAGAATAGTATTTATAAATAGTGATGTTTAAATAATTAACGAAAATTAAAATGTGTACTGTCACGTGCTGGGCTTATGCAAGCATATTTGGAAGGCTAATATTAAAACGTTAGAAAATTGGAAAAATATAATTCTTCTGCTGCTTTAATATTGTATGAATGTTTGTTAATTGATATTAATCTATAAGCTAGTTATTACATTACTTGTAATATATTTAATAAAAGTAAATATATGTAACACAATAAGAAAGTGTTGATTCAGATCATAAAGTTAAAATTCGTTCATGAATTTGAAATATCTTCTGCTGGTAACTACAATGGCGCTAATATTTTTTTACAAACATCTTTTAAAATATGCTATATACACATTTTTATCCGGTTGTTGTGGCCACCTGTAATGTGTTCTATATTTCACCATGAATGAAAATTCTGCACTTATCTACACCAATTACACAAGTTAACTCACCTGGATAATGAACAGCGTTACATGCGAAAAATATCCATTCAGCCACTTGTAGGTGCACATTATTCTCGGGCTGTCGTCTTGGCAATTTTGTAGTATCTTCTGATTGACACTGTATTTCCAAATATATGATTTTTCCATTATAATATTTAATTACTTTAAACCTTAATATTCCAGGAACTGCTTTCACGTTATCCCATGATTTTTTTTGATAAAACATTTTGAATATTTTCTATAAGATATATGCAAACTCGTAGTTGCTTTCACGATATTTTGTGCAGCTTAGACGACGTCAGTTTGAGCAATTGACCGACTTTTTTTGCTCATAACTCCTTGACGTAGAAGCAGTTTAGCGTTTTCTCCAATACCATCGACGGCACCTTTCCCATGGGAACCCAGCAAAAAAGTCAGCATGAAACCTTCATCAAAATTGTCAAATTAAAGGTTTTTTGAAGGTTTTAAAAGGGATATTGAAACAAAAAACTGCAGTTTTTTTGAAGTTTTTAATTTTCCTGCATAAAACCTTTAAAATATCTTCATTTTCCCTTCATGATTAAAAATTAAAGGTTTTTATAAAGTTTTTTTTGAATTATATTGAAACAAAAACCTTTAATTTCATAGATCTTTAAAAAAAAACTACCGTTTTCCTGCATAAAACCTTCAATTTCAAAATTTTGACTTTTTTTCCTGGGAAGTAGTAAAAAAATTATATGTGAAAGGTTTCTTATATTTTTTTTGACATAATCTGTAAAACTTTCACTGTGTATTTTTTCTTGAATTAAAATGTTGGTCCATCGCTTCATATTACTATTTTCTTTACTTGTGAGATGTGATTTTGATAAAGTTTATCATATAGCAAATTAAAAAATATTAGCTAATGCCTGAAAACTGCCTATCCTCATTTATAAGAATAAGAAAGACAAGAAATATTCATTACAATGTTATTTGAGTTGAAATTTCATATTGACTGTTTTATATATATATATATATATATATATATAAATAATTTAAAATATCAACCAGTGTCTGAATGATATTGTTTTTTGCTGCACACATTGACGTTGACAACTATATATAATTGACATTTCAGACTTCAAGAGGGTTTTGAAGGTTATAGAAAAATTATGTGGTTTTATAAATTAAAGACACATATATAAAAACGTGTAAAACTTTTTACTTTCAATTTATTTTCGATATGACAAATATAAAACTACAACTGCAAAATTAACTCAAACCATTGAAATATACATATGTAAACTCAGATTTTAAAAAATAATTTTTAATTTATAAATAAACATTTACGTAATGGGCATATGTTTCTTTTGATATATATATATATATATATTATATATATATATATATATATATATATATATATATATATATATATATATATATATATATATATATATATATATATATATATATATATATATATATATATATATATATATATATATATATATATATATATATATATATATATATATATGCAGGTTATTTTTGTTAAAACAAAATCAATAACAATACTCAGATTTCAACTCAAAAATTAATCGTTTTTAACGTACGTACTTTTAAACATGGTTACCCAATTGTAAAGACCATTATCGTTATTTCCTTCACGTTTATTGTCTAACAACTTTTTACAGTGCTATTAAAGACGTGCAGCTAACACAAGACTTTAAGTTTCAATTTTAACAGAAAGTGGACTCATTGTTTTTATCCTGGATCCTTTACATAATTTAAATCCTCCAAAATATTATAGAATAATAACGTGCGAAATTGTATTTTAATTATATATACACGCACATTTTTCTCCATGCACAAATTCACATTCACGAGAGAGAACAAAATACACACAAAAATCCTTAAAATAGTAACCAATATCGTTAAAGAAATCCACACTCCCGTCTGCCGTTGACTAGGGAGTGAGAACTGTAGTGGGAAATTTATACTTGTAGTATATAGAAAATGTAATTAATGTCAACAGTTTTGCAAATTTAGAAAAAGCATGTGGCATAATTGCATTGGTAAGCACAAAAGCGGTAAAATTCTTATAATTATAATTCTTGCATCTTCTTTAAGAATTTGATATTAAATACTCCTACCCTAACACTCTTGCAAATTAACTAAAACATAACTTCAAACTTTTGAAACATAAACACACAAAATTCTTTATTTTAGCACATGCATAGTTTATATCGAAACTTTATAACGAAATTTCAAGTAAACATTGAGCCTTAAAATACTTGCGATGTTTTACACTTGCATTCAAGATGCTCAAATACAGCAGTAAGTATTAAATGCGCAATAATAACTTTAAATTATTTGTTTAGAAATGTGTATGTCTCCTGAAATAATAAGCAAATTTCGAAATGTGAATTCGGAGATTTTAAAAGAGTCTAGTCACTTTAAATGAGTGGTATTTAAGGTTGAAACAACATTCGATGCAGCTCCATTTAAGATGTTGTTACCTGTTGTACTTTCTGCGGTTCTGTTAGGAAGTCTTTGTCCAGTCCAAGTGACTAGCGGGGGTGATGCAGACTATTGCGAAGATCCAAGTGTGGAAGCATTCGCTGCGGCATTTTACACGGCCTTTGTACTCTCCTATGACCCGGAAATGATTTTTACACTGAAAGTTACTGGAAAAGAAGCCTCCGAAATCATTTACAAAGTGGTATTTGAAGGCCTGAAAAGAATCGAATTGAGCAACGCCGCTTCTATCGCCAAATTTGTCAAAAAGGGTTCTACTTTGGTAACATGGTTCACTCCGGTTTCCATTTTTAAAGTGAAGGGTTACACAGTTGGAAATTTTTTGCTTTATCGAGAACTTTTGACTTGCGACAACGCTGTTGAGCTGGCATTAAATTTTTTCAACTTAGTGCACCCTGCTTTGTCAGGACTAGATTTAAATAGGATTGATTCCTACATGGAGGTCCTCACTGAAAGTTTAATTCAGTTGGTTTTAAATATAGATCGTGATAAAGTAGAATCTATAGAAGCGTTGGCATCCATCTATGTTAATGAGGTGAAAAAGCGCTCAAAGCAGTGTTAATATGTAAAATATACAAATGCATGAATATTTTTGTTAAATGTTTATACAAATACAAGAAGAATTTATTGAGCTAATAACTAAATTTTATTTGTAAAACTACATGCAATATTCAAGAATGAAAATATGTTTGATATATATATATATATATATATATGTATGGAATTTGATAATATGTGAATAAGTTATTGCTAATATTGGTGAAATTTGCAAAAATATTGTTTTTATGTACTAGAAATTATACATTGCATGAAAAAGTCAAATCTGCTTAGAGTTTAGAAGTATAATTGTATGTTTTTCTTGTTTTGCACTTTCCGAAGGCTCTTGTACTGGCCTGGAATAACAAGTAATACTTATGCTTGTTTTATGAAATAAATATTTTTTTGTCTATTTAATGAAGTATTCGTAAAATGTACTAAATAGAACATATTTTTTTCCAGTTGCCATTTAGTTGAATTAATTTTTAAAATCAATATTATTAACTTAACTCATTTTACTAATATGCATGTTGATATGTTTCTATAATATACAATATGATTAATATGTAATATAACTTAAATTTGAGAAGTTTCTACTCACAGCGAAAACGAAAAACGCATGAACAAATGTGAATTTTGTAATGTTAATTCCACTTTTAGTGTTATTTTACATTTCGCCTGATAAATGTTGGGTATTTTATTAAATTCTAAGTCTTTGTGTTATAAGTCATATTTGCCGATGTTTTTTTTTTTTTGCAGAATGCGTATGCTATGTTTATAATACCTGTTTTAATTTCTTACTTTTAACATGTGTATTCTTTCTTTTATTTTCTGAAAATGGGAAACTTTTTACAAAGGACCAACAATTTCAAATTTGTTTTTTTATTTGCACTGAACATGACTTGGTGATAGTTTTTTTAGCGGTTGTGTAACTCTTTTTTAACAATTGTGTTGGTGAATGTGTGATAAATAAATAGTTGGAAAATAAATGTAATTATAAATACCAAGATTTATACAGTAAATAAACTGACATATCATCTCTGTGTGTGTGTAAAATTAAGAAATTAATATATATATATATATATATACATACATAAAATAATTTTTAGCACATAGATAGATTTTATATTTAAACTTTATAACAAAGCTTTAGGTTAACGTTGATCTTTAAAAATACGTGGCATTTTATAGATATTGAAATGGTTTACATTTGCATTCGACAAGTTCAACTATAGTAGTATGCGTAAAAATCAATACTTATATATAAGAATGGAGTGTCTGTTTGTGGAATCGAGCAAAACCCCTCATTTTGAGATTTCTTCACGAATTAGGATACACTGATACAGAAAATCGCATTACATTTTTTTTTGTCTGTCTATCTGTTTGTCCGGATTTAACTAAAAAACGACTGAACGGATTTTTTATGAAACTTGCTTCATTTTAACAATATTTTCTCAACTTAAAATTTGCACTTTGTTTCATGTGGATATCCGGAACCGTTCAAAAGTTATAGAACTTTTTCTGATTTACTATACGTTATTCCTACTGGAAATTTACATGTAGCTCTTCCCTTCATAACATGATTGTTAAAAATCACCTTGGCTACCAAAAATATTTTTCGACGATAGGGATAAACGATGCTTTTTGATTGGGTGATAAGTAAATATCGCCGAATATTGCCAAATGAATTCAAAATATCGCCAAATGAATGAAAATGTCGCCAAATAAATAATTTCGCCAAAAGTAATGTCGCCAAAAATAAATTAAATGTCGCCAAAAAATTTAAATGTTGCCAAATAAATAAAATGTTGCTAAATGAATGAAAATGTCGACAAAATAATAAAAATGTTGTCAAATGAGCTAAAATATGGTCCTATATTGAAAAGCAAATATATGTCAACAAAATGTGGAAATTAGTGTCCAAATAATAAAATAAATGTCATTTGGGGAAATTAGTGGCAAAATGTTAAAATTAATATCAACATAGACAAAATACAGTAAAACAATAGTAAAGCAGTGGAATTAGTGGGAAAATAGTAAAAATTGTATTTAAATTATCAAAATAAAATAAATAATGAGAAAATATGATTGCTTATTTTACGAATACTTTTTGAGGTTCCATCAACACCACATAAAAAATATTTTTGCATGTCTGTCTGTTTGTCTGGTTTTAACTCAAAAACGACTGAAAGACTTTTTATGAAATTTGCGTAATTTTAACAATATTTTCTAAACTTAAATTCTGCACTTTGTTTCATTTGAAGTGATTTCGACACTAAGAACTTGGCGATTGTATTGCTGACAGACTGTATGTGCAATTCAAAAGTAAGGGTGCCAATTGATGCCACCGATCTCGCAAGAAAATCTCTCAGACACTCTTCAGAAATGCCTTCGTGTTCCAACAAATTGTTCATCATATGAAAGAAGAAATCTTCAGATTCGCAGCTGGACAGTCGAAAGAAAGAATGATATCTCAAGATTTTTCTCGGTCTCACATTTTTGAAGACTGTTTTGATAAACTTGGAGAATATGTCTTCATTGGTTGTGCCACTGATATCTGGTGGACGAAAGCATATTGTCGATTGAACTGGCTTACATTTAGATTCATCATCAGCTGAGCAAACTTTATTTGCTGAATCTGTATCAATATTTTTGGAATCAAGATCTACGAAGGATATTAACTTCTGAAATTTCGATCTCCCTGTTTGTTTCTGACAACAATGAATATAAAACAATTATTTGAAGAAAGGATAAAATCATCATTATAACCTTTTTAATTTAACGAATCCCAAGTTGAGAACGTTCTATTTTATTACTCATGTCACAACATTAGTCAGGTGAAAACTGAGTTTCCCAATCAATTCATCTTGACAGTGTGATTTCATTTAACGCAATATATTTATAGTCAAGACTGCTCTGCATCAGCTAAACAAACGTTAGGTGATGAAACATTGGTGTGAGAAAGAGGTGATTGAAGACCCAACCAACTATTAATCTATATCGGGAAACTAGTAAAAACGAGAAAAATGTTTGGTTTTTAAAATGATATACCATCTAAATATAAGGGTGTAATATTGCTATTGTATAAGGAGGTTTGCACTTGCTCATTTTGAGTAGGAAATGGGATTAATTTTTAGTAAAATGGGTCTTGACGTAAATGGGTATATTGGAAATTAAATATAAATTACACATCGTTACTTTTATGCTTTGATTTAGTTCTTTTTTTAATATCCTTACTTTTTAAAAAAGTTCTTTTTTAAAAACAACAATTCGTTTAATAGTGTGCATTTCAGCAAAACAAATTCTGGGTGATTGAAAAGTCGAGCTATATACCAATACTCCTGAGTTTTGTATAGAAAGAAAAGTATTTAATGCATCCCAATGAAAAAGTTAGAAAAACAAATATATTATTTATATTTTATTCACTGATTTACAAGGTGGGGTAAAATGGGTAGACGAATTATCAATGCTGAAAATAGGGCATTGAAAAATGTGAAGAATCTTGAAAACCTACGACTGTATAAATGTGGGACCCGGAAGAGAGGCTTTGTGTTCCAACCTGTTATAGGGTCCCATCACCAAGTGGGGAACACCAAGCAGGTCAGGCTGGAGATTGGAAGTTTTACCATGCCTTTTCCCCCCCTCTTTGACTAAATGGTTTATAAAAACTGTATAAATATTCAATAATACAAGATCTGATTTTTCTTGAAGATCGAGAGCATAGCACAGAGGAAACTTTTACAATAGTTTGCTGATAAAAAATTTTGTACGTTTGAATACTTAAGTGAGATTCATTGAACACATTCAGAAGACTCACTTGAAGAAGTAATTAGAAAGTGTATTCAAAAGTACTAGCTTCTCAATTACCAGTGCAATTTAATTCAAAATCTTAATGATCTCATTTAAAAAAGTTATTTAATAATTTTAATTAAATTCCTCTTTCAATTACAAGTTTGCATGGTGATAAATGTACTTTTTTTAGATATACTTAACAGTATGCTGTTATCTTTTAGAAAATAAATTTTATAGAATTCCCCTATCTTTATTTTATATTTAGTGTTTTGATTTCTCAGTGTCCCTTTGGCGTTTTTTTTCCTGGCACGATGTTTTATTGTAGGGGGTGTTGTGGCGAATGTGAATGAATGTTTTAATTTAAATTTAAATTTTTATGTTCTATTTTTACAATTAGATTAAAATTAGGATGAATAGGTTTCAGTCCTCGCGAACCATGGTACCTAGTATTAAGTGATATCATCGAATCGGGCGTCGTATTCTTTGCGTTGAAAGAACTTCACATTATCACTATGGTTACGTTATACTTCTAATTTTAATTCAATATTCAAAGGTGAATATGTATCCAGAAATGATTATAGGCCAAATATGAACTTATAATTGAAATGTTTAACTAAAACTGCTGTTCTACTTGGAGATAAACAACACACAACAAATGGTAACAGAGCGCGGTTCACGTTTCCTGAATTTCAATATGTCGGAAGCAACATTCAATATATTCCAACCATTAAGTGGCGACTGTTACCAAGTATGGGCGATGAAAGCGAAAGCTGTTCTTCGTAGCATACGACTATTAAAAGTATTCGAAAAAGAAAAACCTACAGAACCCTAAGAAGCAATAAACAGCTGGAAAGCGAAAAATGCCAGAACTACCATACTTACCTTGTCAGAAGCACAAGCAGGCGTTTATATTAGTGAACAGAATGCGGAAAACGTCTGGGATGACCTTCAAAGCATTTTTGCAGAAAGAACAGAGGATATGAAGATTATCGTGGGACTCGAGTTGAAACATGGCCGTTGAACAATATCGAGATGTAAGCTGGAGAGTCGGTGAACAACTATATTACAAGAGTTCAAAACACCGCATACAGAAGTTCAACACTTCAGAATTAAAATAATACAAATAAAGGGTGTTCAGATTTTATCATTGTTTTAACTTTTGGAACACCGAAAGCTATAGTCAAGGTTCACCATTATCCAGCCTAAACTTTTTGGTGTCCCCCACATGGTAATGGGGCCCTGTAGTAAATTGCTCAGACTGAGGAGTGAGAACTTCAGTGAGAAGTTTATATTTGTAGTATATAGAAGATGTACTTCATGTCAACAGTTTTACAAATTAAAAAAAATCCTGTTACATAATTGCATCGGTGAGCACAAAAGCGGTAAAAAGTATAATTCTGGCATATTCTTTAAGGATTTGATATTAAATACTCCTACCCTAACACTCTTGCAAATTAACTAAAATATAATTTCAAACTTTTGAAACATAAACAAATAAAATTCTTCATTTTAGCACATACATATTTTATATCGAAGCTTTATAACGAAATTTCGAGTAAACATTGAGCATTAAAATACTTGCGATGGTTTACACCTTGCAGTCAAGATGCTCAAATACAGTAGTAAGTATTAAAAGCGCAATAACAACTTTAAATTATTTGTTTAGAAATGTGTATGTCTCCTGAAATAATAAGCAAATTTCGCAATGTGATTTCGGAGTGTTTAAAAGAGTCTAGTCACCCTAAATGAGTTGTATTTAAAGTTGAAACAACATTCGATGCAGCTGCATTTAAGATGTTTCTTCCTGCTGTACTTATCGTGTTTGTGTTAGGAAGTCTTTGTCCAGTCCAAGCGAATAGTTTATGTGATGCGGACTACTGCGAAGATCCAAGTGTGGAAGCATTCGCTGCGGCATTTCACACGGCCTTTGTACTCTCCTATGACTCGGACATAATTTTTACACTGAAAGTTACTGGAAAAGAAGCCTCCGAAATCATTTACAAAGTGGTATTTGAAGGCCTGAAAAGAATCGAATTGTGCAACGCCGCTTCTGTCGCCAAATATGTCAAAAAAGGTTCTGCTTTGGTAAAATGGTTCACTCCAGTTTTTATTTTTAAAGTAAAAGGTTACACGGTTGGAAACTTTTTGCTTTATCAAGAACTTTTGACTTGCGACAACGCCGTTGAGCTGGCATTAGATTTTTTCAACTTAGTGCACCCTGTTTTGTCGGGACTAGATTTAAGTAGGATTGATTCCTACATAGAGGCAGTCACTAAAAGTCTAATTCAGTTGATTTTAAATATAGATCGTGATAAAGTAGAATCTACAGAAGTGTTGGCATTCAACTATGTTAATGAGGTAAAAAAACGCTCAGAGCAGAGTTAATATGTGAAATATACAAATGGATGTATATTTTTATTAAATGTTCATTGAAATACAAGAAGAATTTATTGAGCTAATAGCTAAATTTTATTTGTAAAACTACATGCAATATTCAAGAATGAATTTTTTTTGTTATATATATATATATATATATATATATATATATATATATATATATATATATATATATATGGAATTTGATAATATGTAAATAATTTATTGCTAATATTGGTGAAATTTTCAAAAAGATTGTTTTTATGTATTAGAAATTATACTTTGAAAGTAAATGTCAAAAATGGTTAATGTATAATTGTATGTTTTTCTTGTTTGGCATTTTCCTAAAGCTCTTGTACTGGCCTGGAAAAAAAAACTAATACTTAAGCTTGAGTTATGAAATAAATATTCATTTGTCTATTTAATGAAGTATTCGTACATTATACTAAATAGAACATTTGTTTTTCTAGATGCCATTTCGTTTAATTAATTTATAAAATCAAAATTATTAACTTAACTCATTTTACTCATATGCATGTTGATATGTTTCTATAATACACAATATGAATAATATGTAATATAACTTATTTTTGAGCAGTTTCTACTCACAGAGAAAACGAAAAACGCATGAACAAATGCGAATTTTGTAATGTTCACTCCACTTTTAGTGTTATTTTACATTTTGCCTGATATATGTTGGGTATTTTATTAAATTCTAAGGCTATGTGTTATTTGTCATATTTGCCGATTTTTGGCATTTTGCAAAATGCGTATGCTATGTTTATAATACCTGATTTGATTTCTTACTTGTAACATAAGTATTCTTTCTTTTATTTTCTGAAAATGGGAACCTTTTTACAAAGGGCCAACAATTTCAAATTTGTTTTTTTATTTGCACGGAACATGACTTGGTGGTAGTTTTTTTAGCGGTTGTGTAACTCTTTTTTAACAATTGTTTTGGTGAGTGTGTGATAAATAAATAGTTAGAAAATAAATTTAATTATAAATACCAATATTTGTATAGGCAAATAAAATGACATATCTCCTGTATATAATATATATATATATATATATATAGGTGCACCAGTGCACCCAAATTTTAAACTTAGGTGCATTGTACGTTTTTTGTGTGCAAAAAATTCACTGAGTAGAAAGCAAATTTTCAAGTTATTTTTGAACAAATAAACCGATAATGAAACCTTTCATTTGTCGTTTAGGCATCGCTAACCTTTTAATTAAAACCTAGATGTTAATATACAATAAAGATATATTCAACCAACATGCGATGAGAAAACCATGTATAAGAAAGAGCATGTGTGTTTTAAGCATGAAAAAGCATGCGCAGAACACAAGAAGTTGGACATGCCATCAAGGGATTACTAGTAAAACCTGACTACGATCTCGTTATTTAGTGCGCTCGTACGGTGAAAACCAGATTCTTGTTAATTTATTGGTCAAATTATTTGTAGGCGAACTCAGAGTGCCGCACCCTGAGAAACCCTATAATAAATAATTTAGTATTTTGGAATGCAAATAAAATCTGCGTTTTTTCAGAAAACTTAAGTGCACTCAACTAAAAAAATACATATATAAACGGCTAATTTCGAACCTTGTAGTAATGTATACTAAAATTTCACAACGCAATGTCTACTTTAAATTTATACAAAACAGCATCTGAAAACTATTAACTTAAAAGCAAGCTGGAACATCTCCACTCAACACGTAGTGGGAGCACTGTTTTAAATGACGCGCATACACCACTTGATAAAGTTTAAATATTCAATATATTAATAGTATGAATATTAGTAAACTAGTATCTCCGTGTGATAATTACCGCCTGACCCTTCCCCCCCCCAACACACAGCCATTCGCTGTAAGGGTGAAATATATTAGTGTATTTCTTATAACCAAAAAAATCACAAATGTCTAACGCTCCTACTCATTCATAGATGGCAGCATTGTCAACAGTTTGTGTAAAACGTTTAAATGAATTATTTTAATCGCATTTAATTAAAAATATTTATGAGATGAACGTACGATTTGTCACTACTCCGGGAAATTATATTTCTTTTGATACCTCATGTGTTACGATCTACTGAGTACAAGGGAAAGAATCCTTAATATAGAAATGATATGATACTTAAATTGTAAGTTAACACTTTGACCTTATAAGTTTTTTCTCTTCAAATACGTCATTCATTATTTCAGTAAGTTTGTGTATTCGAAATATGAGGAGCAAATATTCGAATTATTATTTTTTTTTACTAAGAAATAACCTTTTATTCGTGCATTATTCAATTATCCGGATATTCGATTATGCGGATGGGATATGGTTCCAATTGAACAGAATACTTGGAGTTTTACTGCACTCCAAATGACTGCAAATATTGCATTTTAGTCCTGTCTACACTGTCCACGTAATTCCAAAAAGAAATATCAAAATATTCCATATATCATTTTTAAAAAAATTCTTATTTTGTTATTTAAAAATAATTTATGACATAAATAGGCAATTATGGTTTAAAGATATATCAGACTTTACGAAATAAAGGCATTGGGAAATGGTCATTTTCGTATCTTAAAATTAACTCTAGCTACATTCAATTTTATGGTTGTTTCATTAATTTTTCCAAACAGTGTAATAAAAGTTCAAAAAGGACTTAACATAAGCACTTGATATTTCACAAAACATTAAAATTAAAGGTGTTTAAATAAAGTTGCAAGAGTTAAAATTATAATAATTGTCTTTACTTGCAAACGATTATTTATACAACTGAGAGGTGAATTTCCTAATCTGACTCACAAGATTTTTATTGCTCTGTTTGATATAAAATCATTGAATTTTGAATTAAAACTTTTCTCTGTAGTAAATCTTGTCGAAGATGTTTCTCGCAGTGGCACTTAGTGTATTTTTTCTGGGACATTCGTGTCTAATTCAAGTAGAAAGTGGACAGACACCTCAGTCAGAGTCGGACTGCAATGAACCAAGTGTCGAAGCATTCGTTGGAACATTATACGCATCTTTGATACTCTCAAATGATTATGAAACCATTGTTTCCTTGAATGCAACTGGAGAAGAAGCATCTGAATTAATTTACTTATGCACCCTTCAAGTCTTAGAGAAGAACAACGTGTGCAACCCTTATGCCATCGCCAAAATCGTCGCCATAAGTGTTACTTTGGTGGAATGGTTCACACCGATTCTGTACTTCCACTTGAATGCGTACGCGATTGCTTTGTATTTGTTTGAACAACAACTTTTGGCATGCGACAACGCCGTTGAGCTGGCCTTTACTTACTTCAATTTTGTGCAATCTGTTTTGAATGGATTGAAGCCGAATAAAATGGAATCCTACATGAAAGCCATCACGGAAGGTACTGTGGAGTTTGGTATATATCTTCAAAGTGACTTAGCTGAATTTTGAACAGAACTGGCGTTCAATTATTATAATCTATTTCGAAAATATGCAAGTAAAAATTAAGGTGTAAGAAATGTAAATACACTGTAAAAAAAGGTACCTAATAATGAGTATCTGGACTTTCACTATTTTCTTTAAGTATAATTGCATGATAATCGAGCGATGACGTACTCAAATTTAAGTAACCGCACTTTCTCAAATATGAGCAATGTGATTTAATATTGCTAATCTCAGCTTCTGTTCAAGCCCTCTTAACAAAGCGACCTGACGAACTTAAAATAGTCTTTTGGAAGGATGGCTTCACAGAGAGCGATTGGAATTAATAATCTGATATAAGTATTTGTTTTGTAGAAAATACAAAATAAAAAACTTACTTTCTGAAAAGGAACAATATTTTTTTAAATAGCTGAAGTTAATCTTCCTGGTACGATATAGTCTAAAATAACTATAATAATAATATATTAGAGATATGTACATGCTAGGGTTTCATTTATTGGTAGCTGTAGACCCTGCAATATAACGAACTTTTCCTTATAACGAGTCACTGAAAATCCCATTTGGTTAATTAACTTTATTTATATTTACAATTCTTAAATCGTTACAGTGACTAGCTCGTGTTAGTGCCATAAAAGACCATGACATTGAGGGTCTACTAATACGTTTCTAACAACAAACTTCTTTTGAAACGTTATATAACATAGTCCATAGTTTCGGAAGGTCTTTGGAAGGAATGAACCACTGATCTATAACTGTAACTTCTGGATAGGGCAAGACATTTTGTTGACTTGAAGCCGATATAGAGGCAGCCATGATGTGCCACACTTTCTTTGCTACCGCAATATTTCGTATATTTTTCATCAAAATAAGCTGAAGTGTATTGCTTTTGGCTGAGTTTTTTTACTTTCTTTTTAAACCCTTTTTAAATGCAATCTGATATTAAAATAGAAAGTCATTTGCAAGTCATAGTCAAAGTAGATAAAATGCAAGGGCAAAAACTATTTGTTTGGCAATATAAAAATTAATTCTATAAGAAAAAAACATAATATGTATATACATTTAATATTTCTACAATGCTTTGGTAATAAAAAACACCACTAAATCACTTAAAAAAAAATATTAGGGCACAGTATGGCTGCTTTCAATTGGCTTCAACGCGCCCATAGAGGAAACAAGGCTTGAGCCTTCCAGCACTTACAGTTAGAGTTCAGTTGAATGAACAGAAGCTTTCTTTATCGCATTTGGTCTGACTATTGTGGATAACCTTGTTTTCAAACTGGCCTCAGTCTAAATTTTCATTGTAAATTAATTTATTATAAATTAGAACAAATTTTAGATTACTAATTATTATGACACAATATAGTTTGTGTTTTCAATATTATTGAAGTATGCTAAGTTTTAAGTGGATTTGATATTTGAGTAATGTGATGAAAATATATGTATTGATCAACGATTATCCTGATGTTATATATATAAAGTCCTGAAAAATAAATATTATTTTTTTCATGTGAGTTTATACATATGTGCTTATTATTCCCGATTAACGGGATACTTTTCTTCTTATCTGCCAATTGTATTAATTAATTTTTATTAATCTAAATTAAAATAACATGTAAAACTTATTATATATATATATATATATATATATATATATATATATATAT
Source organism: Troglohyphantes excavatus (assembly GCA_963932185.1). Lineage (NCBI taxonomy): Eukaryota > Metazoa > Arthropoda > Arachnida > Araneae > Linyphiidae > Troglohyphantes > Troglohyphantes excavatus. The sequence goes on from OZ010675.1 coordinate 47,808,001, forward strand.
ATATATATATATATATATATATATATATATATATATATATATTATGACAAGCTGAAATACTCGTTCTATGTGCGACGGGTGGAAGTAAAATACAAAAATATAATGTATAGCTTCGGAAAACTTGACATAAAACTGGAAGATCTTGATAATATAAGGTTTGGAAGTTACACCTCGTTTTTGAACAACACTGTAAAAAAAGGGTACTTAAAAATGAGTACCTGAACACACTTGTTTTTTTAGTAAAATTGAATCGTAAATGAGCGATGGCATACTCAAATTTAAATAATCGTACTTTTAAAAAAATTAGCAGTATGATTTAATATTGCTAATTTGACCTGACAAACTTAAAGTAATTGTTCAGAAAATAATTTTTCCACATTATTTGATGTCGATTGTTCAAATGGAAACTGAAGTATTACAATTCAATTATCATACTTCCCATTCTTTTGGCCCACCTTTTAAACATTTATTCTGTTTATAACTTATTTACGTCGCTGTGGTAGTACAACTGGGCTGCGGTGCCTAACGATATGGGTTCGATTCCCGTTAAGTCTAGGTCGTAATTGTCAATATTTATTTATGAAGGCAGCCGATGTAGGCAAGCTACTATTCTTTATATTCAATTTTACTCATTGTACTGATTTTTGAGTACATGCATTTTTTAAAACTAAACCTTATGTATTCGGAGCTATGATAAGAATCGAATGTAATCAAAAATGAGTACACTTTACTTATTTTGAATACATATTTTTAACAAAGAATTGAACCCTAATTCCGACCTCTTTTTTGTTTGTATATTCTTTAGTCACTTATTAACAATACCGAAGCAAACATACAATTAATTTGCATTTACACGTAGTCTATTGCTACAAATTAAACTAGAAATTCCCGCACACTAGAATTGCCAATAGAATTGTGATTGGGTCTCAGCTGTGTCACCCCCAGGAATAGAGCCCAAGCTCATCGAAGAGGCCTTAACCTCTCGAACTGCTATGATCTCGACCGAGTTTAGTTAGCTTAAATCGCATAATAGTCCTATTACGCTTACAAGGACTCGTATACAATAGATGTTTACCATTCAATTAAGATTCTTGTACTCAATGCGGAGTAATGAAATTTTAAAATTGTATTGAAAGCAAAAAATGTAGCTTATTTTAAACATTCTGAGACGTGAATAGAATTATTTTTGTATTTTCTGGTAATTATAAAAGTTTAAACGTTATTTTTCTTTATTCATTTGATTAATTCGTTGCGTGAACAACTCATTTATGAATGAAGAGAAACGAATAAGGTTACAGTTATGGTAACAGAAATAAACAAGTTTTATTCACAGTGAAATAGAAGGGTGGTTAACCAACCTTCTGACAGTTAAAAATGTATTTTTGCGTCCATGTATCTCTAGTTTTTCTTGCTATACGCACACTTTTTAAATTCTTAAAAATGCTTTATTTTCTAATATTTTCCAAACTTTTTTTTATTGGGGTTTAAATTCAAAGCCCCATATTTTTAAGAATAAACAAGTTTATTAAAAACAAATACATAAATTTATTAAAATGTCTTTTAAACTCTCTTACAGAGAAAACAGCTTTACAATTTGGTTAATTTTCTTAACGTATCCTCTTTTAATGTTTATCCCCCTATTTTTAAAAACACATTTTCGATATTTTTTTAAAAATATATTAACAAAGTGAAGTTATACTTTTTGATACATATAACTGAACGTCAATTTTACAATTTGTGTAAGTAATATATATATATAACATCAACCATGAAAGAAAATATACACATAGAATAAATCATATATATTACTACAATCCAACATATATATACTCGGTACTACAAAAATAAACTGTTCGCTACAAAATATGCACATCCTCCTGTAGGGCCTTATCGCTACTAATAAACCGGAAATAGATTGTCATCAGTCAACATTCACGTCGCAAGGCAAACACAGCCCGGGCACCATAAAAATGAGAAAACATCCCCCCCCCCCCAAAGAAAAAACCATTCCCATTTCTTAAGTTAAATAGAAACCTTACAAAATACCCTTCCTTATTTGTGACTCCAAGGAGTTATTATTGCTGGCAGCATGACGGAATGCAGGGTGAATATCGGGGGGAAGAAGAGTAGTCGACCGTAAATCTGGAAGAAATTGCCGCGATAAAAGTTGGGGAGGCCGTCGCCATTTAGCGGGGATCCCCTTTCAATCGCTGTGTGTAGTAGGGACTTTTGTTGGTTTTATTCCGTCATCTGTGCTCCCTTTAACGGAAAGATTTCGCCATTCCGGAACCATTGTGAAACTGGGGAATTATTATTTGTATTTTTTCCCCTAGCCATTGTGAAACCGGGGAAATTATTATTTGTGTTTTTTTTCCGTTCTGCGTGTTGAAGAGATGGAGTTTATGCTAGTTGGGTAGAGTCTTTTTGAATCTCGATATTCTTCAATTCGATTTTGAAGTGTTTTGAAATATTGAATGGAATTCTTCGAAGAGGAGGAGGAAATAAAAATATAACCGTGTTTATTTTAGTTTAAATATTTTATCCTGAGAATATCTTTGGAATTCAATTATATTGGTTGGATCTGAAAGTAATATTAAAATATTTATGTTTGAATAGGTGTATAAATTAGAGATATTATTTGTCGAACAATAGAGGTTTAATAACTATAAGACTTTTCTTTTTGAAAGTGCTCACTAGTTAAGATAATTAGGATTTTGCAAGTGACCAAATCCAATAATTTAATAGTTAATTAGGGAAATTAAATGGGTTGTCAAACAGGTGTATTGTATTAAAACAATATGTTTTATTATTTATTTTAATAGTTTGTGAGAAAGTGTTTCATCAATTGCTTTTCATTGTTTTGGCTAAATATTCAAAAGTATAAATTATTTTAATTAATTAACACTTTATTTTATTATCCCAATTGGAACTCGGGCTCGACTTTTAACCTTTCTAGTTGAAAAAAAAATTATTTATCTGGAAGCCCCCATACGTATTATATTTTTTACTTAAAATTTGTTTTAAAAAATAGTAATTTTAATTAAAAAAATCAAATTTTGTCATGTATGATTTTTGTTGTTCTTGCTGTAAAATCATCTCCCAATTTTACTGTAAATATTTGTAAGTTTTAATTTGGAATAAATAGTAATTGTATATTTAACAAAAATATTCTTTTTTATGTTGATCCTTTAAAACTTTTTTTCTTCTTTTTTTTTTAAATTATAAGAGGTGTAAATATATTTTCAGAAGATGTTTGAAATTTGTAATAAAATAAATTCTACTAAAATATACTTAGCCTAAATATTTTAAAAAGTTCAAGAAAAGTGTAAAAAAATGCTCATTTCGGAATCTTTTCAATTTTTTTTTAACAAAATGTAAATAAAAAAATACTAATGATGAAATTATGAAATAAGGAATATTTTCATAGACTGTCAATTTCTAAGTTTTAAAAAAATTTCAAATTTAAATTTTGATTTTATTTATATTTCGGTAATTGTATAAAATACAAAGTTTTATTTTTGTTTTAATATGTGTCACTAATAAAAATATTTTGATTAATTTTTAAGAAATGTAATAATAATAAAAACCCTGATTAATTTTTTTAAAAATAATAAGAAATTAAGATTAAATAATTACGTATTTTTAAAGATTGCTTAATTTCTATAAATACAAGTTAAAAGTAACTTTGATCTTTCTTCGACTTCAAAAATGTCAGTTTATTTTACTGTTATCTGATATGTTCATCAATTCGTTTTGTTCATTCTGAATTAAATGTGTTCCTCCCATTTCATGTTCCTCGAAACGGAAAAAGGAGAGAAACTACTAAAAAAGGATTTCTTAGAAATATGTTCCATCGATCAATAGACCAACATTTGAAGCAAAGTAAAAGTTTGGATATTGTGAAAGGAAACACATTTATTTCTGTGAAAACCTTGTGATTGTTTTGTATCTTTTCAAAGTTGAATTAGAGTATTTATTTTTTAATTTCCGTTTAGGGTGTTAAGATTCTTTTATATATATCCTTTGTATCGTTTTAAAGTGCACATGCACAATAGTAAAAATTTTAATTTTTAAAACAGTTATTTGTAAGATAAAACATAATAAAACTTTTTAATATAAATTGTTGCTGATATTAAATTTTCTGCCCATATGTAAATTGCGACAGTATATTCTGCCATTGTGAACTGATTAAAAACCTTGGGCTTTAATAATAAATATCCTGAAACTCTTTTTTAGTTATCCATTCTTTTATTACTAACTGTTTTTTGTGCATTTATTACATTAAAAATCATTTAGTTAAATGTGTAATGCGTTTGTATTTTTTAATATTTATGTGACAGATATTATTACTAGAAATAATTTTATTAGCATAACTCGTATTGGTTGATTATTTATTTATTTCTGAAAGTATCAATATTCTAAGATTAGAAAAGCAAAAATTATTATGCTGCAACCTTCAAATTTTGTTTATAATTTGCTATATAATTATTATTATTATTAAAAATCAATTGTTGTTTAAACATGTAATAAACAAATGCATTATTTTCATGTGAAATAGTGACAATGCCCCATATTGCTATTTGTGAGTAGACAATAATCGATTTGGTCAAAAATATGTCCAATGGTTAAATATAACACAAACTAGTTATAATTTGTTTTCAAAGAATTTAAGTAGTACAACATATATATAATATATATCTCAATATTACATTTCGTAACCTATTGTTAGTTTTTGTCGTATGTATAAATTTAATTTCTTTAATATTATTTACAATTATTTATTATTTTACCTACAACATGTAATTTTTAAGTAATTTTCAATAAAATTAAAATTAACAGTAATATATTATAAGAATTAATAGAAATTAAACTTTTATCCCTTTTAGCAAGCATTTCAATTGTATTTACGTATTTAAAAGTAAAAATAAATCTGACTATTTTATTATTTTTATTATATTTATCTGGAAATGTAAGACAAGCTATATTATTTATAAAGTAACATATTTGAAACCTGCATTTTGTAAGTCCTTTTTTTGCCTTAGGCAAACTTCTGAACATCAACACGACTACTCCAAAAGAAATAGATTTTTCAGAATAAAACGACTTTCTTAAATCTTTTCTCTGTTTCTCACCATATTGACCTTCAAAACTATTTTCTAAACAAAACATTTATCCAACAAAACAATGCATTCTCATACCATATAGTGAAAGAATTCCCTTTTCATTTAAGAATTTAATGTTATATGGGACCCATTGAACTCTTTTTTTTAAATTTTCAGATACCATTATGTATTTTTTCCACATATGTGTGCAAAGCATATTAACGTAATAATATGGTCAAACATTTAAAAAACTATAACCTTTTAAAAACAAATAAAGATGAATGAAAAAGTGACCTTTCTTAGTTTTGATATAAGTCAAGAAAATATTTTCTGAAAAATTTTCATTTTTTATTTTTATAAACAAAATAATGGGTTTAACACCTGCCTTTAAAGATTTTTGTTATCAGCAAAATAAGTTTTTGAAAAATAATTGAAAAAAAAATATTAATTTCACTGGTTAAATTATTTTTTTAAAAAATACTTTAAAAACATAATCTACATATTACTAATTCATAAAGGCTACTTAAAGTAGTCTGTTTGAAAATACATTGTAGTTTCTTCAAACAGGAACTTAAATAATTTTAAACTTGATCAAACATGAAAAAAGTCATCACTGAGAAAATGAGTTTATATTTACGTATTCAAGCAATCTTGCATCAAAGCTTCATATTGATTCGCAGAAAAAGTTAGTTCTACTGAAGGTAGATATAATTTTTAAAACAATAAAATATTTTTAAAGATGTAGTGCTCTACACCCCCTTAAACATGTATATTTTCTGAAACATTTTTAACAATCATGGTACACTTCAATCTTATTAACTAATTCGAGCTATCAAGACATTTTTTATACTTAGCTTTAAACTGAAAGTTGGTTTGTCGAAGGATGGTTGGTGGGTTGGTTGAATTTACGTGCAGCGCAATGCAACATTAACGTTGGTTCAAGATCCATCCTTAAGAAATAACCAGGGAATGTTATATAAGTTATCCATATGTGCCCGGATGGACAGCCCATACGGATCCAGAAAGAAACGGCCCCTTTTGTTCCATACTGGCCCAGTTGGGTTGCCCCACATGGACCCATATGGAATTCCCCATACTGGGAAATATAGTTTATCCATATGGGCCCTGATGGGCAGCCCACATGGATCCAGAAAGAAACGGCCCCTTTTGTTCCATACTGGCCCAGTTGGGTTGCCCCACATGGACCCATATGGAATTCCCCATACTAGGCAATATAGTTTATCCATATGGGCCCTGATGGGCAGCCCACATGGATCCAGAAAGAAACGGCCCCTTTTGTTCCATACTGGCCCAGTTGGGTTTTCCCATGCGGGCCCAGATGGAAAATCCCATCTGGGCCAGTTGAGTAATCCCACATGGGCCCATGTGGGAAAACCCCAACTGGGCCAGTATAGAACAAAAGGGGTCACTTCTTTCTGGATCCACATGGGCTGCCCAGCAGGGCCCATATGGATATCCCATTACCAACCCAAGTGGGCCCATATGGTCGTACTACCTGGGTTGCTTCGTAATTTTGAAACAAGACAGTAAGACGAGGACATGACTTCCCTTAATCCTTCACTCTGAATACTTATACCTCACAGTTAACGCAGGGAAGTTTCGTTATATATTACATTTATCAATACTTTCAAATTATGCATTTTCATTATATGTTAGACATAAAGAACTCCAGCCATTTAATTAAAATGTCGATTATGGTAAGGCCGATTTTACATTTAACGACACGACACGATCGTGAACGATCGCGGAGGAACGACACAACGTTTTATCGTATCGTCTGGTGGTCAGTTTTTCATTGCACCTATATCGTTCTCCGAAAACGACAATTTTTACATTCAGTTCGTGTTCGTCTGTTGTCGAGAGCACATCTATTCTCGATATGGCGCATCGCAACAGATTACATTATAACAAACTGCGAGTGTTGTATTTGCTGTAATTAAAAAGAAAGAATAGATCAATAACAAAACGCTTCTGGGTGCATGATATCATCAAAGCAAGGCATGTTGAAGGAGAATTTTATGTTTTATTTGAACATCTACAAAAAGCTAGGACTAACCACTACAGCTGCGCAGTGGGCTATTGGCGACGGTTTGACTAAATATTGCCTCCCAAGCCTTTTTTCGAACAATCTTGTTCTGTAAAATTCATCTCGCTTATCCCAAATACAGGTCTCTACTTCCACTAATACACACAATTTCACAATATCGAACTTAAAAGCCATATTGATATTATGAATAAAAAAACCACAGTAGACTATAGCAGACGGCAACAAATTTTTCGGAAACAAACTCAAAATGTCGTCACGATGAAGTAGGGAAAGCGCGTGCCCACGATAAAACGTTCCGATAAATTGTATCGTCTGATCGGCAACGACAATGTCGTTATCGTATCGGCTAGTGAAAAAGCGCCCGGCTTCGTATGTGTATTTTGCGTACCCCGATATCGTGCCGCTGAAATCGTATACGATTTATCGGTGTCGTGTCGTTAAATGTAAAAGCGGCCTAATGGTTACTGCTTCTTTAAAGTATTATTAAATTTTTACTTTACCACTTAACATTTCTAAACGTTTTAACTTTAGCTTATTATTCGCAAATGCACGCGCTTTCTGTACGATTGCTATATATTTGATCAAATCCCTGCTGCTTTTCTTCGTCATTTTTCAAAACCAAGTTTCTTTAGAGCCATTTCTGAGAATCTTTACAATACTAAGCTCGAATTTAATTTCTGACAAATTTAAGAGCTTAATTTTTCTTCATAAAATAATTTAAAAAAAAAAACTTCAAGGAGTCTAATGCATTATTATTTTCATAAAAGATTTAGCGACTAATGGACAAAAAAACTTATTTCACTCGAGGGCAAGGAACAAAATAGCTTCCTACCTTCGTAAGGCTCTTACATTTTTTACTCCTTTGTTCCTCATGGGATAAGCGCCAACGCGAGAAAGGGCGATTTTTTTTATCGTCAAGATGAATTTATTTCTCCATTTATTTTCTATAACCTCTATTAAATTGGATTTTCTCCAAATATTCGACACCTTCACTTTTTCATATGGCAGATGAACGTTTCGTTTCACTTAATTTGACAACCCTACGGTTTTACATGCATTTTTAGTGTTATTATTTATGATTTTTAACATTTTATTGAGCGATTTCATTTTTTGTGTCGGTTTTTATAAGTAATGCAGTAAAATGATTCATTGTTTGGTGAAGCTTTGGTATTGAATTATCCTTATATTTTATTCAATTTAGTTAGTTCAAGACGCGGTGTTTATGTTTTTTAAAACGATTAAATATTTATCGATAGCCCTTACACAATAAAAAATCGGTTACTTATCGGAAGAAAAAAACTATATTAAATTTAAACCTTTTTACAGCTTGTATTACTTCAAACATATTTTTTTTTTGCGGACGACGAGGTTAGAAATTGGTAACCTGCTAATAACTAGTGCATTGCGCTCTCTAAAGTCGAGATTTGAACCTGCAACTCTGCATGAGCTTGCCACTGTAACCCCTCAGCTTTGGGCTCCCGTAGCAACGGCTTGACCCAGTGCGAACTCACTAATGGGACACTTAAATTCCTAGGAGAATTTAAAATAACATAATACAATTATTTATTAACTGCAATATATATTAAGAACCTATTGGTTTAGATTAAATAAACGGAGTATCAGAGTACTTGTCTCTTAATACAAATAAATACAAATACAAATATTGACGACCAACAACAAACTCAAGGCCCAACAAGGTTGGTCCATCTAATACATCCTAACTATCCCCCAATGCATATATAACTTCTTCTTAAAATCCGTTCCTCCTTTACAATTAACAATATTCACTGGCAAGTTGTTCCATTTGTCTATTACTATATTATAGAAATAGTGTTTTCTCCTTTCCCGATTAAAATGGCATTTTTTTAAACTTAAACTCATGATCTCTCGTTCTATCACTCATATTAAAATCTAAACCCTCTACATCTCCCTTGTTTGATAAATTTGACCAGTTGAATTTAATCTGGATTTCTGGGTTTATGAGTAATATGGGTTTAAATTATAGGGTAAAAATTTAAAATAATATGAGTTAGTCATTTTTTTTTAAAGAAATAAAAAAAAAATTAAAATATTAAAAATTTATTAAGTTAACTTTATATTTATAATATTCTCAATTTACAATTTTTTTTATAAGCTAAAGGGCTCCTAAAAAGGCGCGGGGACTCGTGCAATGGTTCGCATAGCACATCTCAACCGTATACGCAGCCATGCACTCAGTAATCACGATCTTATAAATTACAGTAAACAGAATAAAGTTAACAATGATTTTGAATTTCAGTAGACGTATTGGCATATATGCATACTAGCTACTGTTCCCTTTTCAGGGCACTTTAGAGAGAAAAAAAAGTAATCGTAAGGAAACCAAACTTTCATGTTATGCATTTTAGAACATGGGAGACGAATGTCTCGAAAGAAAAATAGTTCAAAACTTAACTTATAGTTGAAGAGATAGCACTGAAGACAGTCCCTATTAATGAAATAATTATGATACGGCATGGAAGTTGTGATTCATGTTAATTTCAATTTGATAGTGGTATTAGCGAGCGATAGATAATGATAATAGTCAAAAACACTCACACGTCAATTTATCAATGCTTCTAGAACATGCTAATTAAAGAGGACACAAGAGTAGTTAAAAAATTACCGATAGAGGGAGTGAACAGTCCTTAGCAAAAATATAATCTATCTGTTGCACGCAGTGTCATTCGAAACCAATTGTTGCTTCTTCGACAGGGTGGACTCATTGAACATTATCAAAAACTTGTCTTTTTACAGTGTCCTTTTCTTCTTCCCTATTTAAGTAACATGCTCTAGAGACATTAAATGAATTGGCGTTAGTACTTTCATGACTATTGTCTTTACATTTCACCTACTAATATCACTTGCAATGAAATTAATATGAATCACGACTTTCACGGAATTTTATTTTATTAATAGGAACTTTTCACGGTAGAATTTTTTCACTTCTCATTCATTTTTGAAACTAATTTTTTTCTCGCGTCATTTATATTCCCATATTCTGAAATACATACCATAAAAATTTGACGTCATTAATACCACTGTTGTTTTATTTACATTGCTTCGAAAAGGAATACTTTAAATGAGTAGCCTAAATGCAAAAGCAGCTATATCCAAAAATTAAAAACAAAAAAATGATACTTTGATATTATAGAGTAACTTATAACTTTGGCTTAAATTTTAAAACATGATAAATGGCTAAAAACCCTTTTTCTAAATATAAAATAAAAATATAAATTCGCAGAAGCAAAACTAGTATCCAGCGAACTTCAGCATAAACGTCAGAAATAGAGCGATTTTTCATTAGCTGGAATAGGTGTTTTTGCTTCTTGAGTTAAAGCAAAATGGCGACGCATTCAGTTGAATAACCATTAAGTAACCTTCATCCAACGACAAAACAAATTAGAATTTAGATATAACTTATGTAATCTTATAGCATACAAATTTTAATTAAAAATTGCTGTATTTTTTTTTCCTTTTTAACAAAAAAAAAAGTATTACTGTATTAACAATAGCTAAGTTTCGACAGTTTTTCGCGATTTTTTTAAACAAGCGTTTGGTGCATATAGCTACTTTTGCAGCTAGACTACTCAATTACAACCGCCCTGTATATTCCGGGTATGGTTAATGGTAGAAATAAAATAATACATTAATGTAGATATACTCAGTCTATACTTGCCATCAGTTAAATCCAGTAATTTCCGCCATCCTAAAATGCCACACACAAAAAAAGAAGATAATTGTTTTTATAATTAAACAATCTCTGTTTATTAAATTGATCAGTAAGCTTGTGATGGATTCCAAATAACAGATTAAAACTGTAATTCCAATTGTCTGAGTAATTTACTTTTGTATTTTTTGTTGTTGTAATTTTTATCATAATGTGTTTTAAACTTTAAAAATATTGCGGTATCTTGTATTTAGTGTTCTTTTTTCTAATTTTTGTACCCACATTTGTAAAATTATGTTGAAAATCATTGTAAATGGGCTACGGACCACTACACAAAAAACTTAGCTATTTATCTATATATACTACATACTTTAACAAATAATAATTTACAGAATAGTTAGAACACAGTGTTGTCAGTTACGCCTTTATTTCTTGTGATATTTTTTTTTCTAATTTTTTTTAATTTGTTACTGTAAAACAATCGTGTAGTTCTTATACTTTGTAGTTTTGTTGGTTGAAGTAATGTCGCACTATTGCTGCACAGTGGGCCACTGACAACGGTTTGCAGTCTATACCCAAAAAAAGATCCGGGAATATTATCTTTTAATTTTGAACAACATAGTAGTGTTTTAAAAAAGACAATTATATATAAAATGTCGTTTTGGTTGATTTTTAATATTATATCTTCTTTTTAAAAAGATATTCTAAATAACCATTAGTTCAACAAAATAAAACGCTATCGTTCTCTGCAAGTTTAACACTAAAATAGCAAGTTCATAGAATAAAAAATACCGTTCGAAAATAAAATATAAGAAGCGATCTTATTTAAGGTGTTAGTCAGTAAAGAGTCTTCGAATTTTTTTTCTGATTTGTTGGCAACACCGTTTTGTAAGCAAGCAACTACTTATTAACTGAAGTGAAAAGTGTTGCAGAAAAAAGCCTATTCAAATGAATTCCACGAACCGTGAAAAGAAATTGTGAAGTCTGATTTGAAGAGGATCTCTTTGAAAAGCATCGCACAAAAGTGATTATTCTAGAAATGGTGCTCTCCTGCACCTTTCGTTTCTTTAAGACCCTATTTCGAAAAGGGTATCTCAAATTGGAGATTTAATGATCAAGTTCCGTTGAAATAGTTAAACTATCGTCTGAAAGACTTGATTCGGGGGCATTTCAATATTGATTTAAAGGTAAAATACATTATTTTTTTATTTGCTTTTAAGAATGAAAATTTCTACATTTAAAAGTGATATAAGACTTTGTCAAATGCCTAATATTTTAAATAATGATTACAAAACATAACTTATTTTTTAGTTTATTTAAATTGAAAAATTATAATAAATATATGAAATTAAATTCATAATTTATTATATACGTTTTTTAACTATATATGATAATTTTCAAATCCATTTATTGTTTATTTTCAATTTAAAGTGGGCCAAAAAACTTTGTAAGTAGGTTTCAAAAGTATTCATATTTTTCTATCTTAAACTACTAAAATATGTTAGACATACAATAATGTAAGTGATAGTTTGGGTTTTTATTTTATGAAATTTTTTTTTGTTAATTATTTGTTAAAAATATTTAACTAAACTATTCATTAAACTTATTTATAACGAGATATCAACCAAAATGTAAGTTTATAAGGATTTATAGTTTATAAGGATTTATAGTTTATAAGGATCTATAGTTTTCAACGAATCAACCCCCTCACATCGTCGCCTCAGGGCAACAGTAGGATATCAGCAAATACAGAGTTGCCTGTAAAATTGATTTTAAAATTTGCAGTTTTTTCAATGCTGAATATCTAAGGATGTAGTTCAAGGATTTCAAAGAAGACATAAAATTGTCCGAGTGTTTAACTAAACAAAGGCACATTTGGTAATATTAGCAAGACAGGAAACTAATTTTCGTTTTTTTTAGATGTATTACTGTTGCTCTGAGGCGACGATATTCGCTTGGTCATGTGTAAACCAATTTATTAAGCATCTTCGAAGTCATCGCATAAGTATTTAACCTATCACCACTTATATTATATCTGCATAATACTAATTATCTGTCATACTACATTAAAACAAAATTCAAGTTCTGCTATGTAGCCATAACGCAATTATATTCCACTACTGCTATTCTTAGATCTTCTGAGGAGAACATAAAACATTACTTGACAAATGAGTCTATCAATAATTCATGAACGACGCATAATTGTCTCCACCAAACGACATGTTCAACCAAAGTGCCTTAACAATTAATTTAGCAAGTTATGGGATAAAAGAACAACTCTTTCCTTCGACGCTTTCCATATATAATCCATTTAACAACTTCAACATAATGTATCTCATAATCAAATACAACAAATCAAAGAGCTTGACGGAATTTTATTGTCTGGGAACAGAGTAATGGTCGCTGATCGCATTTATGCCACTCTCAGGACAATGCATTTGTAATGTGGGCTTTTATTATTTTGCGCATAATGATCATTTCGTGGCCCATTGATGATAAATAAACATGAAGAAACGCAAACGGGTGGAATTGGCACTTAAGATTTATGAATAAAACAGATGCATGTAACAAACAGAGATGTCATTGATGAACTGTTTGCCAGTAGATAAAATATATTATATTCGAAGCTGTAAACAGTTTGATTTATGCACTAAATAAGTTCCGGTTCCTTCCAATTGTTAAGTTAAAATATTTGAAAATATATAGATTTTGAAGTACAATTTTTTTTTTAACAAGGCTAGTCAAATTGAATGACCTTGACACGAAAATCAAACATGAAACGAAAGTATAAGTAGCGCATGTGTAAAAGTGGAGTATTTTTTCACGTATTTTCTTTTTTTTATTTTACCTATATATAAATAATCATATCTCAAACCATTATATGTGGAGAATTATGTAAATTGGATTAAAATTGTAAATTGTAAATTAATTTAATGATAATTGGATTTTTAACTAGAAATACCAGATACCATTTAACAAAATATTGTTAAGAACATTTTAGTAAGGGAGTCTTTCAAAAGTTTTCCCAATACTGTAAATTAAAAAATGTTTCAAATTTTTTTTTAAGTATTAAAAAAATCAAAATGTATATGTATTTCTGCGAACATCGGCGATACGCTAACGAATATTCCCTTTACTATTCCGTAGAGAGTTAAAACCATTTACATTTTATTTACTTGAAGGCAATTTGGATTTGCCCAAACATAAATAGCTTTTATAATGCCCTTAATATGAATGCGACGATTTTCATAAAACCAACTTATAATTACACTAATATATATCCTATTCAATATAAAAATCAAGTTAAAATTCGATCATCTAAGTGCTTTGAAGAGTTTATTCATTCATTTATCTCCAGTTTTCCCTGTAATACACGTTAATTTAAAAGTTTATAAAAATCTCTACTTTAAATCACGTTTTAAATTTAATGCCTAGACAAAAAAAAACATTAATATTTTTTTACCGTAAATACGAGTAACTTTGGTACTGGCGTATTATTTTGCCTTAAAAGAAAAAAAAGTACTGAACCGCTTACGCAAAAAGCCGATTGTCTCAGGTTCACATAGTAACTGGCGATGTTAGGTAGGTCGTACTAATGTTTAGGCAAGCCCACTTTCAAAAGAGTTCTAATATTCACCGCTGGGGGGATAAAAGTAACCCGTATGAGGGACAAAGTAACCCGAATACGGAGCAAAGTAACTCGTACGTGGGACCAAAGCAACCCGTATGTGGTACAAAGTAACTAGAATGGAGGACAAAGTAACCCGCATGTTGTGACAAAGTAACCCGTATGTTGTGACAAAGTAACCCGTACGTGGGACAAAGTAACCCGCATGTTTGGTAATAAAAAGAAAAACAAAACAAAAATAAGGAATGTTTAGTAAATATAAATTAAATTATCCTGCAATGAAAGAAAAATAACATATCCGATATTTTTCTCATCCGCCAGCGGGTTAATATTGTCCCTATAACTAAAAGCGAGCCTTATTTAAGCATTTCCAAGTATGTTTACCACATTAGTCTGTGGAATCTCCTAACATATAACGTGAAATGTCGAGATTGCGACTTAAAGAGCCACATAAGATAGAATGGCACTCGTCCCTAACTATAAAGCTAGAAGGATATGAATGAGCTAAAAAGATAAAAGAAACCAAGAAAAATCGTAAAAAAATTGTACTGGGTCTGCTGATGTGATGAGATCATGGCTGTCTGAATTTGCAGTGAATGTGTCCCGCAAGGGAAGTTAAGATCAGAGGCTGATAAGGATTGAAGGTCAGAAAATGACTTTTAAACCCTTGTCTTATATCTAACCTTGTCTTATTTTCTACATTTTGTATACATTTTTACGGACTTTGGTAGAAGCAATTCCCAAAATCATATCCATAGACAAACCTTAATTTTAGTTTGTGAGCATTTTGAGAAATTACATAGAAAATATTTGTTTATTAAAATATGTTAACGCAATCAGAAGGACGTATTAATAACGTTTCTTTTTTCATAATTTTAATCTTGTAACTTTGCGTACATGTGAGGGGATATCTTTGGAGTGATGGCATGTGTTTCATGTATTATTTACTATAACAAGAAACATTATTTGATTAACTAATGTAGTCAGATAAAATATTAATTATATATTGCCTTGATGCCTTAATATTACTCTTGAAAAAATAATCCTGAAATGTTTTTGAGAATATTTCTATAATGGCTTTAAAATTAAGCTCTGGTCGATTGTCTCAATACATTTCAGTACAATATGTTGCAAATACGAATTAATGAATTATGCATATCGAATTACTAATTTCATAATTTATTTTTTTATTAATATTAAGTAATATGTAAATGCGACCCTCTTCTAGAACTAACATTACAGAACTCCAACTAGATGTCCATAACAATTTATATGAAATCATAGTCCCTCTATGTCAAATATAGCCTTCTATCTTAATTATTTCTTTACCCTTACATACTCTTATAAAAGTTTTACCTTTACAATGACAATTTATCGATTAAATTATAGAATAGGTAATAAAATTTGAAAACAAGTAGGTTATTCACCAATGAAAATTCTCATATATATGACTTTAACTGATACTAAACATTTCTATAGCTCAGCAATGATTTTTATAAAAATGAAAAGTAGGCGTAAAGAATAAGGAGGAACTCCGACAAATCAATTTTCCTCGACAACTTTGGCATGAAAAGCTTAGATCTTCCGTTTCCAACACCTACATCGATGTCACGTAAACAAGTGGGCGGAACTACATTATTTTGATTAAACTGATGTGAGACACATAATTAAAAACTTAGCTGCCGTCATTTTGGCGATGGTTTCTATTTTAAACGAAACTATTGTTAAATGTACGAGGTAATAAGTAATTATGATATAGAGAAGGGTAAAACTATCGTAATAACTAATCCAAAATTGGCGATTGGAACACTAAAGTAATACAATTTCGATTCGAAATGTTACCCAAATAATTGCGCATGAGTGTAAAATGAATCTTGCAAGTATTGCGCAGTTGCGAATTTGAACTGAAATCATATTTGGCGACATTAATTTTAAAACCTTGGCGGAATGTTCCCTTTATTCTTTACTTGAATAGTCACTATACCATTTATAAATGAGATTACTTGCTATGTCGAGTGAAACTTTATCAATTGAATAACCAATACTTTCAGGAATAATAAAGAACCATTAAATATTTTAACTTTGTCTTATTAATTATTTTCGTTCATGGTTCATATTTACCACAAGTAGTAATATCCTACTACTACCAATTTTGATTGAATTTGATAACTTGCTCTTTGTTCAACAACATGAAAACAATGTGCTCTTTGTTTTTTATTACGTTAATACACGTCACTAATAATCTATTCACAAAATTATTACTCTAAAAAATTATTAAAAAATTATTAAAATTATTTCTCTAAAGTTTCTAAGTTTTGTATTATTATAAAAACTTTTAAACGTACATAGAGCAATTTTATATTTAAATATTTGACAATAATTGAATATAAATTGTTGAATGCAATGAAATGATATTTGAATATTTAATATTTCTCCATTATACATTTAGATTAGTATATATTAATATTTAATACGAAGCTTCGTTAGAAAAAACTTATAAGATATCTGAATTTTTTTTTAGAACAATTGTTTTAACATCGGAAATTGGTTTATGAAAATAGAGTTCCCCTTGTACCTTCTAAGGGTTATCTTCTATTTAGTCTAAGCAGATCTTTAGTCCTTTAACTTATTTTTCACTAAGCCTCTTCTTTTTTAGCGACTTGCAATGCTTTATTTCAGGATCAAAGACCTTCTCTTTCCTTTGTCCATCTCTGTCACCAATGGTAACGAAACTAGTTTACCAACCAGTAAAGGAAAAAATAAATATTTTTCTTTGAAGAGTGTTCTTTCACTTACAAATATCTTGGTAACTAAGAATGCAATTTATCACTTAAAGTTCAAAACACGTGACCTATTGATCTCCTGCTGTTTGACCTGAGCAATTCCTTACCTTTTATTTAAATATCACTTAGATTTAAGCATTATTTGTATTTTTTTAAACAAAAAATGAAATTAGTTAGTTAACAACTATTGGTTATAATTATATGACACTTTTTTCAAAAATATACTTTTCAAATTGATGTTCTTTGATTTGTCTGCATCAGTTGTGTGAGTTTATTTAAATTGTAATGTTGTATATTATCTCAATATATATTATTGTGTTATTTATGCAGTTTTAAAGTTAAAAAACTTCTAAATAGTATAAAAAAAATTAAGTAAATATACAACCTTGCATATGTATACCAAAAAAAAAAGATGTCATTTGGTACAATTTACATTTAGATATATAAATTTTAGCGTAGTTACAATTGTGCTGTATTTTAAATTAAAAAAAATTGCTTACATATCTGAAAATAAAATGTAGTTGTTCTATAAACAAAGATATTAGTAGTAATGTATCGATTCAAATATAAAAATATAAAGTTAATATAGCATACATTATTATATTACATTATTTTGCTAATTAAAAATTAAATCACCAGTTTTTACACAACCGGGGATCGAACCTAAGTAGCAATGCTTGAAACACACAGCCAATGAGAATGACCAAAAACCCATAGTAAGGCGGAGCAAAAATGACGTCAAAAATATACTTTCCTTGCCCCTTTCAAAAAGCGAAAAACGAGCACACCTTATATATATATATAGTCTTCACTATCCTTGATTTTGCTTGGTATATTGTATGGCAATCCCATTTCACAACTTGCTGCATGATGATAATACTGATAACAGTGTATTTTGGTCAGATTGTCTTCATCGAAAATATTAAAACTCAGTCGACCATGTTTTAATCACGCTACTACTTCAAAGTACCTTGAATCCCATTGGAGCTTAAAAATATGCTACTACATCAATTTGAAATTAAATCGTTAGCAACGTGGTAATGTAATTTCTTATTTTCGTAACTAAACTTAGGCTATAGGTTAACTTGTTGTAATATCCAATTCATAAGAACCACTTTTATACCAAATTTAAATCGAGTAGTCTCGAAATTTTCTTATATGTACCTTAGAGGAATACCACACTACATCATATCTTTTAACATAGGACATACTGTTGAATACCTATGAGGTAGAAATATATTTTCAAACATATATTTTGGAAAAAAAAATCATTTTTGGACATTGGAGGACTTTGAAAATAGTAGAAAAAAACCATCTCGATATTGAAATTCGGATTCAAGGTATAATATAATATATCTCCTTTTCGTATTGGATTTCCATATAGAGTAATGTAAAATAAATGGAAAGATTAAGTTTTTAAAACCCAAGAAAATATATGCAGTTTTTAAAATTATGTTTATACTTTTAATATTTCAAAAACTCTAGCATCTACCTTTGTTAATTTTTTTCTTCTTTTATGTCCACGGAAAATAAATAAATTCTATGTTTACTTTCGTAAAATGTTTTCTTTCGTTCTTTGAAAATTCCATAGTACCGACATTCTAAACTTGTCAACAAAGATGTCCTCTGACAGATTTCGGTTTTTAACTTGCTGAGACATTATTTGCTTTTTTTTATGTTGATATTTTACAATTATTTTTTTTATACTAGACTCCGATACTTTTTATGACTTTGATTTTAATTTATAAAAAAACTGTGTATTTTTCTTCTTAATGTTGATTAAGTGCACACAAAAAACTGTTTTTAAAGATAGCAAATTTAAAAACAATTTAAGTGTTTACAAGATGATTAGCTTAGTTTAGCAGCTAATATTTGATAAAAACTAATATTTAACAATCTATAGATCAGACTTATATTAAATGTTACCATCTTGCATGTTTGAAGAAATATTATATATTGTTAATTTTTACTTGTCCTGTCACAGTTATAGAACTAAAAAATGCTTTCGTAAATTATTTGATATCGCACACATTTATAATTTTCCTCACACAAATAATATTCAAAAACTTATATGTATAAACGAAATTTTTAATTTTTTAAAAATTGTCAAAAGTTTTATGTTTAATTTACTACCTTTAGATATGTTTTTTAAATTTTTACGCTTAAGAAATTTTCATTACTGACATATCGTTGCAAAATAATTTCATTTCCAAATCACACCTATTAAATAACAATTCATATAATTTATTCAGTTGATCAGAATCGAAATTAAGAAGCTATTGATTAATTGTAAATAAACTGATGCCCAAATCCTCGTCTAAAATATTTTAGACTTTTTTATAATAAAAACACATTTGAAAAAAATGTGTAATTTTGTGCAGTCGTTTTGACAGTATTTAGAACAAAAATAGTTCATTTTTAGTAACATATGTGTCATAGAATTAAAAAAAAATACATAATTTATGATTTTAATTAAGATAATTTAAATTTGTATGTATTTATATTTGATTTATTTGAATTTCTATCCTGAAACATTTTCAACTTTTAATCCGGTAGTAAATTTTCAAAATCCGGATTTTAAATTATTTCTTAGTGAGAATTATTCTTTTCTAATACTCGTATAACATTCTGTAACTATCTTAATAACTATTACTGGATTTTTGATATTCCACATCGCTATTTAGTTTTTTCTAATTTCAGACGTATATTTTATTTCATAGCCATCGTTTTCAGTCTTAATATTTTTCTTTTCGAGTATAAGTATCTAGAGAAAGGTTATGGCTTTTGATTTTATTTTATAGATATAACCTTATTGTTTCCTATTGTATCAGATTACACTTCTTGTTTAAGACTTATCTTTTCTTTAAAAGTTGTGTCCAGCTTATGTTTTGGATAACAAACAATCTCAACTTTCGACTTCCTTGACTTTTTTAAATGAACCTCGTGAATCAGCTGCTTGGGGTATTATGATAGAAATCCCATTTCACGCTTTAAGCATCATTCATTCCGACAATAGAACTTCGGTACAAGCAGCACGATTGACAAACATTTGAGATAAACCTAAGCAAAACTGAAGATATCACTCAGCTCGCTTTGCTAAAATTTCCCTATTTATCTAGGTATGATATAGACCAGCATACCCTTGCAATAATTATCGCATAAACAAACCTCCCTCACACACACTCAGTCGTTGTAACTACTTATAGATTGTACACCTTTCAAATAATTCTACGCATAGATGGCAGCACTACCAACGGCTCGTTTAAAAACTGCTTGGAAACTAATTAATTTTGAAAGCGTTTAAAAAGCACGTTAACAGTCATGAGACAAAAGTATGATTCATCTCTGCTTCGGGAAATTCCTTTTTTTTATACATCGCATGTTAAGATCTGTTGTGTGTGAGACCCGCAAAAGGGATCTTTACTATTAAATAATATATATAATATGAACACATATTATAATGTAGATATGAACACATATTATAATGTAGATATGAACACATATTATAATGTAGATATGAACACATATTATAATGTAGATATGAACACATATTATAATGTAGATGTGAACACATATTATATTGTAGATATGAATACATATTATAATGTAGATATGAACGCATATTATAATGTAGTTATGAACGCATATTATATTGTAGATATAAACACGTATTATAATGTAGATATAAACACATATTATAATGTAGACATGAACACATATCATAATGTAGATATGAACACATATTATTATGTAGATATGAACGCATATTATAATGTAGATATGAACACATATTATATTGTAGATATGAACACATATTATAATGTAAACATGAACACATATTATAATGCAGACATGAACACGTATTATAATGTAGATATGAACACATAATATAATGTAAACATGAACACATATTATAATGTAGACATGAACACGTATTATAATGTAGATATGAGCACATATTATATTGTAGATATGAACACATATTATAATGTAAACATGAACACATATTATAATGCAGACATGAACACGTATTATAATGTAGATATGAACACATAATATAATGTAAACATGAACACATATTATAATGTAGACATGAACACATATTATAATGTAGATATGAACACATATCATAATGTAGATATGAACACATATTATAATGTAGATATGAACGCATATTATAATGTAGATATGAACACATATTATATTGTAGATATGAACACATATTATAATGTAGATATGAACACATATTATAATGTAGATATGAGCAAACTATATAAATATTAAAGAAAACAGGTTAATATCCATCAATAATTTTATTAGTGTAGTTTACAATTATGTTTCCCGAGGGTGATTTACATTAACCCTAATTCAATATATGATAATCCTATTACTTTTAACATATTTTACCAAAAAGAAAAACTATACTTCTAAATATTTTAAACTCACTCATAAGAAACAGCATGAGTTGATTTCTGTTTCTTTAACTAACAACCATTCAAAGTTAAATATTTTTTTACGATCCACAGTATCAAAAGAAGACATATTGTTTATTGTTCTAGCACAGTCCTTTGGTGTTTGTTTATTCTCCCGATAATAATACTGCAATTATTCAGAGAGTAATGAGAGTCATTAGTTGGACCGTTCCCTTATCTGCATATTAATTACCCTACGAGTCACGCATGAAGTGAAGGAATTTTTTTGAAATAGTTTTTGAAGCGATGACTCTTTGCAGCTAATTAGCAAAAAAAAAGTTCAAGTAAATGTACATTGAATGGGAATAAATGGATAGCTTTGATTTCTTGCATTTAAATAATGACAATTGGAATATTTTATTTGAGGTAAATGTAAAGGTAAGTTTAATATTAAAGACTCGATTAAAACTTTATTTACTTAAAACAATTGAAAGAGGTGGGTGTAAAAACCAGAAAGCTCCACTTTTTAAAATTGTTCAGGAAAAACGAAAAACATTGTTAAAATACTTACTGTTTTTTTAAAACTTATCAAATTTGGGGAAAACTCTAAAAATACTTGACCAGTTTTGCTTGTTTTTTTTTATTGAAAACAATAGAGCAGTCTGGCTTATTACACCTAACACTGTAATTCTGTAACCAGGCTTACGAGTAAAATCCTGGTAGACACTTCTTCGAAATTATCAATGCAATTGTGAAATTCAAACATAAAAAAATATTTGTTTAATTTAAGAACTGCATAATAAAATACATATAAATATAGTCAAGCTCGAAATGACATCCCTTTAATGGAATTTCGTACGTGTAACACCTTTTAGCTGATTCAAAAAGCAACACACCTTCAACAAACGAGTTTAGGAAATGTCTGGCTGATGCTATACGAAAAGCGATCCAACCAAACGAACAAACGTTGAACTAACTCACTGCAAAAACAAGACAGCTCTTGGAACTGTACGTTTCTTGCACTGTATTAGACAACAGTACAGCTGCTTTTTTATATATCTATAGCCATTGGATACAGCTGTCTTTTCTGATTTACACTTTTCACTTATTCGTAAAATAAGATAAATTATCTATCGATTGGTGGTCACTAATCGATAGATAATTTATCTTATTTTACGAATAAGTGAAAAGTGTTAATCAGAAAAAAAGTGTAAATGTCTGGTTCTTCCCATAGAGTAATGATACAAATATTATATAATTAATAATATATTAATATTACAACTCTCTGGTTCTTCCACGTACCACTTCATTTGTTTTTGATCTATTGAAATAATTTTTACAAGCGCCCATTTTTATTGTGTGAAACAACCAAACATTGACCATCTCCTGACAATTTTTCACCATTTTTATAATAAAACCTTTGAATAAACTAAGATTTCCAACCTTTGAATAAACTAAGATTTCCAGAAGTCATTTTCCATTGGTTCTTGATTTTCAACACTCTAAAATATATGCATTTTATTGAAATATACCTAAAAAAATATACTTGAAAAATATGTTGCAAAAACCGAGGATCTAAGACCATGATAATATGACTCGGACCAGTCATTTTATTACAAAAACACAATAATCGTAATTTAATATCGATTGTAGATTTTATATTTTTTGGGATAATTAAATATTTTACAGAAACCTCAGCAACCCGACAAAAATTATTCGTACCACAAACAAAAACAAAGGGTCCACAGTATACTATTTACAAAATCAAAACCCAAATGTCCAGTACCCCCTTTAGACCTTAGGAAATAGAAAATCAATATTTTCTCATTGTTCTTCGCATAAATCCCCATTCACTTCTTTAAGCGGCTTTCCTTGCGCTTGGATTAAATTCCTGCTTCCTAGAAAGAGAGAGGGGATAGAGGTCAGGCCAGTGTGGTCACCTCTTTTCTTGTCCGGAGAAGATTCGGGGAATCATTAGAGGCGGGATCAGGATCAGGATCCGGTTGTCATGGCAACGCGCCCACGCTTCTCCCACCTGATAAAAGAGAGGATGTGGAAACACTATCTTATTACCCCAACTGCTGCTACTGGAATACCATTGGAAATGTGTTTCTTTTCCATAGTAAATATCGGGTTTTAATGTATATGGGGAATTTATTGTTGTATGGGATATATATAGATTGTCTCATATGGATCTGGTGATTTATTTATTTGTGTGGTCGTGATATATAGCTTCAAATATGATTATAATAAGATATGGGATCATAAGGGTAGTACAAATGGAAATTGTCGTTTAATATAAGTCACTGTTTATTTTATTACTAATGAAGAAATGTATAATTTTTAAGTATATTGTAAAATATGTATATAAAGTATATTTTAAATTGACATGCGAATTATTTCTATGAGTAGAGTATTTTTTTAAAATTAATTAAATGTTGTTTTTTTGAAATTTTACGGAGAATATTTCAGTTATTAAGAATAACTATTTTTATAAAAATCAAACACATGTAGTATACAGACATTTCATGCCAAATATTATGTAAAGTAGTTTAAAGGATTCAAGAACACATTTTGGTGACAAAATATAAATACTTAACGATAAAATTCTTATCGTTTTGAAAACAGGCTAATAAAATTAATTTTAAAAAATGCAAATAAAATTAATTTAAAAAAATGCAAATAATTAAGGCAGTTTCCTGGGACATATTTTGCTTTCATATAAATTTAAATAATATACATTAAAATGTTTAATCAAAAAGTCAAAAATTAAAAAAAAATATTTTTGTCTCCTTTAATATTTAAAATAGTGTATAAGCTATATCCATCAAATCTAAAAGATTATTTTCTGACCAAGGTTACTTTTCCATCAAGTACTGAAAGATTTCAGGAAAAAAAATCTAAATGAGTTGCCTAAATTCAAAAGCAGCTATATGGCACCTTTTGATTAATTCTCGAATTTCTGCCAAAACTTTATTACTGTTAATACAATAATAATTTTATGTGTAAATATGAAACAAAAATACATCATCGTCATTAAAATATGTAAATTATTATATTACTAAAATAGACTGTAACCTAAATTTTAATTTTCTTTTAACTTGTTCTGGCAGCAGGATGAAGGGTTTAACTGAATTTGCAAATGTATGTGTAGCATTTTATTTTTGTCTGAATAAAAACTCGCTATATCCACATTATAACTAATCAGAAATCGCATTCAATAATTCGCTTTGTATAACTGCTTTTGCGTGGATAGCTTGGACCTACCTATTTGTGGATTTGAATGACCTTTTTTTAAAAAAAATATTTGTAAACGATGGGTATATACTACCAATTGACAGCAAAATACAGTTATTAGAATTTTTGGATCCACCAGCTCTTGCAATTGATCTACTCAAATAAAATAAATATTTCAGATTTTCACTGATAAAGTATTTTTATAATTTGTTATACAACACAGTTTTATAAATGTAAAACTTTTTTAATAAATGCAAAACAGGATCACGATACTTTGCTAAGTTACCTCCAACAGAACCCCCCTAGAGCATTGCAGTGGGATAATATATTGTTGAGATACTGAATAGTTTGAAATCATAGCCAAGGTTGAGCTATAAATGGATTTGTAGAATCGACGTCGTATTACGGAGATTCAACATCGTAATTGGGGCTGAAATGGGAAGATGTTCATTACCTCTAAATGGAAAGGAATGGATTTAGTGAGTTATTAACGTGTAAGCGGGAAACGAATGTTGTAATGGATTTGATTTCTCGTTATAACAGAAGATTGATTACTAAATTATGAAGATGAACAGTCAACACATTCAAAATACCCTTTAAACCATACCGTATGTCTGCTAAAATGTGTTAAGTTAATTTTCTTTCATACTCAGTGTAGAAAAAAATACCTTTTATGCATGAGGCCCTAAACTCTAAATGTTGGGTATATACAGTGCTTTTTGATTATGTCTGAATATATGTACTAATATGAGTCTGTATATGTACTAATGTGAGTCTGTATATATACTATGAGTCTGTATATGTACTAATATGAGTCTGTATATGTACTAATATGAGTCTGTATATGTTCTAATATGAGTCTGTATATGTACTAGTATGAGTCTGTATATGTATTAATATGAGTCTGTATATGTACTAATATGAGTCTGTATATGTACTAATATGAGTCTTTATATGTACTAATATGAGTCTGTATATGTAATAATATGAGTCTGTATATGTACTAATATGAGTCTGTATATGTACTAATATGAGTCTGTATATGTACTAATATGAGTCTGTATATGTACTAATATGAGTCTGTATATGTACTAATATGAGTCTGTATATGTACTAATATGAGTCTGTATATGTACTAATATGAGTCTGTATATGTACTAATATGAGTCTGTATATGTACTAATATGAGTCTGTATATGTACTAATATGAGTGCTAATAACGAGTGCATGATTCATACGCTTGATAGATTTTGGAGGAGCTACCATCTTGACAGTCATATGGCGTATCATATATTAGGAGCTAGTTCAGGTTACTTCACAATTATTCTTATTCAGAATCAAATGCAACACAGACGTACTAGAATTAATCTTAATTTTTAAAATTAAGAGAAAACTATTGATTAACAATATCATTCCTCTCTATCTAAAAAAACAAACTATTACATAAAAAAAATCTATTACATAAATACAGTATATATTACCGTTTTCGTATAAAATGTATATATAATCTTAATTGAACAACAAATAATACAGTTGTTTAAATTTATTTGTAGTGTAGAAATAAAATAGTATATTTTATTTCGAATTAATTTCTATAAATATCCCACCATTTTATTTTTACATATTTATTTATTATGACATAAGAACCATTTTGATAAATTTAACGATACTTCAACATGAATGAAACTATTTCATTGATAAAACGATGTTTCTGTTCATAATTTTTCCAAGGATGGAATGTCCCGAGGGTTTATTTTGTAATTTCATATACTTTAAAGGAAGGAAAATAAAAGTACATGGCGTCATTTTCTTCTTATACCTTCCATGCAAATGCGATTGAAATGGTTTTTTTAGGATGCCCCATTTTTCTGATAAAGTACATATCTAATAGAAATACAATCTTTTATTTTTGTTATTCGATTTGGTTTTAGCAGCGTCATTTCAATCGGATATAAAAGGGGTTTAGGAAATGCTTGTAAAGGACGTGTGCTCATTTCGCTACTAAAAGTCAATATTTATTTCTTGAAGGGAACATTTACTTCTTCCCATGTTTATGTTAACCTATTTAAGTAAAATTGAATTGTATGCATATTACTGGAAGTATTGTGTATCTAAAAATTATAATTAGTTATTTTTAAATTAGATAACTCATAACGAAATTCTGTAAAAAAAAAATTAGGAGCATTCCAGTGTTTCCAATGTGACGTGTGTGATATTTAGACAACATTTATGTCACATTTTGTAATAATATTGACTCTAAAAGAACCACAATTTTGAAAAACATAAATTGATATATGTCATTGATGCATTTAGATATAATTAACAATATTTGATTTTTTTTACATTGCACGAAATACAGATATATAATTTGTTTTATTTTACGTGAAGACAACATTTATGTCACATTTTGTAATTAAATTGACTCTAAAAGAACCGCAATTTTGAAAAACATAAATGGATATATGTCATTGATGTATTTATATATAATTAACAATATTTGATTTTTTTTACATTGCACGAATACAGATATAGAATTTGTTTTCTTTTACGTGATGTGCGTGGCTATGTTGCAAGCGTTTTTCCCATTCTTCAAGGAATTGGAATATTTTGGGGACATTTTTGTACATTCACTGAAAAATAATTATTAACCTCATGTCACATATCTAACCAGTAAAAAAAGTGGTATTAAGATTCCAAGCTAACAATAATTAGACCAAATCTTTATTGTGAGAACATATTTTATTGTTATGATATATATTAGTATTTTTTTACTTATTTCTTTTATGGCATTTATAAGACAAATTATACATCCGATTGGGATTTAGGCAAGAAAAGAGAGTTTCGGAACATGTACAATTGATTAAAATTCCCCCACCCCTGTAAAAATTTTTTAATGTCAAATGTATTATCATATTAAAAAATATTCAATTTTTACTATATGAATTAATTATCTGGAAATGGTATGTGTAATTTTAATATTTTTGCTCTTGGGACCACTTTATTTGGAATACCCATTAGTAATTATTATTTTATCCTAGACATCCTATTATATGTTTTAATATTCGAATATTAAACGTTTAATAAGCGTTAATTAAACACTATCATTTAACTATTGTTTAAATTTATTATTGATCAAAATGTAAAATTGATCCGTGTATACCATAAAGATTGACCGTGTATACCATAAAGATTGACCGTGTATACCATAAAGGCCTCATCTACAAATTTATTATGCAAAATTCCCGCCGCATCAAAATCTAATGTTAAATTTATACATCAATGACAGGAACTTCAAAGTTAATGTCGTGGCGGTAAATTGGCTAGTACATTTTTTGGATTGCGTTGTGTTATTTTTTTGTATCTTTATGAATAATGTCGTCTTGGAAAAAATACATACATACCAATAATTTACTTTTAAAACGGTGCTTTATTGACACATTAAATTATATAGGAGAAAACTTATGGTTGGGGGGTTATGTGCAATAATGTGTTACTGATTCACGTGTACCGGTTGGGGAGAGTTCCGTCTGAGGCGATTAGCTGGTTGTTTGGGGTGTAGATGACCGGCTACCAGGGGCGTTACCATGAAATGTGGATGCTGACGTCTGGCGTCCTGGCATCAGGACCTTTCCTTCTCCAGGGGCTCGTCTGGTTCCGTAGCTCAGTGGCGTTGGTACGAAATGGGAGCGCTGCCGTCTGGTCTCATGGAATTTGGGACTTTTCCGGAGATGGACATGAGGACGGGAGACGATGGAGCAAAAATTTACCCGTATCTCTTGGGCAAAGGCAGAGTTGTAAGTGATGTGGGAAACCTTGAATTTCCCACGGTGGTGTCTTGGGGTGGGGGTTGTAATTCCACATAAATTATTAAACCCACCACTTGGAATTCGCGCCGCCCCTCTTGGTCACCCCTCCCAACCAATCCAGTTATGGTTGTAAAATGGCTCAGTGACGTAACTCTCCCACAATGTAACACAGTAATAAAAACCGGCGACCGTCAGTCTAGCCATCTGACCAAATTGCACAAAGTACAAAATAGGTCAGATCCCTATGTAAAAATTGCAACGTGTGACAGCACACTGTCACAGTACCCCCCTTCCACTAATTAAAAAAAAAATTAAAAACACATTAAAATACAATTTTTACATATAACAAATTTGGGTTGGTAATTTTTAACATTTATAAATTTTGGTCTTGAACCTTATTTACATTTCATAATCACAACTGACATACTTGGTAACCCTCAAATTATAAAATTTGGTCTTGAACCTTATTTTACATTTCATAATCACAACTGACATACTTGGTAACCCTCAAATTATAAAATTTGGTCTTGAACCTTATTTTACATTTATTCATTATATAATTGTTCCAGAATGTTAATTTGTAGTGAAGGTCTTAAACCTTTTTGTACACAAGGCAAATTGCGTAGGAAAGTCTTTAACTTTTCCCGCGAAAACCTGAGTTCTCGCATTACCTGTTAATGGTACTTGTATGTAGAAAATTGTCCTGTTAAAAGTTCTTTAAACATTTGTATGGACATCCTTCGGTTTTCTTTTTATCTTCTGGAAATCTCAATGGAAAGTTATAAAAAGTCAGTCATACCACTTAGTCAAAATCACACATATCCCCAAAAGTTTATATTTCTAAAAGTTCGTATTGTCTGTATAAAGTACGATTTTCCTTATAAAAGTGTCATATTAGTTTCCAATTAATAGCACCAAAATTAAAATTAAAGTACACTAATTAATACAGTTATACACTTTAAAACACAAAATATCTCCATGCGAAATGAGTCGCAAAATACTTTTCTATGCGCTCCTATATTTACGCTAACTCGTCACATTTAATTGCATTACTAGTTAAAATCCTATATATATAATTATTCAATTATACACAAAATCATGTTTGATAGTCTCTTCAATCACACATAATTCATTGATTCTTAACAGATTTTTTTTTTTTTAAATTAAATACGTTACACTGTAAACACGTCACACACATTTTCCTTTCTTTTTTTTTTTATATCATTACAACACATATATAGAAACAATCATTATCTAATTCTACACAATATCAATCAATAATACTCAAGACGCTTCTAATTGTCCATAATTCAATTCACACAGAAATAATACGTAACGTCTCAATTATTCACACAAACGCCAAAATCCCTTACTTAACGTGGGATCTTCAAACTAGCTTCAAAACAGAACCATCGCATCGTCTGCATTCTCCCATACTCTCGACATCATAGCTTAAGAAACCCCCGCGAAAAAAAAAAAAAAAACTGTCCCACCAAGGACGTTCCCTATTCAACCGAACCCTCGGACTTTTCACCCCAACAATAATTAGCCAACAAAACACACTTTCCCCCCTTCGAAGAGAAGTGAAAAGGGGCTCGGTCCCTCGATTGTTTACGCATTTCCCGAACTCCGACTAAGGACCATGTGGCACTCAAATCGTCAGACCGCTTTTCCATTAAAAGCACAGGTAAGGTTTCGTATCACTCCGCTTTTTTTTTTTCAAATTTCATTGTAAATTGAATGATTAGTCATAAATTAATATGAATTGTTTCCGCGAACGTGTTTAGTTCGACTTATCACCAAGTGCTCGCAAAGAAAATTTTGTCGCCAAATTGGCGCCAAACGCCAATTGTAAAAAAGAAAATTTTCTTATTTCCTGTCCATAAACAATTAATTGGTCCCTGAAATTAATTCTGAGAATATCTAACTCATTGTAATGCATAACCATTTAATCTTGTAATAGTTTACCTAACTATGACTCGGTTTATACATATTTAAATCGCCGCCAAGAGATAAATTTTCAATTGTTGCCCGTAGAACCTCTACCCGGCAGAACAAATGTTCTACATCAAAACATGTCTAATCCCTTTATTTCAGCAATCAACACCTATTTCTACCCATTGGAAAATCTTATGTGCATTTAATAATTGACAACCATTTTCCTTATTTTTCCCATAATAATCGCCAATTTATTTTACATGCCAACTCAACGATGCCACAGCGCGCCTCTTTCCTGCAACCCTAAAACGTCGACGGGTCAAAACCGGTGACCCCTCTTTTCTGCTCTCCCCTACTACAGAGCGGCTAGCCTCCAAAATAGGCATCGAAACTCGTCTTCCCCCCCCTCCCGGGGGTTCAGTCAACAGAACAACAAAAAAAAAAGCGCTCCTAGGAAATGTCTCACAGCCGGTCGTCTACAAATGGGTGAAATTTTTCCCTCTTTTTTTTTTTTTTTAATTTTATTATTGAATGCCAGATACTTTTTTTTTATCCCAATACAATTTTATGTCTTTACACAAAATTACCTAATTACACAAATTATTTTATGTATTTTCCACAAATTACCCTATGCATTTTTTTTGTACACATTATTTTATGTTATACTTACATACAATATTTTATTCATTGATTTTGAACACAATTGTATGACTTTCCACACAACTTATTTCATTCATATTATTGTTGAATACCTCAATTGCATACTGTTTATTTATTTGTTTATGATGTATTACATAACACCATGTTACCTAAGTTATTTATTATACAACAGTATACAAAACTCTCACACCTTCAAATTAATCCAAATGGATTTTACGCTTCTCAATTTTTTTTAATCTTGTAGTATAAACTCTATACTTTTCTAAAATTTTACCATTTTGTAAAATTTGTATATTACCAGCTGCTGGACATTTATCTATGCAACTTTCACTAGTACGCTTGACTGAATTTTCAATCTGAGGTAAAACTCCACAGTTACTTACTCCCATTTCTGTTACCTTGCATAGCGCTGTATTCACTTTCCGACTAGTTTGGGAATCCACCTGATACCCGATATCATTTTTACCTGACCCATGAGCAATTTTGAGTTCATCTTTGCCTATATTATTTTTATTAATATCGCTTTGAAATTTATTACGTAAAATCATATCACAAATTTTCATCCGCCTTCCAAGTATAATTGGTTTCCCCTCCAAATTTACAATAGTAGCTGTGATTTGCTTATTATCCGATTTATCCATATTTGGTATAATTTCGATATTAGATTTCAAACGCTTGGGTTGGAAAAATACTTCCATATCTTTACTGATATCTTGTCTTAATTTTATCTCGACAGATTTACTCTGACCGCTTTGTAAAATTAGTTTTCGTTTTAGTGAACCAGGTATAAGAGTCATATTATTACAAACACCTTGAGCAACGCTTGCTTTCTTTTGTAAATGTATAATTTCACCCTCAAATTTTAAGTAGCTCTTACCAAAATTGATTTCCGTTTGATATCTCTTTAATAAATCCGTTCCAAAAATCGCTTGATACTCACCAATTTTGTCTCTTATGACAAAAAATGTATGCATAATAAATTTATTTCCCATTTTAATCCGTACTTTTGAAGAACATTCATAGTTGACTAATTCTCCGGTCACAGTTTTAATTGAAATATTTTGGGGTATTATTGATACTTTTTGCGTTTTTTTGATTTCATTAAATACTTCTGCCTCTAAAAATGAACACGAGCTCCCAGAATCGATCAATGAAGAGAATTTAATTTCTCCCGCCTCTACAGTTATAATTGGTAAATCGCAAATATCTGAATTACTTGCCAAATCATTCCCTTTAACTGTAGCAACCAAAGTATTCACTTGAGGTGACGCCACTAGATCTTGTTCATTAAACGACACATGTCTAGTTACCTCAGAATCGCCATTTGTTCCCTGATTTCTTTCCGAATTTATATTATTAGCGCGTATTTGATTCACATCAGTTTGTTGACCCCTATCATTTTGCCTATTAAAATTTCGTCCATTTCGACTTTCCGTAAATTGTTGTTTGAAATTTCTTCTTCTAATAGAATTGCGATTTTCGAATTTATCAGACGGATAATGTATATTCCCTTCATCCCTGGTATAGCGATTAAAATTTCTATAATCAGTTTCATGACCCCTATCATTTTGCCTATTAAAATTTCGTCCATTTCGACTTTCCGAAAATTGTCTGAAATCACCCCTACAAAAAGAATTGCGATTTTCGAATTTATCATACGGATAATGTGTTGTCCGTTCATCCCTACTATAGCGATTAAAACTTCTATAATCAGTTTCATGACCCCTATCATTTTGCCTATTAAAATTTCTTCCATTTCGACTTTCCGAAAATTGTTGTCTGAAATCTCCCCTTCTCACAGAATTGCGCTTTTCGAATTTATTAGACGGATATTGTATTGTCCGTTCATCCCTACCATAGCGATTAAAATATCTGTAATCAGTTTTGCGATGGTTCTCATTAATGTTAGTGCGCTCAACTGCTAACTTAATATTTTTAAAAGTCTCGCACTCCGTAAAAGTGTGATTGATATCCCCACAGCCTATGCAGTATGTAAATGGCTTTTCTAATTCTGCCTTTCTGGCAAATCCTACACTTGTAGCCATTATTGGTATATAATTAGTATTACACAAATATTCAAATACATGCACAATAATCAATACACAATATATTTAACCAGATAAATTGCATGGAGGTATATCGTTACTTATTATTACCATTTACCATATCTAATTTCCAATACAACATCATTCATTTTTTTTAAATTGCCAAACCTTGCAATAATTTCCAAATAAGCTCAAATTTAATAAAATAAATCTAAGACTGGTCCGAGGCACCATCTGTCGTGGCGGTAAATTGGCTAGTACATTTTTTGGATTGCGTTGTGTTATTTTTTTGTATCTTTATGAATAATGTCGTCTTGGAAAAAATACATACATACCAATAATTTACTTTTAAAACGGTGCTTTATTGACACATTAAATTATATAGGAGAAAACTTATGGTTGGGGGGTTATGTGCAATAATGTGTTACTGACTCACGTGTACCGGTTGGGGAGAGTTCCGTCTGAGGCGATTAGCTGGTTGTTTGGGGTGTAGATGACCGGCTACCAGGGGCGTTACCATGAAATGTGGATGCTGACGTCTGGCGTCCTGGCATCAGGACCTTTCCTTCTCCAGGGGCTCGTTTGGTTCCGTAGCTCAGTGGCGTTGGTACGAAATGGGAGCGCTGCCGTCTGGTCTCATGGAATTTGGGACTTTTCCGGAGATGGACATGAGGACGGGAGACGATGGAGCAAAAATTTACCCGTATCTCTTGGGCAAAGGCAGAGTTGTAAGTGATGTGGGAAACCTTGAATTTCCCACGGTGGTGTCTTGGGGTGGGGGTTGTAATTCCACATAAATTATTAAACCCACCACTTGGAATTCGCGCCGCCCCTCTTGGTCACCCCTCCCAACCAATCCAGTTATGGTTGTAAAATGGCTCAGTGACGTAACTCTCCCACAATGTAACACAGTAATAAAAACCGGCGACCGTCAGTCTAGCCATCTGACCAAATTGCACAAAGTACAAAATAGGTCAGATCCCTATGTAAAAATTGCAACGTGTGACAGCACACTGTCACAGTTAAAGTGAGCTCCACTATCTCCACTACAAGAAACATTGAAGCCTGAGTTCCACAAGGATCAATCCTTGGTCCAACACTCTACATGTTAGATTGACCGTGTATACCATAAAGATTGACCGTGTATACCATGAAGGCCTCATCTACAAATTTATGATGCAAAATTCCCGCCGCATCTAAATCTAATGTTTAATTTATACATCAATGACAGGAACTTTAATTTTAAAGTGAGCTCCACCATCTCCACTACAAGAAACATTGAAGCCTGAGTTCCACAAGGATCAATCCTTGGTCCAACACTCTACATGCACGGCAGATTTCCCAACATTCAAAAGTGATCGTAACACACTTGGCGGATTCTATGATGTTGATACATGTAAAAAAAATAATTCAATAACAAATATTTTGAATTTGTGTTAGATATTCCGATTTTTATTTCTCCAATTATTTTTAAAGATACTCTTAGCAAATATCTTTTAGTTCCAGTAATTTTTCCAAAAGTAACAAGATATATTTTCAGTGACAAAATAACTCCTTTTTCTGCTGAAGTGAAGACATCACTCATATATATTTCAAGGCTGGAAAGTCCCTAATGTTTATTTTTCTGTTTTATGTACCTTAAAATATAAAATTTCAGAGCTCGCTGCTTGGTTTTTATCGTCGTTTTGTGTGGCCTATGCAAGTAAAATTGAATGCTTCTTTAAAAGAGAACCCATTTTTTTCAAAAACATATAAACTAATAAGAACATATTTTGATTGTGTGTTATTCAATTCAAAGAAAAACACATACATATTATAAAATAGGAATTTCAAAAAATTTTGTTAATATTTTCTCTCATCGCTAAAAAGAATCTGAAACATTATTTGAGTCTTATTTTGAGTTTTATTTGGAAACTATAATTTAAAAAAAAATTATTTTACTTTGGATTTTTATTATAAAAGTGTATTGTAACAGAAAATAATATTTTTGTTTGAATTGAATATGTTTTCTCAAATTGAATGGTTTAAATAAACAGTTATATTACTATTACATCCCAGCAATAAATATTATGACAGAATTAAAGAATGCAAAATATTATTTCATATTCAGTGTATAGAAATGTTGTAATGCAAATTATGTAAATATACAGGGAATATATTTATATGTAACATTGTATTTATTTTAAATGCCTAATTTGAATTAGAAATGAAAATGCTTTTATACAGTAGAATGTAACAAACATTATTTCAGAATGTAATCAAAAATACTAACATATGCATAAAATATTTTAAGTGCGACTGTTGATTTTGTTGGCCCGTGACAACCATGCTTTCCTTTTGTAATTATGATTTATAAATATTGTCATAGTGAAATTTGGTATAATTACACTTTTGTACATATGTTACAATTTAAAATGTTTTACAATAACTAACGTCATTTAAAAGCGACTACAAAGAATGTTTAATATTCTAGTTATATTGCGTTTAATAAAAATGTGTCATTGTTACGTTTTAAATAAACATGACTAACGGGTGGTAAACTTTTAAAATAAGACATTTGTAAGTCCGCCAATATATAAATAACGGTTTTCTTTGGAGTGTTCAAATTTCTTGCTGATAGCTAGGTGTCGCAACAGGGGTACTGATTTTTGTAGTTCTCAGGTAGGGATATAATTATTTTAACTGAACAGACGACATAAATTCTTTGCAATATGTAAGGACAAGAAAATTGATTCAATAATTACATTTTATTACGCATATAAAGATAATCCATATAATATAGGATAACACCTTTTGATACTATTCTGTAAATTTAAAATGAAACATAATATATATTAAATTTCGTATTATGAAAGCATATATCACGTTAGGATTAGCGTTATTCTTACATTTAACGAGTCTGGATCACCAAATCAGAGTATACAGCCCACGACCCGATGTTATGGGCGTTGAGTTTTGTTTAACAATCGTGTAGTCGCAATCACTAAACATTACATGAAGACTATGCGAAGCGACAATGGTTGTCCCCAGCAGCCGTGAATATAATATGAAGACTGCGAAGCGACATTGATTTATCCCCAAAAGTCGTGAAATTCTAAGAACTGCACATAACCTGAAGACTATGTGAAGCGACATTGAGCTACCCCCAACAATTATGGAGTCCCCAAAACTACACATAACCTGAAGACAATGCGAAGCGACATTGATTTATCCCCAACAGTCGTGAAATTCCAAGAACTGCACATAATATGAAGACTATGCGAAGCGACATTGGATAATCCCCAACATTCGTGAAATTCTAAGAACTGCACATAATCTGAAGACTATGCGAAGTGATAGTGAGCTATTCCCAACAATCATGGTGTCTCCAAAACTACGCATAATCTGAATACGATGCGAAACGACATTGATTTATCCCCAACCGTCGTGGAGTCCCAAAAACTACGCAAATCCTGTAGACAATGCGAAGCAACATTGATTTATCCCCAACAGTCGTGAAGTCCCAGAAACTGCACAGAACCTAAAGACTATGTGAAGCGACATTGAGCTATCCCCCAACAATAGTGGAGTTCCAACAACTGTACATAAACTGAAGACTATGCGGAGCGACATTGATTTATCCCCAACAGTCGTGCAGTCCCATAAACTGCGCATAACCTAAAGACTATGTGAAGCGACATTGATTTATCCCCAACCGTCGTGGAGTCCCAAAAACTACGCAAATCCTGTAGACAATGCGAAGCGACAT
Source organism: Troglohyphantes excavatus (assembly GCA_963932185.1). Lineage (NCBI taxonomy): Eukaryota > Metazoa > Arthropoda > Arachnida > Araneae > Linyphiidae > Troglohyphantes > Troglohyphantes excavatus. The sequence goes on from OZ010675.1 coordinate 47,845,116, forward strand.
TGATTTATCCCCAACAGTCGTGCAGTCCCATAAACTGCGCATAACCTAAAGACTATGTGAAGCGACATTGAGCTATCCCCCAACAATAGTGGAGTTCCAACAACTGTACATAAACTGAAGACTATGCGGAGCGACATTGATTTATCCCCAACAGTCGTGCAGTCCCATAAACTGCGCATAACCTAAAGACTATGTGAAGCGACATTGATTTATCCCCAACAGTCGTGCAGTCCCATAAACTGCGCATAACCTAAAGACTATGTGAAGCGACATTGATTTATCCCCAACAGTCGTGAAGTCCCAGAAACTGCACAGAACCTAAAGACTATGCGAAGCGACATTGATTTATCCCCAACAGTCGTGCAGTCCCATAAACTGCGCATAACCTAAAGACTATGTGAAGCGACATTGAGCTATCCCCCAACAATAGTGGAGTTCCAACAACTGTACATAAACTGAAGACTATGCGGAGCGACATTGATTTATCCCCAACAGTCGTGCAGTCCCATAAACTGCGCATAACCTAAAGACTATGTGAAGCGACATTGAGCTATCCCCCAACAATAGTGGAGTTCCAACAACTGTACATAAACTGAAGACTATGCGGAGCGACATTGATTTATCCCCAACAGTCGTGCAGTCCCATAAACTGCGCATAACCTAAAGACTATGTGAAGCGACATTGAGCTATCCCCCAACAATCGTGATGTTCCAACAACTGTACATAATCTGAAGACTATGTGAAACGACATTGAATAAGCATGTATCACAATAACCCATCCGCATACGAGCCGCGACATAAAGATGTGCCTCCCGACAGCATGAGAAGACTCCCCAATGACGAACTCTACCATGTCAATAGCACGTCCAACTTGAATTTTGCTATAGGGAATTTGTTTTTTTTATAAAGATAGCTCAGTACCAATGAAAGTCCTAGTTGGAAATATCACATGTCCTAGTACCAAGGAGGGAACACCCATGTGGAAGAGTTACCAACTATCTGGAACGCCCCTGAGTTATCCCAGTTATCCCAGCATTGCAAAACTCCGGTGGCTTGTAATGCCGGTGCCCAGTACCAAAAAGCACAAAGGCAATCTCAGTTCATCCAACACTCTAAGTCCACTCAGTCTATGCCTCTAGGTGTTTTTCCTAGAACAGAAAACTAACTGAAATTCGAAGAAAATACCGAACAAGGGGTCAATGTTATTTTCTAGAAATATAAGGAATGGGTCCTTTTATTTCGGGCACAATTGTATCTTGGAATTAATTAACTTAAACTCTTACAAAGGTTTCACACTAAATACATGCAATATAGCGCAATTAGTTTAAGAACTAGCTGAAAGGAAGTTTTATCTTATTCTTGTGAATACACTCAAATTCATTAATCTTGTTGAATCTAATTGGATTCTGAGAGTTGGTTCTACCTAAAAAAATGTCGATATACATCCATTCCTTTCATAGTGTCTCCTACACATGTGGATTAAGAATAATGACTGACACGTATTAGGTGATTAATTTGATCTTATATCCCCATAAAGTGAATTTCATTTTAATGCTACAATATTAGTTGCTAAGTAACAGTTAAATTAACATTTGGTAAATATATAAATAAATAAATATATATATAACTAGTGTAATCATATTTTTAAAATACTTATATTAATTTTAACGGGATCAACGATGTGTAATGTATTATCAAACTGAATGAGTACATTACTTGATTTGAAAAAAGAAAAATCATTAAATTTACTTTAGTAATGACATTTATTAATTTGCATACAGCAAATAAATTTTGTTTTGTCATAATGAAAGATTACAACTAGTATGAATATTATTACGTATTTATACATTATAATTGTAAAACCGAAAAATAAGAAAATTAAACTTCTTCAAATAAAATAATTATTTCACTGAAAGTTGTGAAATTCTACTACACAATATTTTTAATGATAATCTTTCTTTTAATTGCAACTGTAAGACATAATATATATAAAAAAAAGAAAGCAACATTTTTATTAAAAATTGTAAATATTTTTATTAAAACCAATATGTGTATTTTGATTAATAATAAACCCTGTTTTTATTGAATAAAATATAATTTATTTTAAAGTTTCGGTACTCTCTGCCTTTACATCGTTTCATTAAATGTACATATTTCAACTTTCAATTGTCATTTACACACCTTTCCACTAATTATAAGTTTTTTTCCCATTTTTTTTATAACATTTATAATTAATATAATGAGGATGCCGTATGTAAGTAAAATATGATTACACTAAGTGTTTTGGTCACATTGGCAAGCAGACTATTTATCTACCAGTTGATTAGTATTAACTAGACCTCTGAGGTAAATATATAATCTGTAAATTAGCTTTCATAGCATGGCAATTTAATTTGTTTACGACATATGACTTTTTCTCAAGGTTTTTTTTTAAATATTTTTTAACTCTCTTACGGAACTGAACGACTTCCATGGATTTTTAATTTGTCTAAAAATGCACATAAACTTTGAATTCACAAAATTATTCGACGTTGACATATTTTTCATATATAAATTTACATGCGCTGGAAATACAAAGTCAATAAATTATTTTTAAAGAGAAATAAACTCTCAAATATTGCCCTTTTTCTAACAGCTCAGAGGGCTAAAAAATACTACATAGGCTTTAAATTTCAAAAATATTTCAACGTAGAGATTTTACAATAAACTTTTAAATCATGCATATTACTGGAAAAACTGACAATACACTAACGGACTTTACTTCGTTTCATTAAATGTACATATTTCAACTCTCAATTGTCATTTACACATCTTTCCACTAACCATAAGTTGTTTTTTTCCATTTTGTATAACATTTATAATTAATATCATGATGATGCCCTATGTAAATAAAATATTATAACACTAAACGTTTTGGACACATTAGCAAACATTTAAAGGCTATCAGACAGGCAATTATATATAGGTAAATATTTTTTGATGGAACAATTTCGGATCCAAATTAGTAAAAAGGCAAACATTATTCACACGAACACACTACACGCAGACTAGCTTACTCAAATAAGAACTCCATACGTTCAAATTCAAGTAATAAAATTTCAAAATTCACTTCTCAACCCCCGCCAAGAGAAAAAAATAACAATTTCCCAAAATAACCCTTCGATTAATTTCATCAGAAATCCCTCGCCAAAAGCGAACATAATTTCCTGGCGTCCACATTATTTGCTACAGTGACACCATCAACATTTATCTCGCCAGTAACTGGTCACCCGAGGGGACAGCGAATTGCCCGCAACTCGATCAGAGCCGAATCTTTCTCGCCAAAAACCTCTGCGACATACGTACGGGGCCCGGAGGGTAAATCCTCGACAGCTATTCTTGATGGATGGCGTGTTTGGAAAGAAGTGGCGTTAGAATTATTTGGGACGACATATATCAGTACCCAGATGCAAAAGCAGTCATGTCCAAAATTGAGATTTTAGTTTGATTGGGAATTTTTCCACATAGGATTCAATTTCTACCAAACAATCAATGAAAATGTATAAAAAAATAAACCTGTTGTGAGCCGAAAACTTCACCATTTGGACACCACTGGTCCTAGTAGCTAAGGTGCAAAACAGACATCCAGGGCCGATTAAGACATTGAAGCAAGGAAAGCTCGCCTTTAAATGGGGCCCCTATTGCTTTCAAATAGACCCTGGAACATCAAATCGAGAATTTACATGCGCTAAAAACCTTGCTTCTGAATAGCATTAAAATGAAACACATTATAAATATAGTTTTAAAAAAACATTAATAAGTAACGAATATACCTAATAAGCTTTTTGTTTTTGATTTTTTTCCAATATTCGAACAAATTTAACACAAGTAGCAACTTTTTTTTGCTAAAGTTAGTAATGCCGCTTTTTTAAGGTCAATTTAGTATCAAACTGTGTTAAGAGTGTTGACTATTTTTATTTTAAATTATTTATTTTGGTGGCCCCTCAAAAATGTAAAGTGTAAGCCTGGGCTTACCGGGCCTATTCGGTAATCAGGCCCTGCAGACATCCACAAATTGAACAATGAGATTTTTGAATGATTGATTAGTTTATCAATGAAACTACATTTTTTATAACACACAATTGGAATAAAAGTTATTTATTTATTAAAATTTCAAGATAAAAATATGTAGACCGTATCTACAGCATGGTTTAAAGCGTGTGACATCAAACTCAAGTACATGGCACCTTTTTGGAATCCATTCAAACCGCTTTTTGCGTTGTGTCTTGTTCCTGGAACGCGTTGCCAACGTCAAACGAACGTAAAATAAATGCAATAACGCAACGCTATTTAGAAGCTCATGTTATAGCTACGGTTAAGTTTTGTTCCACTTCGTTCATGTATCTTTTACTCGTAAATGTTTTTAAAGACGCTACACGATAAAAATTTCCACAGCATTGAAAGTACTAATATAGTTTGATGGGTTTTCTTGATTTTCTCAAAACAGCTTAAGGATGTTTTTTCACACACTGGCAAAACCGGAGTTAGTGACTGTGCCGGCGCCGGTGATGGTTCCTTTTTCACACGCTGGCTAAATCGGAGATCGTGAAAAGTTCCTTCTAGCAATGATGTATTTATAAAATATGTAAGACAGTGGCTTATAAATTTGGGGTTTAGGTGACCATCAAAATGGTTACGCAGTTGCTAATAAATACTTGACAATAACATTTATTTGCTGCTTTTTTCATTGAAAATTTTCAAAAATGTATAACTTATGTTCCACACTTTTCGTATTTCGATTTTATTTAAACAATCAGTTTTTTCTCATAAACAGGATTAATTTTCATTAAGTTCCATTAATGTCATAACATCGTTCTTGATAAATTTACTTATTTGAAAAAAAAAACGCAGCAAAATCCACATATTTTACTAGTTTCTTATTGGTGAATGAAATTATGGTTTTTATAGCTATTAAATTACATTACATACTACAACAAAATTCGTATGTTTACTAAGAAATAACCATTTGATTGTGATGTGAATGACCCAATTATCCGGGTATTCGATTATCAGGATTGGATCTGGTTCCAATTGATCCGAATAATTGAAGTTCTTCACTGTATTTTAAAAAGAAGAAATTCCAATGGTTGTTGTTTACTATTCATTATAATAACCCTACGAAATTTCAAATAGATAGTCTTAGAAATGATTCAATTGGGACTTAACACCATCTGAGAACAAAGGCATCTACGATAATGAAGCGATCTTGTCTATTCTATTAAATTACGAATTTTTCCCTTTGTGTTTAATTTCTCATTCGTGGAATTTAACGTGTTTTATTTAATTAATTAAGGGTTGTTTTCTTTAGGATTTTTCTTCAGACTTTTTTTAAGGTGATTAATTTATTTGCTGTTTTCTTTAAACTCGTGATGTTTACGGAATGAAGGATGTAAAAAGTAATTTTTCTAATTAAAATTGTCCTTTATTTTTAATGGATACTAGCTGAAGTGCCCGGCGTTGCTCGGGATAAAACTACTGCCTCGGATCGAACGTAGATTTGTATTTTACTTTGGCGCCATTTGGCGGTTTTAGTAAAAAGTAATTTCTGCTAATTAAGAGAGAGGATGAGGGTGGTTTTTCAAAATCTCATGTAGGTAGTGACCTTTCTCTTGAAGGTCAATTATGCAAAATTATATTAAAATTTTCATATTGAGATTAATTTTGCCATTTTGGTGATATTTTTACATATATGATTATATTTTAGTTCCTTAGGAGACATTTGTATTCGTTTGCCAACAATTATTTTTTAAATTTGGCAAATATTAGTATTAATTTGGCGTCATTTTTATGCATTTGGCGTTACATTTGCGGTGTGTTGGCGACATTTCCTCATATATTTTAGTTCCTTAGGAGACATTTGTATTCGTTTCCCAACAATTTTTTTTTAAATTTGGAAAATATTAGTATTAATTTGGTGTCATTTTTATGCATTTGGCGTTACATTTGCGGTGTGTTGGCGACATTTCCTCATATATTTTAGTTCCTTAGGAGACATTTGTATTCGTTTCCTAACAATTTTTTTTTAAATTTGGAAAATATTAGTATTAATTTGGTGTCATTTTTATGCATTTGGCGTTACATTTGCGGTGTGTTGGCGACATTTCCTCATATATTTTAGTTCCTTAGGAGACATTTGTATTCGTTTCCCAACAATTTTTTTTTAAATTTGGCAAATATTAGTATTAATTTGGCGTCATTTTTATGCATTTGGCGTTACATTTGCGGTGTGTTGGCGACATTTCCTCATATATTTTAGTTCCTTAGGAGACATTTGTATTCGTTTCCCAACAATTTTTTTTTAAATTTGGAAAATATTAGTATTAATTTGGTGTCATTTTTATGCATTTGGCGTTACATTTGCGGTGTGTTGGCGACATTTCCTCATATATTTTAGTTCCTTAGGAGACATTTGTATTCGTTTCCCAACAATTTTTTTTTAAATTTGGAAAATATTAGTATTAATTTGGTGTCATTTTTATGCATTTGGCGTTACATTTGCGGTGTGTTGGCGACATTTCCTCATATATTTTAGTTCCTTAGGAGACATTTGTATTCGTTTCCCAACAATTTTTTTTAAAATTTGGCAAATATTAGTATTAATTTGGCGTCATTTTTATGCATTTGGCGTTACATTTGCGGTGTGTTGGCGACATTTCCTCATATATTTTAGTTCCTTAAGAGACATTTGTATTCGTTTGAAAACAATTTTTTTTTTAATTTGGCAAATATTAGTATCAATTTGGCGTCATTTTTATGCATTTGGCGTTACATTTGCGGTGTGTTGGCGACATTTCCTCATATATTTTAGTTCCTTTGGAGACATTTGTATTCGTTTGACAACAATTTTTTTTTTTAATTTGGCAAATATTAGTATTAATTTGGCGTCATTTTTATGCATTTGGCGTTACATTTGCGGTGTGTTGGCGACATTTCCTCATATATTTTAGTTCCTTAAGAGACATTTGTATTCGTTTGACAACAATTTTTTTTTTTAATTTGGCAAATATTAGTATCAATTTGGCGTCATTTTTATGCATTTGGCGTTACATTTGCGGTGTGTTGGCGACATTTCCTCATATATTTTAGTTCCTTAGGAGACATTTGTATTCGTTTGACAACCATTTTTTTTTTAAATTTGGCAAATATTAGTATCAATTTGGCGTCATTTTTATGCATTTGGCGTTACATTTGCGGTGTGTTGGCGACATTTCCTCATATATTTTAGTTCCTTAGGAGACATTTGTATTCGTTTGACAACAATTTTTTTTTAAATTTGGCAAATATTAGTATCAATTTGGCGTCATTTTTATGCATTTGGCGTTACATTTGCGGTGTGTTGGCGACATTTCCTCATATATTTTAGTTCCTTAGGAGACATTTGTATTCGTTTGACAACAATTTTTTTTTTTAATTTGGCAAATATTAGTATCAATTTGGCGTCATTTTTATGCATTTGGCGTTACATTTGCGGTGTGTTGGCGACATTTCCTCATATATTTTAGTTCCTTAGGAGACATTTGTATTCGTTTGACAACAATTTTTTTTTTTAATTTGGCAAATATTAGTATCAATTTGGCGTCATTTTTATGCATTTGGCGTTACATTTGCGGTGTGTTGGCGACATTTCCTCATATATTTTAGTTCCTTAGGAGACATTTGTATTCGTTTGACAACAATTTTTTTTTTAATTTGGCAAATATTAGTATCAATTTGGCGTCATTTTTATGCATTTGGCGTTACATTTGCGGTGTGTTGGCGACATTTCCTCATATATTTTAGTTCCTTAGGAGACATTTGTATTCGTTTGCCAACAATTTTTTTTTAAATTTGGCAAATATTAGTATAAATTTGGCGTCATTTTTATGCATTTGGCGTTACATTTGCGGTGTGTTGGCGACATTTCCTCATAAGCCAATCAGAATGCGTCGTTTAACCATCCTCATAGCTAACAATGTAAGATATGTTACATTGTAACAATGTTGAAATATTACAATGTTATAGAATTGCGTTATTGCAATTAGATTTTACTAAGAAGTCGATGGGGTTAAGAAAATTTAGAGATGGGAAAGGGGGATGGGAGTGGTTGTTCGAAATTTCATAAACAGTGACCTTCTTTTTGCAAACGTCAAATGTGCAAAAATTAATCAAGATCGAAATAAAACTGCAGATTTGTATAAAAACCAGACACACATACTTTCTGCCTTATATATAAATAAATATATTCTCTTTCAGTTTATTTATGAGTTACGTTTATTTTGAAAAACATTTCGTTGTTTCATAGATTACTTATGCATTTATTTGGGATTGAATAGTTAGATGAAAGTTGGTTTGTAAAGAATACAGCCGAAGTTTTTTTTTTCATGCATTGATTTTAAATTTTAATATTAATAATAGCATGGATGAATGTAAAACAAAGCGGCATATTCCTTTACACCAAATTACTTTACTTTCGAAGAATTGTATAAGTTATTTTTTACGTGAAATTGCTTATTCTGCGTATAGTAAGTACCAAGATAAGAACAACCTTTTAATTCATTCCAACAGTATAAGTCCCTACATTGTAAAAAAAAGGTACTTAAAAATGAGTACTTGAACCTTCTCGTTTTTCCTTGAGTACAGTTGCATCGTAAATGAGCGATGACGAACTCAAATTTAAGTAACCGTACTTCCCCAAGAAAGAGCAGTGTGATTTAATATTGCTAATCTCAGCTTCTGTTCAAGCCATTCAAGCAAAGCGACAAACTTGAAATGGTTGTTCCGAAGATCGTTTTCCACATTATTTGATGTCGATTACTTAAATGGAAACTGTTAATAACTTCTTCAAGTCGCCATGGTAGTTGCACGGATAAGGCTCTGGACTGCGATGCCTGAGGATCTGGGTTCGATTCCCGGTAAGTCTTGGTTGTAATTGTCGATATTTATTTAAAGTGGTTAATGAAGGCAGCTTACGTAGGGAAGCATATGCACTTTTTATTCATTGTACTCATTTTTGAGTACATGTCTTTTCCAAAATTAAAACTTATATATTCGGAGCCATAATAAGTATAGAATGTACTCAAAAATGAGTATATTTTACTTATTTTTGAGTACCTATTTTTAGCAGTGTAGCAGATAATATGATTGGCATACATTTAATCTCGTTCGTCAGGAAGTTAGGCGCAGATGCGTATAAAAAGTATAAATAAAGGAAATTGCATACCGGACGTGAATGAACGCCCGCTTTCTTAAAAGTAAAGAAGTTGTGTATATCTTATGTTAGCGAGATTTTTGTTGGCATCAGATTCTTATTGTCACCAAAACCTTTACTGCTGTGCTCCGACACAGCTACATAATTTTTTTTGTTGCGTGTACGTAATTGTTAATTTACCGTTCGTGAAATTCAATGTTCTTTAATTAATTAAGAGCTGTTGTCGCTTGAATATGTCTTTTGATATTATTTTTTTTAATTATTGGATACGTTCATTATTTTATTCGCACTCCTGTTCTTTTAAATTTTAATAATTAATTAAATGTAGGATTGGGAAAAAAAACAATCTAGTCTTATTGTTTCCCGTATTGCTTTAAAACAGTAATTCTATGATTGATTGAAAAATAAGCAACGGTGCATATGAAGATAGCTATCATTTAGAAAAAGTAATTTTAAAATATATATCCTGTCACGATATTCTAATTAATGACTGTTTTTCTAAGTATATATAGAATATATTATTTGTCATTTGTGGAAAGTACTGTTCTTTAATTAATTAAACTTTTTTAGGAAGGATTCCATTTACAATTAATATTTTTATAATTAAAATGAATATTGTTGGTTTAAGATAAATCAAATAGTTATTTTTTTATCATCATAATTTTTGTGCGTTTAAAATAATTAATAGTTGATTTTTTTTATTAGAAATTAAAGGTATTGAACATTAAAACAAAGATTACTTACGAGCTTATGTGTATGCCTTTGTATGTTATTATATTTATTTTATTTTGTCTTCTTTACGCAACGATTAAATTGAATTCGCGCAAATGTCACGCATGGTAATGTACACTTAACACCTTTTAAAGTAACCGTTACTACTAATGCCATTGCCCTCCTACGGTCAGCCAGAAAATTGAATACTCATACGAAAACCTTTAGTAGTATCTTGGCGATATTACGAATGTGTGTACCTAAAAAGTTTTATCCCATATTGCAACGTTGGTATATCACATTGGCGTAAATAAAAGATTATTTATGTTAACTTCTGAGCCAAGTTTATTTCAAACATTACATTTGCGTGATTAAAAATTAAATTGTAATATTTTTAGTCGGGAATATTGTTTATTAGATTAAGAATTGTTTCCTATTCGAAATTATTTGGCATCTAAACTGAGTTTCTGTAGGAATGAACGTATGTTGTTTTACATTGAATGCTATTATACACACCGTTATTGCTTTCTGTTTTCTTTTTTCTATATGTTAAATCAATAATTATATGATTAATTGTAAATTAAAATCGTCCACATGCATTTGTAATAATTATAAAAAATTAGTTTTACATCTTTATATCCTCATATTTTCTATTCAGATAGGGTATATATATATATATATATATATATATATATATATATATATATATATATATATATGGGGGATTGAAAGCACATCCAAATGTCGGTTTTGATTGAATGGCACCAGTTCTTTATATTACAGTTATACTATATGTGCTTCAAAATGAATTAAAAATTAAGCTTTAACAGGAATAGGACATAATTTCATTATTGTATATGCTGATTTACATTTATATGTGATTAATCCCGTCTATTCAAAATGGTTAATATAAAATTTTCGGTATATAATGTTTTTTAATTATTTGCAATATAAATTGATTGATTAAAAAAATATTTTAAATATAAAATAAAATATAATCATTTATTTCCAATATATAAATTAGTTTATAAATTGTATAATATTTATTTAATGTCCCTTGTTGCTACAAAACAAATATGACCTTAAACGTTATTTTTTCTTAAATACAATTGTATCTCCTTTTGAAATGTTTTCTCATTTGTAAAACTGATAATTCTGTAAATGAAATTGTGTCGAAATACGTTTAAAAATAATTAGGAATATAATTTTTAAAATGCATATCATATTTTTATATATACTTATAACGGTTTTTATGTAAGCACACAAATTTATCTGATTTTTTTAAAATCCTCTCTAATTGATTTACCGCCAGTTTTATAGAGGTTAATTTTTCCAGTTGATACAGCAGTGATTGTTATTTTCTAACATTGTGTTTTTACTGATTGCCTTTGGTAATTTAATTTGAGATTGACAAAAAAAGCTAAGCATTAATTTTATTTAAATATATTCAAATATTATTTTTCCGGCATTGACTTTCAATTTGTAAAATAAATTAAAAATTACATGCATGATTTTTATAAAAGGGTGCCCACAGGCGTTTGCCATTCTTTAAACCAAAGTAGTTACCATGTGAATAGTTTAGTCTGGATTTTTTGTGCGGTATTTATCGATGTTGACTTTTGTTAACTTATATTTGAAATAGTTTGCTATTCATTACGTTAATTTTTTAAAAAAAAATATTTGGTTTTATTAATATTTTATAGTTGAGTTTTAAGATTAAATTATAACTCAATTACTAATTTTCGTTTGAAATAACTAGCTTTATTTAACGTTCTTATGCAAACTTGGTAAAAACGCTAATCATGCACGGATTGCTAAAAAACCGGTTTATGAGAAAATTAAAAAAATTCCTAATATCTAGCTGTCAATTAATTAGCATTGTTTTGGGAAAATAATTAAAAATTAATAATGTAATAACAGTTATAAAACATTTACTTTTGACCGGGCATAATTGGGTGAATGTTTTTAATTATTTATCTAATATTGTTTGTTGTATATCCTTTTGGTTGCGAAGAAAGAGTGTTGAACACACTTTGGAATTTTCATCACAATTCGCTTAATATGATTTAAATTTGATAACTATTAGTATAAAAGTCTGCACATGATTAACATTTTTTCAAACATCACAAACTAAACTATCATTTATTACTTGTAAATGTCACAAAATTCAATGTCACAACTTTAATGTAGTAACTTTTATACCTATATTTAATAACCAATTAAGGTAGATATCTAAGGATTAATATTACATTCATTTAATTACACTGTGAATAAAAAAATCAGGTGTGGCTGTTTTAAAGCACGACACAAGATGTTTTTTAAGTAATTTTATTGGATTAATATAGAAATAGGAACAGGAGCTTCGCTAACAGAAGGATTGTAAACAATCTGTTTCGTCTACGACTTTGAACATCGATCTACCCACTATACTTTAGTGCTTTATTTCAAAATTTTACATGCATTGACACCTAATTTTCTCTCCAATTAAACTAAATTGCTGTTAATAGTGCTGTTATGTGTTATTATAAGTATCGGAATGGGTAATTTTAAAATTTAAAATGTTGTTTCTATCCTTTAAAACCTATGTAGTTGATTTTAAGGACGTTTCAGGTAACAAAAAAATTATTAAAAATCTGCATACCTTTTCAGTTATCAATATTAACATATTTTATCATCAAACCCTAAAATTTTTGGACACATAATTATATAAATGACGCCTTTACCACATTGAGAAATTGTGAATGGAAACTTTACGCCCCTCCCCCCATATGTCATTAATTTCTCTCAAAAGTGCCATTAACTTCTCTCAACAAAAATACCCCGTTCTAAAACATTCCAAGAGCTAAAAGGACCAATCAAAACACAGCTTTTAAATTCTCTTCGAAGAAACAGGCGCGTTATCCAATCAGTTTAATTATGTTATAATTAACGCGTCGAGATTTTATGTAACGTAACACTGCATTTAATAACTTTTCTTAGATTACATAGCATGAATTCTTGACTGACGCGGGAGTTTAACTCTTCATCAATTTACGATAAAAAATGACGCGATTGTTAATGCATGGAAGTAGTTAAATGTAGTGGTTAAAAAATCAATTATTTTGTGTTTGTTTTGCAAATTATTTTCTCAGGCACGACCGGCAATTACTACTATTTATTTAATTAATATTTTGATATAATCATATATGTTTAATAAATAATCATTGTGTAGAGTTTATCATTTTATACAGTTTTGTTTTTGCTCGTTAAAACAATTTTACCATTGTTAAAATACTTTTATTGTTATACCATATGTGAGTTTCGATGTTCTAATTATTATATTTTTATAATTTGTAGATCCTCAACAACATATTGACAAAATAGATTAACTTAAAAAATGATGTTTGTTTATAGTTACAATTTAAAGTTAAAATTAGTGTGAAACATCAGTGTTTAATATTACAATCATACTGTAAAGTTTTTAGTATCTTCGAGATTTTAGTTTTAAATTATAATATGAATGGTTTTGTAACGAAATTATTGGTTTTAACTTAGTTGCAAGAATACAACTTTTAGAAAATGGGACATGACCACTTTTTACCAAGAAAAATACTACCAATGAACAAAATATAATAATTGTATTATAAATTAAATGTAGCATACACATTTTTACTTCTACTATTTTTAGAGAAATTTTTATTCTAATAACATGACCAAACTCAGATAATCAATTTTTTTTGTACGTACATTTTTAAAAGTAAATGTGATTAGTTCTTTTCACTTTCAATTTGGCATCTACAAAACTAATATCATCTGAATATGATAAAAACTATTTAGATAATTCTGTACCTCAGAACCAGACGAGCCGAAGTTCAAATTTGTCGATTTTCGTTCTATTTCAGTTGTGTCTTTAAATTTCGTTATTTATCGAATTATAGTATCAAAATTCACTCAAAAAGTCCAAAGCTTGCAATGAGGGTACTTGATAATGTTTAATATTTAAACACTACTTTTTCTAGATTCAAATAATATTTTTTATTAAAACAAATTTCGATTAATATTGAACACTTAGAAGATATAATAATAATTATCGAACTCTTAAGAGTTTGAATTCATGTATTGTATTAAAATATTTGTTATGTAGTTTTTCTTATAAAGTGTCTAGCTTTGAGAATTTGTTTATGGAGATATATTCTGAAGTAATGCGGTTTTAATATAATTAAAATTAAATTCATAGGTTAATAGTGAAATAATTAGTTCATATTAGGAAATGATACTTAATGTTAACGTTTTAGCACTTGTATGGACGTAGAATTTTTGTTGGTAAAAGGTAATTATTTTTTAAATGAAGTAATAGCTTGAATTAATAATGAAATTGCAACTAGCAATTTGTTTAAATTTTGTAGACATCTACACAATCAAAATTTTTATGTAACCAAAGAACAAACGTCTATAAATGTTCAAGGAAAAAATATAGTTTTTTTATGTAAAAATATATAACTTTTTTAGTTGATTTGCAAATGCATCACATAATCACATTTCATTGATACAAATTTAAGTTGACAAATATTAGTACAATCTCGATGGATGGATAAATGACCTAATAAGAAATTAAATGTTTTTTTTACAATATTAAAAGGGCATAATTTAAACTTTAAATATATTTGAAATAAAATATATACCTAAAAATACAATCAAGAAATTTTATTCAGGGAAAATTAATCTACATTGTTAGTAAATAATAAGAATATATTTATACATAAATTTATTTTTGTTTTGAAACCAAACTGAGTTTTTGATAAAAACAGAAAGCTCTTAAACAATCAAAAAAGAAAGTTATTAAATGACAAAATGTTCAACCTATTTCCGTCGAAATTGGTTTCTTCTTTAAGTTAAGGAGATTCACAAGAGCAAAACGTTATATCTTATTAACTTTTTTTCATTGGTATTCATACGTGTAATAAAGAATTTATCTTACAACATAAGAAATACATTTGCATAGTATAATGAGCCAAGCATAGTATACGACGCTGTATCTTAAGATAAAATGCTTCGTTTGAACGGAATTTGATTTATTTATCTTTTAATTTGAATGTATTTATACTTCGGTCTCTTCTTTTGTTTACACTTATTTTTTTAACCCTCTGACGTAGATGAATATATATATATATATATATATATATTATTCAATAAAATGATTTAAGAGGAACCGTAAGCATGGTAAAAATTTAAACATAATCTGACAATTTGCTTTGCCAGATATTTTTCCTCACAGCAGATGCAATTTCTTGTTATCATATATATGAGTATTTTATTATTTTTTACATTTATTGCATTTTAAATACAAATTATACGTTCTATTGGAATTTGAGCAAGAAAAGCAAGTTTTGGTGTATGTACTATTATTTAAACGTTTCACCTCTGTATGATTTTTTATATAAAATTTATTGTCATTTTGAAAATATATACACTTTTTACTCTATAAATTAAATTTTTAGATATTGTATCTCTAATTTTATATTTTTGACCATAGGATCACTTTGCTTATAATGTCTCATATTCTTTTAAATAATTATTAAATGGTTCCCATTTTTTTATAAAAGTTGTATTGTAGATGTCCAATATAATCCCAACTTTTTTACAATTTTGACTAATTAAACTGTAATTATAAAGCGATTTGTCAGATCTGAAATAATTTTCATTCTTATTAAAAACAGTTGAGGAGTAGTGTTTACATATTTATCTAACAGATGGCAGCACTATTATATTATAAAGGATATTCTCTAAATTAATTTCGTAAAATTATGCTTACAATAGTCTTTTATATCTAAGATAGTTTTATTTTATAATTACGATATGTCAAAAAGAGTTTTGAAGCGATGATTCTCATGTCTCAATCGTTTTTAGAACACGCTGGTATAATTATTTCAAACGTTTAAACAATTTACAAATGATATAAATGACACAAATATGTGTTCAAGCAGTTCATTTTTATAAATGAAATGCATAACCATTTTTTTAAATAAAAGGGAAAAAGCAAATTTATTACAATGCTTTATATCATTGCTCGTAGATTTTTATAAATTAATATATTTTTAATTAATTGTCATTAACAAATGTTTCCTAAAATTTAATTTCAATCAATAGAAAAATTAGTGAACTTGTAGATTAAGATCACAATTTGCACTTACACTTATGACAAATATTAAAATGACCCTCATTACCATTTATGCGTAGTGTCACTTAATATGTTGACTCTCTACTTTAAAAACTTTGGATATTTAGTGATGTATCAAGCTATTGTTTTTATAAGATAATATAAAAAATATGACTGCCATAGGATGTGTTGTGTAGATATTTCAAATATAAATTATATATAACAACCGATTTTTTAAATAGATATAAGAGAGATCCAAAACATGCGTAGTAATCAGAATAAAAAAAATAAAATTTCTACATGAAAAAAAAATATATTTCTTTTTATAAGGATTTCGAAAGCAAAAACAACAATAAATATGAACCATATGAATTTTGATTTGATTCCAATTGTAATATTATATTGCTAAATTGTGGAAGGTAAGCACATTATTTTTAATAGGCAGAAACTTTTCAGATTATTATTTTTTCTTCCTTATAATAGCGACACAAACTTTCAAACTGCTATCTTTGAAAATTAGAGAAAAATATCTGTTGAATTGAGCATCAATGTAAATGGCTTTATACAACCTCTTATTCGAATGTAAGGGTTAAAAATAAGCGAAAGATTTCAAAATATTAAGAAATGAAAAATTATGTAATCTTGTTGATTGCCCATTTCAAAAAACCTTTCACATTTGGTTGACTTGGAAACAATTTCTTAAATTCATCTAAAACATATATAACAATGTAATTCCGTTCCACATGAAATTCTATAATATGATTAGAAATTCCCTTATAAAACGGAGAAGAGTCGTTTTCTTCTACCTAGAAATATTTCAGAAAACAAACTCGAGTGCAAAGAAGCGCGTAATTTGATTGGCGCGTTTTTGTACCTTGGAAATAGCAGAGGCCATTTCATAAGCCATTACACTTTGATTTCTGACGTCATTTATTTAACATTCCAATTTAAAGTTTGGATCACTGTCATTAATAACGTCAAGATTTTGGATCCTAAAAGTATTCAAAGAACTTTAATTTTAGTTTAGTGGAAGATGGTATAAATGGAATGTTACTCATAAACGTTTATTTAAAAGCGTGGAAAGTACTATTTGTAGTAAGAATAATATTTGTTATACAGTTTTGTTCTGGGAACAGTAAACCTCACGACCAACTGAAAAGCTGAACTTAACATGAAAAGGAACCACTAAATTGGCCATGTTCTTGAATCGGAATCAATTAATAAACCATTACCATCTAAACCGAATTAAAAATAAGCACACAAAAAAGACATACGTCGTTTTTAATGACTTGTAAGAACATTCATATTAAATGTTAAGAAAATTGAACAACGTGTTTGGTCGTGACTACGTAACAAACAAATTTACAGATAAATAGACGAAATGACGAACGGTTGAGTTAAAACATAACCTTGTTAATTTTAAATGAATACTGAGAATATTTGTAAAAAATTACAAATATATTTTATGTTGCATCTTTACGTTCTTATTTTAAAATTCCCTGGTTGCACTTGTTTTTTTTTCGTATCATGAAGTCTGCAATTCAGCTTCAACTTTTTTTTTCCTAATTTCATATCAACTTTTACCAAGGCTTTTTTATACAGAATTTAATCATTATAAATAGTAAATTATAATTTATACCAAATAATAAAGAGTTTAATTTTAGATTGTAAATTTAGACAACATCAAGATTTGAACCCTTTATCAACTTATTTAATTTAACACCTGCTGTGTGTTATAGGTGGGCTGCTTCACAAAAGTATATATTCACTGTTTGTTATATTATAATCGCTATTTATTAGTATTATATTCATGTAAACTATATTTATATGTATCGTAAAAAGCAAGTACGTTGCATATTTATGAAAATGGTTTAAATATGTTTGCACTTTTTAAATATGACAAGTGAAAAATATTATCATTGTTTAATAATTTTTTTTCTTCCATGCTTTCCAATGGCTATTTGTTAAATTCAGGATGCCTTCCAGGTAAGATTTATAAAAATTCTTTATGTTTCTGAATTTTCGATTTAAAGGCTTTTGTTGCTATAGATGTGTCTAATAAAAGATATTTAAAGATAATTATAATTAACTATTACAAGAGTTGTTTATATTTAAATAGCTGGTGAGTTCCTAAAGGTTAAAATATGAATGTTAATCAATGGGGTTGTATCGTATGTATGTTCACATTATTTTATCACCAACTTCTATTATCAAGCTGATTTCCAGGAACCTTGTTATTAAAGTTATTAAAAGTTCGTACCAAATTGAAAATTTTAACAGATTGGTTCCCCTGATGGTTGACAAATTAAGAATATTATTTATTTCGCTTAAAAATATTGTATGTTTACCTAATTTCTTCCAGTGCGTATAACGGGTATTCATCATAAAGATTAATTTTAGTTTAGAGACAAAGACAAATGCTATGTTCAACTGAAAAGCAGTAAAAATAAGAACTGTCATTTATACTATAAAAATAACAACTAAATTCTACATTTAAAATAATAAATAAAAATAATAAATATAAAAATACTCGAAGTACTTAGTTTTGCACTATACCCCTGTATTTATTTAAAACAAAATATATAAGCTTCTGCATTATGTGTAATTCGGAAAAACTAACAAATTAACATTTGCGAGAAAATAATAGTGACAATATTGTATGTGAGAATTAAACAATAACAAAAAAAAATACGAACAGTCACATAAACGAAACAAATAAGAAAATATGTTACATGCCTACGTGAGCAATACCTATTAATACAAACATAAATGATTTCCTCATGTGAGGTGTAAAAGCTACTTCACCACTTTCTTATGTAATTTCCCAAGGGCCAATATATACAAATCATTGTAAGTTACAAATATCTGTAACTTGCAACGATTTTGAATTGCATCACTAACTATTTCACTTCTAAACGAATCGTTTTATACATAATTGACATTTATATTAATTAAAAAAAAGAGACTATGATAAACAAACACAGTTTTATTTTTGTCTTCTATTTATTGCGAAAGAGTTGAAAGAAAAGGAAATGACTAATAACATATGTAAATGTTTAGTTTTGTAACAAAAAGATAGTTTGCATAATTGTTTAACTATTTTTAAATAAGCAGGAATGTACTGATATAATTTTTTTTTCTTTAATATAAAATTTGTATTATAGTCCGGAAGAAAAAAAAGCGCATTTGCTGAAGTAGTTTGATTGTCATTCGATTACATAATTTTTTTTACAAAATGTCAAACAGAAAAACAAATTATTGAAAAACTGTTATTTTTTTTTTGTGTATTCATCAGAGGTTTTTAAATATCCGATCCCCGGAGGCAATTATGAAACAATATATATATACTTTTTTTAAAATTCGTTATTTTATTTAAATGATTACTTTTATAACATGGATGGTCCTTTGTGGAACTAACAGTTCAATTACATGAATATTCAGCAAAAACATGCCATACGTAAAAAAAATAATGATTTTCTAAAAAAAAAGATTATTTTTTTAAAGCCAAGTAGATTTTTTTAATAATTTTGTAATAACTTTCTATAAAGAGTAAAAAATTTTACAATTAACTATATAATATAATGCTAATTATCACAACAATTTAAATATCTAATAGGACATTTAAAAAAAAATTAACAGTTTTATTACTTAAACAAATTCTGAAGTTTTATATTTTTAATATTTTGAAAAACCGCTAATGAATAGTAAGACTATGCTCAATTTATTATTTAAAAAGAACGGAAAGAACGAAAGAAGAAAACAAAAATAGTTTTTGGCGTTATCCAAATAAAAAATATTAAATATGAAAATAGTTCAATTTATAATTTTTTTAAAATTTATTATATTTATGCGTTGTTGTAATACATGTCCATCTATCAATATTAGTACACGTTCATACAAAAATGCCTACGAAGAATTCCATCCGATTTAGTAAATACTAATGCAAAAAACATATTTTATTTTGAAGAATTTGCCCCATTAAAGAATTAAAATAACTTCGATAGATATGTTCTTGAAACGGATGTTTTTAAATTTTCAATAAGTATAAAACTTAATTAAATTTAACGTGTTGCATCACTTTGACGATGTAAATATTAAGAATTCAGATTGAAACAAGATCAAAAATTATTTACCTAAATAAGATTAATATTTGGAAAAGTAAGTTTTTAAAACGCATTAATGTTATTTTTCTTACTTTTAAATATGTTTATAAATTAAAAAACATACAAACACATAACCCTTTGAAAGTATAATTATCCCATTTGGTATGTTCTAATTTTCAACCTGAGAAAAAGCTAATCTATGTAATATTCTAAAAGTAATATGTGTTGTCTAACTGTTTTAAAACAAGCAAATGTCATTGTTTTACTTAAATGTATATATATATATATATATATATATATATATATATATATATATATATATATATATATATATATATATATATATATATATATATATATATATATATATAAACTTATATATATATATATTAAAAACAGTATTAAATAATATCAAGTACATTTCAGCATTATACATATAATATATATTACCATATGTGTGTTTATTTTATGAGGACGCTAGTCTAACTAAATTTATTAATTTTTAAGCCTCATATGTATTTCTTTCGAATTTATAATTATTTCTTACCAAAAAAAAATAATTCATAATTACTTATTAAAATGCGATTAACTCCTTCAATTATTTATATTTGATTAAAAAATAATTAATTTAATAATTGAAAAACCGATACGATACGCTTAATGTAAAATAAATACAACTTTTCTTTTTTGTGTAGGAAATTATCGTGTGCTTAGAGAAAAATCTATTTTTAACCTTTTGGTGTGAGCTTGTTTAAATCCCTGACGCAATGTCACGTCCAGGGATCTTCAGTCTTTTTAGAACCACCCAATTTAAAAATTCATAAAAAATCTCCATTTCGCAATATTTTCAATTGTAAGGTTTGCTATACAACTTACAAACCACCACTTTACAATTAATTAAAAAATTAACAATAATATAAAATAACATGCACGGGAGGTAAATATTTAAATATCCAAACAGAGAAAACCACTTTACAATTGCAAAAGTGCAGGTTATAAAATAAATTGGTTCTCTCTAGTGGCTATTCTAAACAAGGGAAGGGGAAATTCCGACATGGATTGTTCAGGATACTGGCATTGTGCAGTAACGATACGGCACTCAATTGAGGAGTAACTTTTTACTGGGATTGTTTACAACTTTTTCTTAAAACAAAAAAAGGGGATGTTTCTTGAAAAATACATTGTTCCAAACAGCGTGAATTCGCCGCTTTTTCTTATTATCGCCAACTGCGTGCCCAAGCACAAGTCAAGTGAACATTTATTAGTTATACGCAACTTGCAATTACCTCTCGTGTCGCCAACTTAATATCTACACCATAAAATTCAGTACACCCATCGATGGGTCATATTTATCACAGCCCCATTGCTATACCTGCAGTATATGAGCAACAGGTGTTGTCATATCCCCTCCAAAAGAGTAAATAATAACAATACTCAATACCAAACTAGCAATTCAACAAACATACAAAACAAGCACATTGTATTTTAGTTGCACATTGTATATAAGAAGAAAAAATGCGAGACTGCTACACCTAAAATAAAATATACAATAGAAATTTTCACTTGAACACAAAATATTTTGTAATTTCATTTCTTCCAAAAAACTTTAGGCAGTTGGTTTCTTTTAAATTTTTTTTGTAAAATGAAATGAAATACAATTCTCCGGAAGTCAAAATACATACAAAGTTATACATTTCATCAAACAAAACATAATAAATGCATATAAATTATAATAAAATAATGGAAAATATGATAAAACAATAAAATATTTATATATGGAAATGTATTGACTTGTTTTCAGTTTAAGCGATCCGACACAGCACGTCCTGAGAGATTCCAAAAAATACGAATAAAACTCTTTTCCCATTTGAAATTCAAGAACCCGAGCAAACCACCAGACAACATTTCCTTAATGTTCGTAAAGCTCTTTTTCATGACTTTCGAAGCCAATATCTTTTGATATTCTGAAAAATTTTGATACTTCCCGCAGTACCATTAGGTACGTCAAGGAAGATTTGGATATTTTTCATAGGTATCCAACATATATTTTAATGTTGCAAGAAATATACTAAAGTCTTAAAGGTAGGGTTTATTGCAGATTCCATGACGTTGTAATATTTAAATGGTTATTATTGCTTAAAGAATGTTTGTATCTAGAGATATAAATACTGAATGGGGATATTAGTCTTTATAAAACGTGACATGGAACAGATAGAAATTTCTAAGAAATTTAGGAAAACAAACAAGAAAGGTTCCGAACATGTGATCATTATGGGGAGTATATTAACATGAAAATAAAAAGATTAGGACTAATTATTGAAGAAGACATTCAAATAATTAGTAAAATAGCATAGGTAGATAATATATCATAATTAAAAATATAATATTTAAATAATTATTAATTTAAATTGCAAAAGTACCAGTTCTTTGCAAGAATTTAATTTAAACTACGTTAATATAATTTATTTAGTATACGGCCGACTTACTATCAATTAACAATAAACAACTCTATATTTTACCATATGACGAATTTAATAAAAATGGACAATCAAAATTCCATTTTTCTAATAAAATAATGAATAAATAAAATATTTTAACTTGTGCGAATACGAGTTAACTAGTTTTCTTTTACTATTATATTGATAACTAATTGGTTATAATTCTATATAATTCTATATTTATCTATTATTTCTTTTTTCGACATTGATACTAATTTGCTATACTGACTTAGTAAATTTAAAGTTAAGAAAACATTTGAATCCTCAAATTGTAATCTATTTAGTATTTAATTGTAGTAGGTAAAAAAAACTAATTTCAATTGTTAGAAACTGTAGGTGATTAATGTTTCCCGTACTTCGACATGGCACTTTATATTTTCAATGGTTTTGTTTAAAAATAATAGTTAATTGTCTTGCTATTGCTAAAACAT
This sequence comes from Troglohyphantes excavatus, assembly GCA_963932185.1. Classification (NCBI taxonomy): domain Eukaryota; kingdom Metazoa; phylum Arthropoda; class Arachnida; order Araneae; family Linyphiidae; genus Troglohyphantes; species Troglohyphantes excavatus. The sequence continues at coordinate 47,868,222 of OZ010675.1, forward strand.
TGATATAATATTTTTCGTTGATTTGTTTGATGTATAAAAACGTAAATTTTTCCATAAAAGTATATGTAGTATTAAGTTTTTTAATGAAATTTCAAACAAAATGATAAAGCGACTAAGTGAAAAACGATGAGAGTGCACACTTTGTCGCACGTCACTTCTTCATAGGTATATACAGTTCTTTCACTTTGTCGTTCAAGTTGTGAAGCAAACAGAACGATGATGGTCCTTAAAAATCGTTAAAAAAAATTATAATACTGTGCATGATATTCTTCTTTCCCAGAGTATTCATATGCAGCCAATGTAAGTTTAAACCAGATTTTACACGTATTTAAACATATATTATCCAACAGTTGATACTGAAATATAAAAACAATGACACTCGTGGAAAAAAACGTACCACCAATGATTATTTCGTTAGTTTTTATAGTAGAGCTAAACTTAATATACCATTTTGTATGGAATAAAGTCTACTACACATTGATATACAAAAAATTTGCATAATGGACTATTTTCATGTTAAAATCCGCATCAACTTTAAAATTTCAAATAGCAACACCCAATTTTGATTTAATATTTAGAATCTACAACAATATTTATCATTGAATATCAATTTCCAAGTCATTTTTTTAAGTAGATTTTTTTAAATTATGAATATCGAAAGTTTAAAACTCGTAATGTTAAATGAATTTCTTAAACTTTTAATCATATCTTTCGAAATAATAATTTTATTAAGCTGATATTTTTATCTGTGTTACTTCTAAACGACCCGAATAAAATACACTAACTTTCATTGTTCATTTGTATATTTTTAATTTTTATTTAAATTAGGATATTAATATTCATAAAAATTATGAATAGCAACCATGCTATATTATGATAGCGATGGATTCAGAAAAACGCTTTATATGCATATCTAAAATTTCGGGATTTTTCTCTTTGTAGTTTTTTTGCTATATTAAAATGTGCATCAAATGACCATTTCAGGGTCATTCACAAATTTAAAATCTGCAGAACTTAACAGGAATCTTCACTAATTTTGAACATTAAAAGCGCTGTGATCGCGTTGGCATAACATTCTAAATTCTTATATAAATGCGAGGGGTATACGGGAGTGAGGGAATAAATGACCACGGGAAAAGAAGAACCACGGCTAATGCCAAATCATTTTCTACTCGCGTCCTTCATTTCGCAGTCCAACTAATAATTTGTTCAATGTGGAGGTTTTCCCCTCAAATAAGATCGATACATTTTGTCTAATATCTCTGCATATAAATGTAGGAAATTAACGAAAATTTATATTTAGATTATTTTGAGGGCGGGGGAACATTTCTGCGCTATCAAAAGTAGGTGTTGCTATTGAAAATTTTAAAGTTGGTGAGGATTCGAGTATGAAGATAGTCCCCAAAGCAAATTTTTTGCATGACAATGTATTTATTCTCTACAAAATGGTATATTAAGTTTAGTTCTACTATAAAAGCTAACGAAATAATCGTTGGTGGTTCGTTTTTTTCCCCGGCTGTACATAACAGAAGAACACTTAAAAATGAAATTACTACACTCATAGTAATAGATTAAACCATCGTGGTGGACATTAAACTAGGTTACCATTTCTACCATTTTTTATCTTATATTTTCTTCTTGAATTCAATTTATTGGTAAGGCATATAGTGTGTTGACTCGAATCGTACCAGACTTAACTTAACTCTAAGAGGTAAATATATAAAGGATATGTATTTATCCCTTACACTATGTATACTATGTGCGAAATGTTTATAAAGAAATCAGATAGAGTATTTATCTACTGAAACCATCAATCGTTTAATGCGTTTATAAGAACGTAGTGAATGAAGATAGTTTGGACCTTTTCCTAAAGTTTCATTTGTATTGAATTTGACGTAGTACTTTTATATTTTAGATATATCAAATCTAATGTATATAACATGATTTTATATGCCGTGACACTTTATTTTATATACCAAAAACTCGATGTTCGCCCATCGCTGAAGAAAACGCTAGAGTGATGTCGGTGATTTTAAAATTCTAAAAACGTATGTTGACGACCTTAGACGTGTCGTAAAAGTTGATTGGTCATTTTTGGAAATCGTGGAATGCATTTGGAATTGGATTCAGGATGCATAACGGAAGGACACAAACTTCTTGAAAACGTATGGAAAAGAAATCGGAAGATATATGTGTAAAACTTCGGATTGGATTTGTAACAAAATATAAAATTAAGTTTGTGACATCGTGTGTGTCCATACTTTAAACTGATTCAAAAACTTCTAGCAGTAGTTTAATATTGCGTGTCATTTTATTGAATTTTCTCAAGTAAAACAAAAGTCGTAACGTTCAAATCTCTTATGAGGTGCTGGAATTTCACTAATAAGAATTTGTATGCAAAGAAATGAAAATGTTAATATTATCACACTATAGTATATTTGTAATAATTTCATCAATTTAATATTTTTATTTATGTTTCAAATACATTCATTTTTACACATATTTTCTAAAGTCCCTTGAAAAAAGATGTTAAAGATTTGTAATGCATTTTGTTTGAAGCTCATTGAATATTTATGTAAAAAAATTGACGTGTCAATTTCTTTTTTAAAATATTCAGATTTTTGTAAGATATTATTCTGAACTGAAAAACATATAAATGGACTGGATTTTTAAACAATTTTATTAACAGGTCTTTAAGTTGATTTTTTACCAATACTTATCCAATTTGATATACCACAATTTATAAGCACAGAGCACATTTTCATGATGTAATCAATTAATGTGGATCAAGTCTTCAAGAAGAATTTCAATGGTTTCCTTATTTATTATTTTTTAATATGTTGATTAACGTAAAATAAACTCAATTTTTTTAGTGGGTTTAGTGAGTTTTCAGTTGTTTTTATTTAATTGACTTCATTTTACTTTAATTAACAACTAATAAAATAACAGAAAATCGCGGCGGAGACAAATCACGGACAATTATCGTGGAATGGCCCCTTTAGCAACTTTACAGTTTGAACTCGAGTTTATCGAGCTCTGCATCAAGTCGGAAAGATCATCAAGAGATAAACGAAAGCGAAATCCTAGCAATCGATACTTCTGGGAAATTTGTTTTCCAACAGATAATGCTTTCTTTGCAAACGCAAGGAAATATATCTCGAAAACATTTGCGAAAGTTTAGTTTAAGAGCAGATAGTTCAAGTGGGAGGTTTCATGCACCATAATACTTTTATTTCTCATTCTTTCAACACAAATAGCGTGCATTGAAAATAGTTGTTAAAACAAATAATTGTACTTGGAACTCAAAAAACAAATCACTGTACAAAGAACTCAATTTCGATGGTATTTTTGTTATAAATTTTTATGAATTCCTTAAAATCTGTTTTATTAAATACTAGTTGCGTGGCAAATCGTTGATAGAGGTATGTCTATCCCCTTCAAAGAAAGGATTTTCTTAGAGAGTCCATTGTAGCATAGCAACAGACTCAGGGTTTCAAGTTTGACTCCCAATAAGTCCAACTGCCCACTAAATATGTATAGAGATCTGGTGTATGCATAAAACTGTTCAAATGCACTCTTGTTGGCACTGGTGTAGAAGTTTGCTTTTGAATGCTCAAGTGTTAAACTTATCAAGTTATACCGCTTAAGCTTTAAATTAGTTAAACGTAATTTATAAAATTAACAGGCACTGTTTGTTGGTCTTTTCTTCAGGATGGATACATACCGAATATAGCACACTGGTCGTCAATAGCGCATTGTATAGTTCTGGTACGTTGTTTCAAGTTACAGTTAGGCTGGAAGATTTTCGAATTCCTTATCCGAAGGTTGTGTGTTCAAATCTCTTCACGGAAAAAGCATCGAACATGCAGTTGAAGGCTTCAATACTCGTTTCCGCCATATATCCACCATGTAAAGGGATCTGGCGCACAATAAATTTGTCGCGATCCTTTTACTCTTATGGAAGTGTCTGGGTGTAGATGATTGGATAGTAGGATTCCGGCCCATTATTTATCCTCGTCATCTGACATTGATTCTAAAATACGATGTAGTGTTCTGGGATCTTTATCCCGAACTATTCATAATCGTCCATTATGTAGTTCTAGTGCGAATGATTTAAAACAAACAAGCCACAACAAATTTACATACACACAGTTCTCTCAATGTTTTCTATATAAAACATTATATTTCCAAGTAATGTACTCAATTTTACAAGCTTGTATTAAATTTGAAATCAAAATCAAAATCTTCTTTTAAAAACCAGTTGGAATAATAAAAAAATGGGTTCCAGCAGCAATTCTCCTGCGAATCAAATTATTTAAAACTCATATAAATTATTTAAAACTCATAAAATTATTTAAAACTCATATAAATTATTTTAAACTCATATAAATTATTTATAATGCAATATTCTCAAACTTATTTGCATAAACGTATTATTTATAAACCTCTTTAAAAAATTAATATTTTTATTTATAATTATTAATTCTAATAATTGGGATTTTAGATTTTAATAAATATAATTAAAAGATTTATGACAATTTTAGCAAAGAAGATTTCTTTCAGAAACATATAATACACACAGATGTATAATTTTGAACAAAATCCCATTTACTAAATGACCACAATCTGCATATAAATATTAAACAGACTAAAGCGTTCAATTCGTAGTACATCTCCTTTCGATTCCTTAACCCTATATACCATCTTCAGTTATATAAATGCTAACATACGCTCGAGTGTAGGACTCTCTAATGGATCACTCATTGGATTTGAGAGCCCAGCGATCAATTCTTGATCACCGCTCTTTGAATAGCTGAGATAATTGCTCAAATCAAAGTTTATTCGGGCGAGCTTGATTTGAACTTTTCAATCCGTTCTTTAGTTAAAGTTCTTCCATCATTTTACCTGATTGCTAATTAGGATCTGGAATCTATGTGAGTGGTAATTGGGAATGTAAGGAATGATGGGCTCTTATTATTAAGATATCATAATATGTAATGTTGCGAATATATGAACATTTCGGATTTATCAAGTTATGCAGATTCTAGGTATAATTGCCAGTGTTGAGAGTCATATAAATATTAAAGGAACACTCAGACTGTTACATTTCAAAAGTTGAATGTAGGAAGAATCGGTTATGTTATTTAAATATAGTTTGCAGTATCATTGGATAAAGTGTAAAATTGTCAAACAAATAAATGATATATTTGGAAAATGGCAAGTTAGGAACATGCTAAAAATGGAAAGTTGTTTTTTCTGCAATATAGTTTACTTTATATTTCCAATACATGTAATTAATATATATTTATTAATTTTAATTATTTAAAATATATATAATTAAAAAAAACATGCTTTATATTTTTAAAATATTTTTTCATAGAATACTTTTTTGAATTTAAAGTTTATATCGCATTTTGATTCAAAAGTGACACAACTCAAAATCGTTGTTTTTTCGGAAAATGCTAAATTTTTTTGTTTTTGAAGACAGTTACCCATGGGACAGTTAAGTACTGAAACACTGCTGCTCTTTACGGTCCCATTTTCAAAGGTAAAATAAAACACTTTGGTGATTGGTAGGTAAGTATTTCTGGAGCACGTTATTTGAGATGATTAAAAAACGTTACTTTTGAGTTAAATCATTAGTGAAGCAAGGCTACGATTTGTAATCATTTGATGCAAGGGTACGAAGAACTCGAGACCCATGAACTTCAAAACCGTAAAGGGGGTTGAAATTAAAATTTCTATTTATGTAAAGGTTTATGTAAGCAAATTAAATGAATACCTTTAACTGTTTATGAATTTCTCTTCTCGATATTTACTTAAATATAATACAAAAAAAAATCGTTAGCCTTCAAAAATATTAAAATATTAACAGTTTGAAAAAGTTTTAAAGAAATCGTTATTTTACTTATATTTAACCTTTATGTACTATAAATAAAATAATGAGAATATCATTAACGGATCAAACTTTTTATTTGGGGTTTCGACACAAACTGAATTTGCAAATAAAAAAAGATTTTTAAGTTTTTATTAGTGTGTGTAAAAGTCTAATCTCAAAAACTGATAACGTTTTAAACTCAAATTTGATATAAAAGTTAAATATTTAATACGGATGTGACAATATTAGTGTCACAATAAAATAATCGGAATTAGAATATACAATCAATTTAAGTTTCTTTGGTATCATTAAAATTTTTTAATAATTTTCTTCTATGAAAATGTATTTGTTGTCGGTAAAAATAAATTAAATATTTTTTATTTTGCGATTTTCAGAAACATACAATATTCATAGTCATATTTAAAATGGATGAAAATCATCACCATCGTTTAGATTAAACACTTTCAATAGAATACTGTCTAGGTACCAATAACTAACATTCAACTTCCAAGCTGTTCTAAGCTTATTTATTTTCCGAAATAAATTTTTGAATACTTCCCCGAAAACTAAATAAAACTAACATAGCATAATGTTTTGGCGCTTTTTTTTATAAAACGAGCTGTTTTCAAAGCATGTCAACAACGCGCTGTTCAAAATCACAAATATGTTGACTGCAAAGACTGGGTTGTTATCTCTCCGCGTTGTTTTGAATAACAGTTTGAGATAACTGCAGTTGAATTCAACGGTAAATTTATTTATGCTGCCGAATCAGCTCCATATTATTCAAGTATGGAACATAGTTGGGCTGTCAAATTAAGTGAAGTTATTATCACACAGACGTCATAATAACAATACGAGTGTTTCGCGTTGCTTAAAGAGATAACTGCATGTGAAAATGGGTTCAAATTAATATACAGCTTTTCTGATTACAAATAGTAGTTTTATAGGGATGTTATGAAAAAGCGTTTAGATGAGGCATTAATTTGTTAATTATGAAATAGATATAAATTTTTTTAGATCTTTAAGGATTTATTTACTTTGTTGCTAATTATAAAAAATACGGAGTAGTCGATGGTTTTAAGTTTAATTAATTGCTTTGTATTTAGACTGTGTTATTTTATTTTGATGAATCTGTATTAGATTGGTTTACATTCGAATAAGGTAAATAATTAAAATGAAATGCAAAAATTTTTGTTAAAAAAACTTTTTTTGTGAATTTTAAATGCAAGTATACATCAATCGTCTAGTTTCAAAACCAGTTAGATTCAGTAACACAAGTTTTACAGGAGATACCAAAAACCATTGATTATAGCGAACATTCTAACATGTAGTTATTTACATAACATAAGTTACATTACAAAAGTGTACGAAACATAGTATTTTTTTCGTTTTAAGTACATTAGTAGAAAATATCGCAGTTATTTTTAAAGTAGTTATTTATTGTATAACATTATTTATTCCTTTAATAATAAAATAACACATTAAAATAAAAAAAATCATTTTAAATGTACAATATTTAAGTTTTAATTATGTCAATTAGTAATTGAAAACGATGTAAATTTAAATTTGCAAAGAATAAAATATAAATATCAATAACTCATTGAAAAACAGTATATGAAACTTATTTTACGAATTCGCGATGTTAAAAAATTCCGTTACAATGTTTATAAACTAGTGCAATTTAATTTCAAGAAGAAACTAACAGCAAAAAATACTTCTATGTCCAATTTGTATTTTAATATAAATTATAATCTTCAAAAATTGGAAAATACACGAACACATTCTACAAAAGCGGTTTTAAAGGACATTGTTTTCACACATCGTGTGTGGAAACTTAACACTTTATAACTACTTAATATCACGCTTTTTTATTAGAAGACTAACAGTAATGATGAAATAGTTTTTAAGATTATTTTAATTTCAGTTAGGACGCACATAAAAATTATATTACCATTTAAATATCTCCAATTTACAAATGTTTTAAAATTAAGTTAAAATAACTGTATTACCTCACTATTTAGATTGATTATTATGCAGTTCTATGTACAATGGATGTACAGAAACTTATTATTTAATATTTCGCTTTGATTTTTTTTTTGTAAAATATAGATACGTCCATATGTTCATTTTAATGTCGATTGCTTACCCAAACTTGCAACATATTTATATATATTTTTAAATCCTATCAAAACATAATTTACACATTCAAACTGTACTTACCATATTTGGAATTTTTTTAAATAACAATATTAGCCTTGCTTTTAATAGAAGATGAAATTAGATTCACGCTCTTGCTATTCTTTTAAGCATATATCTTAAACTATAATGGTATCAAACGGATTCAATGTTGACTGATTTAAATTAAAAAATTATATCTTATTTATTTTACGAAATAAATTAATTTGACCTAATTGTATACTGTAGGTGTTTTCGAAAAGAAATGAACACACGAGGGTAGACATGACATTATTGAAATATATTTAAACTTTAGGTTCAAGCTAAGATAATATTTAAAACGGAACATTTAAGTGGGTGCCTACGATATTGACCCACTGGACGAGACACGACCGATCACATGAAGATTGTAAACACGAATGAATAGCGGTGTTGCCACCAAGTTTATATACAAGTTTATATGCATGGGTTGTTCTATTACAAACAAGCAGGGGTGATGGGAAAATGGGCATTGATATCCAACATAAACATTCATAACATTATTTGTAATTAAATTCCATTGTATTTTGCATGTGGAACCCAAAATTCCATATCATTACTCTTATAAATGGGAAAATCAAATTCCGAAATTAGAAATCATAAATAATCGAAGTTTGAGTTGTATTTTTTCGTATTTGAAACAACACTTTTTAGAAAGGTTCATGAAGAATTTTTATTTTTGTGTAGTACCTATTTTTTTAATTAATATATTATATTCTCTTTTACATAAAATGTTAATATTTATTTTATCTGCAATTGTTATATTTAATTATAATAATATTTTTAAAAATATATCTACACGTACTAACAATATAAGCAAGTTAAGTTTTAAAATAAACTGCCTGTACAAATATAAAAAAAAATAAAAAAAACTTTCTAAAAAGTAACTGCAATTATTACATTTTATTTATTGTACCTACGAAATTAATAATTGTAATAATTTAAATAATGTAAATTAAAGTGTTTAAAAAAATTGCAAAGTAACACTACTATTCAATTTTGCACAATCACATCCCTCTTTTTTAAATATATGTATTATTTCTTTGTACCAGTTAAATCTAAGTATGAAATCTTTTTAAAATATACGTAAGAGGTTTCATTTCTGCAAGACAAATTATCTTTGGAACCATTAGTTGTCCCCTTAGAGAGGTTTCACTATTTTCCATTAGTTTTTTGTGCATTAGTTATGAGTATAATCATATTAAAATATTTCTTATATGTGTGTGGATACTTACGCCTAGTAATACATTTATTCGTTTATGTTGGATTTAAAAAAAAGATTAAGATAATTTAAATATTGTAATTTTATTACATTACCCATAAAAAGTAGTTTTTATTAATGTGAACATGTTTAACCTTTTATGGAAATTAATAACGGTATCCTACAATTTATATTATACGATGTTTTTATTATTTTATTATAAAGAATCGATAACGAAATGCAGGGAATATGGGAATATATATTTTTAAGGTACATAGCATTCCTAAAAACATAAACTTCCACCAGGTGATTTAAGAACATTACACAATATAAACTATAGTCATTGCAATCATAACTAGTGATTCAATACGTAACTTTTATTTCAAATATAAAATTACTTTACACATTATACTAATTTATATCTAATGCTATTTTAAAATTAAAATGGAATCGAAAATAAATTTTTATGTAATAGTGTTACACCATACTTTTAAAATATTTTTTTTCTATTTAGAAGGATTTAACATGAACGTAAAACATGAAGTTAGTGGCTAAACATCAAGTTTACAAATTGCACAAATAGTTCAGTTATTTCCTGAACTCTAAACAACTACGCAATATATAATCTTAATATTACAATTAAAGTGCCAATGGATTAGATAAAAATTATCTATAGTAAACTTAATTTGCGTCACTTTAGCAGAATTTGATTTATTGCCATATTAAAACATGCCATATGATTAATTTAAACTTGTTTAATAATGGATTTTATTAAACGTTGAGAATAATTTATATCAATTTATTAATGCCATATACATTAAAAGTTTAACAATATACAGTACTGGTGGATTTTTAATAAGGATAGTAATAAAACAAATACTGATTTTAGTATAAGAAGTAAATGTGTTACTTCAGGAAGTCTAATATAATGTAATTTTTTCTGTAAAGTTTTTTATTTCGTTACTTCTCTGCTAATTGTATCGTAAAGTTTATATGGGTGTTTTGTACGTTACCCAATGGGGCAATGATTTTGCTTTGGTTGGTCTAAACAAGCTGATTCCTTGAAAATGGCTTAAACACTATAATAGAACTCAGTAATGTCAGATAAAGAAGCGTTATAAAACATTAAAAGAGGTAATAATTGTCTCTTTTACTGTAGCCCTTTCGAGTGTAATGACCTCTTACCTCCTTCTTTTATTTTACGTTATATCTAGAATTAGAAATAAGTTTGTAACCACAACAAAAATACTTTATGTGACAGTTCTCAAATGTAAACTGACAATACTTTTGCATGAATAAAACATAATAATTAATTTAACCTATTAAAATAATCTACTACATAAAATAATCTACTAAAATAACTATATATAATAAATGAATAAACAAATATATTTAACTAGTTATATTTAACAAAATAAGTATAGTTAATGCATATTAGTAACAAAATAATTAAAAAATGTAGGTATTGGATCTTTTTATCGAGGTATATGTACTTTCTAAGGTTATTTAAGTTATTGTATATATAATGAAAAACATGTTTTTGGAACGTAAATAAATCCCATTAGTGGAAATTTGTCAAAACCATTGACGTTGTAGAAAACTACAAATATTTATACAATAAAAGTTTGTTAATTACAAGTACATACACGTTTATTACATTGTAAAATTTTAATACATTGCAAAACTTTGCAATATTTGTATGCAACATGTCTAAGTGTACTTAATTATTTGATTTCGAAATTGGATACTAAATAGTTAAGTTATAAAGAACAGAAAATAATGATAAATCAGAATGGAAAACTTTTATGAAATTTAAACTAACTACACACCAGATTCTTAAAAGTATACAAATTTAGTTAACTAAATTCAACAATACTTAGTTTCAAATGAAGCCCTTTCGATTTCCAATACGATATCTAATTAAATCCCCAATTCAAAAGACTCATTATAAATCACAGCACGAATTTAAACAACACATGAGTAGGTAGCATTTACTTGAATGTTCACAGAACATAATATGGTTTGCAAAGATTGATAACCAACTAAGAACTCTATGTTCGAATGTCATTTAAACTGATTTTCTGGTTTGTCTAACGTAAAGGTTATCCTTTGTGGTTCAATCAACTTAATTAGTTGTTCTGAAATTAACAAACGTGGGAGTTATTTAAAATAAGAATTATCATATTGCTTTCAGTTATTTAAATATATCCCTTTCAAGACGAATACAGTTATTTAGTCTTATGTTGTTTGAGATCTAAAAATGGAAAATATATTAATTAATGGGTTATTGTTAATGTTCATTAAGTTCATAATAAAAAAATCTCATAATGGATCTTGGAACTAATAAATATAAAGTCTATAATGAAGAATACTGAAATATGCGTAATATTCTAATGGTATGTGATAGAAATGAATTATAGGTGTACTATTTTTTATATTAAACGATCCCACCCAGCTGAATATCAACATAAAACCTTCATGAACTTTGTGAAATAGAAGATTTTATGCAGGTTCCGTACATAAATATTTAGTAATGACATTTTCAAAGGTACCTAAGGTAATTAGCAAAACAGTTATCTTAAAAAGTTCGTCAAATTTGTAAAATTGATGATTGTATGCAGGAAAACTGTAGGTTTAATTTTAAAAGTAATATTAAATTAAAGTTTTTTTTCAATACACTTCACAAACCATGTAAAAACTCTTAAAAACCTGCAAAAAACCTTTAATTTTTAAAACAATGTTATTTTCGAAAGAAAAATACATTTTTTATAGTTATTTATACAGGAATTTTTTTTAAAATGCAGTTATTTACTTCATTATTCTTTTTAATCAAATTATCGAAATAATTGCAATATTTTATATTATAATATATTATATTATTTATAATTAAAATACAAAACACCAATTACTTTGATCAATTGGGACAATAAGATCCCATCCGGATAATCAAATATCACGAGAATTGGATAATACACAAAAAAAACGTTATTTCTTAGTTAGAAAAGCGAATTTTGCTTTAGTATATAATTTAATTTAATGACTATAAAAAAATATAATTATCCGATGATAAATGTTTAAAATTTGCATTTCAGTTGATTTTTTTTCCTGTCAAAAAGTCTTATAAGTGACGATCCGCTGTATTTAATCCGGATAACAGGAGTTTGGATAATCAGAGTTCTACAGTATTATTAAAAATATAAAGTAATTGAGATAAATATTCGTTCAAAGTAAATATAAAATATGCAAACTAAACGTTTTGTGTTTGGATTTCAATTTGCAGCTGTATTCCTAAAGAAAGTAAAGATTTACAACTAAGCATTAAGTAAACAATGTTTTAAAAATATTTAAAAAAAATTAATTATTTTTCAGTTTTGTTTTGTTATTATTTTTTAATTTTAAGTTTTAAAAATAAAATTTAAACTCTCCTAAAATTTTAAAAATACCAACGCGTATTACAACTTTTTGCTCACAATTTTCACAAAATACTTTTCAATTATCAGCAAATTTTTACTTCCTCCTAATTGTCTTTTAACACCAGTATTATTTCTCCCTTCCTCAGAAATCTCAATCAATTAGCATATAAAATGTCTTGCTATCTAACGAAAAATGACACTTAGCACTGATTCTATTTGATTAAAGACGTGTTCTAATTACTAAGAATTCCAGAGGAACACAGAAATTAGAGAATTTTCTCGGTTGGGAATTTCTACGAGTTTGGTTTGAATCAAAATTACCGAGATGTTGGGTAATGCATTTTAAGCTTTAGTGTTGTTATTATGTAACGTAGTTTACGTTTAAAGTGAACTCAACAATACGTAATTTGTTTTTAAAATTCAGAGTAAAACAGTAGATAAATAGTCATTATTTTTCGTCAAAATTTAAGCGTACTTAATAGTGTTCTTGCGGTTTAGTATCTAGAATAATATATTAATGTTTAGCAGTAATTGTTAGAATTAATACATATAATTTGTTTTTAAATAAAAAAAAAAAAAAAAAATTATATATATATATATATATATATATATATATATATATATATATATATATATATATATATATATATATATATATATATATATATATATATATATATATATATATATATATATATATATATATATATATATTCCTTAGGTGCGTCGTTTTAATTAACCCAGTGTTGTAAAATCACAGGTAAATTTGCTAGTTCTTTAATAATTGATCACAAGAATGATCTATGCTACGAGTAGGTATTGATAAAACAGGAATACAAACTTCTAATTAGAAAGATATTTAAAATAATATTAATTAAAATTTAAACCGAAGTATAAAAATATTAAAAAAACACTATAATATTCATAATATTTCAATAACTTGTTGTGCACAGTTTATTAATTACATTAAAAATTTATCTTTGGATCTGTAATTTTCTACAGGACGATCCATCAGCTAGTATTGTCTGGTACATTAATCATTAAATGACTTTTGAAGAAAAATCACAGAAACAGATATGGAAATAATTCTATTTAATGAGATCCCCATGGAACAGTACAAGCAATTTGAATACACTTATTTCTAAACTAGGATAAAGTTAGAAAAAATATTATTCTTTTGCTTTTAAAACAGATTTTTCTGTCAAAAAAGTAGTAAAAATACATTTTTTAAATAAAAAAAAAATCCCTTGCTCATTTAAAATCTTTTAGATTTATTTGCCTTTTTGTTCTTTAAATCTGAGATTAAATTTTTTTTGTTGTTTAAGTTAGCTTTTCTAATGAAGGTCTAGTTAAAATGGGTCACACGTGAGGAAATGGGTATTAATAGAATTTTTGTATAAAAAAGTAGAATTTCCCAATAAAAGATCCTGCACTATTTCTTTTAAAAAAATCTGCGAACAATTGCAGTTATTTGAATTATTTTCTGCAAAAAAAGCAAAATATCTATTAACAACTTCAAATTGGCCATCGCAATTTTTTTTATAAAGTATGGAATTTTGCAAATGTTTGAAGAAGTGCAATTTAATTTTTTAAGAAAAAGTGCAATTTTTTTGCTGGGTAAATCCTATATCTTAAGCGAAATTAATGAATTATATCGTGTACAATTAAAATTAATTATTTCATTAAAAGAAAATAATAGCTCGAGTTGTTGTGTTATTGCTTTTGCAACATTCTTTCAGTCTTTTTGTAACATAAATTTTCAATCTTTCTTTCCTGAGAAACCAACTTTTGACATGTAACGTCTTATAATCCAATAACGAAAACATTAAATTTTAACTATCTCATAACTTTGTATATAATAACGATACTTTAATGGCACGAGTATCGTATAGGTACAAAACCTGTAAATTTTGCGAATCATTCATATTTGATTGCTCCCCATTTCAAGACGGTTTGTGATATTTGACTGAAATAAATTGTATTATACAGGTAAGATAATTTTATTCTTTGATAAATTAAATATTTAATTTTTATTTATGTCTCATAAGAATTTATAAATAAAAAATTTACCCAAAACCACAGTTCAGTTTGACGTTACATGCCTACCTATTTATGCAGCCTACTTATTTTATACTAAATATTTATTAAATTTATACAACTATGTTTTTTTTACTCAATAAACATTATACAGTATAGAAATATAAAATTAAAATATCTTAATATGGCCTATCTTAATTGACCTATACCGAATAAATTTAGTTTATATTTCATAATCAGCATTAAAAGGTAATAGACGTCATTTTGAACTTCGCACCGAATAAAGTTATAGAGAGTTCAAGCGTTTGATATCGAAATTGAAATATATTCTTTTCTGCCAAATCCTATTTGTAGTTTGCTTCGAGCGAAAACGTTTTTTCTTCTTCAACTTTATATGCGAATCCTGCACTCTGAAGAAAAATCCCTAGGCATGGATCAATAGGGAAACAAATCCTCGATATCCCTGTTTCTGAAGTAGTGTACATATTCTTGGCAACACTCTTCAAGTGTCGGATTCACAAAGAATTTGATGAATGTATGGTTCTGCTAGCAACAATATTTTAAAATATTGAACTACGTAGTCTAAAACATATATAATATTTATTTTGCAGAATGGAACGGCTTAGAAACCTATCATATGTTATATGTTTTATTATAATACTAATAAATATAAGATACAAATTCGTCTTATAAAATAGAGCGTCATTGCGTTATGAATATTAAAATACTAATGTAATGTTAAGACTACGCAATACAAATACATATCATGTAGACATGTTTCGGGAGATGTATCTCCCTTCATCAGCAGAACTGAAACGGTATGTGTGCACTACAAAATGCAATTAAACTCAGCATTGAAAGTGTTGTCAGAAAACAAAAACTACCTCAATCGGTTTAAGGTAACTATTCTGCGCCAACAAGCGGGAAATACTGGAACAGCAAAGGTTTCATTAAGAATCGAATCAATATTGCTTGAAAGTGTGAAGCGCTTCCAGGAAGTCAAATCACCTGGAGATTTGGGTTTCCAAATTAAATGTGGATTAGAATAATTAAATATATGATTATTATCCCAAGAGTGCCTAGACGATATCTTTATTTCTTGATTGATAGATTTATGATGACATTGGCAACCCTAATAACTGGGGTATATATAGTATATCATTTATAATAGCGCATTTATTATTGATATTTCATATATGCTTTTTATTATTACTTAAAAAAATGTATAGATATTGTACCCGCCTGTGGGGTGTTGTTAGAAGAAATATAGCGACAAGCAGAACTGAGGTAGCTTCTAATTTATTTCGCCGTTCTTCGGCGTATTTATAAACAAGGAGAAGAGCGCGCATGCGCTGGTGACAAAAGCGGGGCGCACATGCGCTGTAGATAAATTTGCATATGGGCAAGAAGAAACATACTCCTGCCCAAATTAATTATAACTTAATTAATTTCAAAATGTTCCGCTTGAACAGTCCTTTTCCGGTCCTGACGGTGACCACTCGCACATGTTGATCCTTGCCGGGAAGCACCTCCTGGATTCGTCCCAGAGGCCAAGTAGCTGGTGGAAGATTGGGTTCCTTAAGGATCACTAGGTCTCCAACTTCAAGACTCACTTCTGGGCTCCTCCATTTTGTTCTTTGCTGGAGGGAATGTAGATACTCCCCTTGCCACTTCTTCCAAAAGCTCCTCCGAATGCATTGAACTAACTGCCATCGGGTTCGAGGTGGCACCGCATCATCAGTAGGCTGATCTGGAAGGAAGCTTATCTCGTCTCCTAATAGAAAATGGGAAGGGGTTAATGCATATAACGAGTCAATATCGTTATTTGGTGAAACCAAAGGTCTGGAATTGAGGACCGCTTCAATTTGGCAAAGTAGTGTGCTCAATTCCTCAAATGTCAATTTAGTGTTGCCAATGGACCTTTTGATGTGAAATTTCACCGATCTCACACCCGCTTCCCAAAGTCCACCGAAGTGGGGGGAAGTGGGTGGAATAAAGTGCCAAATAATTTCCGCGGTATTGAGGAAATACGCGATTGTTGGGTCGTCATGAATTCGATTAATGAATTTCTGAACTTCATCAATTTTACGACGTGCCCCGACAAAATTGGTGGCATTATCACAGTACATGTGAGATGGACAGCTACGTCGTGAAATGAACCTTCGTAGTGCAGAAATAAAAGAGTCCGAAGTTAGATCGCCAACTAACTCCAGGTGCAACGCTTTTGTTGCTAGACAGACAAATAAAGCTACATAGGCTTTAGTAGACTTATGCCCCCGACCTTTACTAAGTTTTACTTCCACTGCTCCAGTGAAGTCAACGCCGCAGTTTGCAAAGGGTCGGCTAACTTCAACTCGAGCCTTGGGCAGGTCCCCCATCAGTTGTTTGCATGGCTTTGATCGGTACCTGCAACAAACTACACATTTATTGATTAGTTTTCGAATCAACCTCTTTGCACCCACAATCCAATAAGTTTGTTTAAGGATGTGAGACAAGAGGGTTAGTCCGGCATGTAAGTTGGCAATGTGAGCTTCTCGAATGAGCAGAGTACTGATCTTGTGTTTTTCTGGCAACAGGATAGGATGTTTAGATTTATAAGGCAAACTGGATCTTCCGATGCGTCCTCCTGCCCGTAAAATACCCTGGTCCAAAAATGGATGCAAAGTGATTATTGTGCTATGTGGAGATAAGGACTTGCTTGTTTTCAACCGATTGAGTTCATCAGAAAAATGCGTTTCTTGAACCCAACGAAATAGGATACACTTCACTTCGACGATTTCTGAAAGCTTCAAATGTGCAATATCCTTTGTGTTTGTTACACGAGTACTGGTCTTGCAATTCGATATGAAACGTCGGCAGTAAGCTAGTATGCGAATTATTTTTGCTAGTGAAGAATGTCTCTCAAAAATGTCCTGTAAGGTTGAATTAGTTGTGCATGAATGTGAGAAAATGGGGTCGCTTTTTTGTTCGAGTAATTCTGGGTCGATATGTTCAGATACTGGGTTTTCGCGTGGCCAATAGTCTGAATCTTGAAGAACAAAATTTGGTCCATGCCACCAAAGTTCACAACTTCCTAGATGTTGAGGATTTATACCTCGTGAAGCTATATCAGCAGGGTTTTGTTTCGAAGGCACATAATGCCAGGAATTAGAAGGAATGGTTTCTAATATTTGAGATGTCCTATTAGCGATGAAAGTTTTCCAGTGCCTTGGATGAGAAGAAAGCCAAGCGAGAACGATTTTTGAATCAGTCCAAGCGTGTACCTCAGTGTTTTTGATATTCAATGCAAGAGCATTCATTACGGATTGTAATAAGGTAGCTAGTAAAAATGCACTGCTCAGCTCAAGGCGAGGGATTGAAATTTGTTTAATAGGCGCAACTTTAGTTTTGGAGACTAGTAGATTAACAGATATTCCGTTCACGGATCTCTGCTTGCAATAGATAACAGCGGCGTAGGCTTGTGAAGATGCGTCACAAAAGCAGTGCAAAGACATGCCAGATTTTGTTTCTGACACGCATCTGGGGATTTGAATGCTTTGAATCAAATTAAAGTTAGTTTGGAACTCCATCCATTCAATGACTAAACTTTCAGGTAAAACACTGTCCCAGTCGCTTTTGATTAACCATAACTTTTGGTAAAAGATCTTAATCCAAATTACACAAGGGCTAATTAATCCCAATGGGTCGTAAATTTGGGCCGAGTTGGATATTACCTTTCGTTTTGTTAGTGGTGGGATTATTTCCAGATGTGGGGTAAAACTGAAAACATCACTGCTTGAGTTCCATTGTAAGCCTAAGACTTTACAATGCGTTTTACCTTTTATATATAGGCAGTTTTCTTCGTCTTTAACCTTCAACTCACTCAGAAGTTGCGTAGAGTTGGATCTCCACTTCCTTAGTTCGAATCCTCGTTTGAGTAGGAGTGAAGAAACTTGTTTACACACTCGAGCTGCTTCCTCGAGAATGTCCATGCTTGCAAGAAGGTCGTCTACGTAGAAGTGTTCTCGTATGACTTTAGAAGCCTCAGGAAAATCGTTTTCGGCATCTAGCGCTATTTGTTTTAAGCACCTAGTTGCGAGAAAGGAAGAGCATGAAAGTCCGTAGGTAACAGTTGTGAGTTTATATTCTTGAATAGGTTTCGAACTCTCGAACCTCCATAAGATTCGTTGAAAGGTTTGATCAGATGGGCAAATCATTACCTGTCGATACATTTTAGTTATATCTGCGGTTACAGCAATTTTTTGCATACGGAAATCTAGCAAGATGTCAAATATATCCCTCTGTTGTTTCGCCCCTACAGCCAGAGTTTCGTTTAAAGAAACCGAATCTTCAGTGTTACAGGAACCGTCATACACTACGCGCATACTGGTCGTGGTGGAGTCCTTTAAGACGAAATGGTGAGGGAGAAAGAATTTACCGTGATCAGGAATATGATTCGAGTTATCGTTTGCTAGTTTCATGTGACCTAAATCAATGTATTCGAACATAAATTGTTTGTATTGGTTGCCAATTTCGGGGTCTTTAAGGAATTTCCTTTCCATTGACTTTAAGCGAGAAATGGCAGAGTTATACGAATTCCCAAGTTTCAAATTTGTCTTGAAAAAAGGAAGTTTAAGTTCGAATCTTCCGTCCGAATTAAATGTGCAATTCGACGAGAAATATTCTTCGCAGAAGTTTTCTTCTGGAGTTAGCTCTTGGGTTTGAGCAATCGGTATTGATTCGATTTCCCAAAAGTTCTTTAAATCTTCGTGCAGATTTATATTAGCAAGTGTGAGACTAACTAATGTGTCCTTAGTGGTATTACACGACACAATCCATCCCAAGCGTGAATTTTGAGCTATAGGTTCACCGTTTGCACGTAAAACTTGACCTGGTAGAAGGATCGAAAAAAATTGATCTGCTCCCAGAATTAAGTCAATTTCATTTGGTGTGCAAAAGTTACTATCAGCTAATTGCAAGCCAGTTAGCAACTCACGATCCTGCAATGTGATCGCATGCAATGGTTGAGGTGCAATCAAAGATTTCAAAACAAATGCTGTTAGATTGAATTTAACATTGCTATCGTATTTTGAAATAATGCACAAATTCACACTGCCTAGAGTTGTAGTGGGTGTGGTAGTTGAAATACCAGTCACCGATACTCGAACGCTTGAATCGAAATTTAAAGAATGTTTTTGAGCAAACGATTCTGACAGGAAACAAGCTTGAGAACCGGAATCGAGAAGAATGCGAATGTTTATCAGCTTACCATTTGAGTCCTTAACTAAAGCGACAGCAGTAGGAAGCAAAGCTCTGTTACCGTGTGCAGGATTTACCGTCGAATCACATCGGAGAAGGTTAGATGATGCCGGCTCACACGCATGTTGGTGTTGATCCGAATCAGACGACAGGATTTGGTTTGCCTCCTCTGTTTGTGAATGCTGGTGGTCATCTGCATTACACTTTGTAGTTTGAGCGTAGTTTGATCCTAATCTTTCATCGTGCAAAAGAGAATGATGTTTAAGATTACAAAATCTACAAGTAAATTGTGATAAACAAGCTTTGGTTTGATGCTTTTCCGAAAGACAATTCATACAAAGATTTCTTTTGATAGCAAACGCTTTACGTGCGGCAAGATTCAAATTTTTAAAGCTGGTGCACTTTGATAAAAAATGCGACTCTTTACACTTTGTACACTTCGAAAAGAAAGAACGAGGATTTGATTGATTTTTCGTTTCTTTTTGATTTTGAGTCTCGAATCTCGCGTTTTCTAACGCAGACGATCTTTCATTTAGAAATTCTATGAAAGAATTGAACGACGGAAAGTCTACATCTACATTTTTTTCTGACCATAAACGACGAGTTTCATTGTCAACTTTATTTAAAAGCATGCAGATAATCCAGACATCTGGTTTTGTAGCACTTTCATCGACGCATTTTAACCCTCTGATCACTTGCTCGGAGATGTCAGCAAGCGATCGTAGATTAGCGTGATTAACGTTAAGAATATCGTTTTGTTTGAAGAATGTAGCGAGTAGCGAATTCACTATTTGTTTTTTCTTATCGTAACGAGTTACGAGTTTTGACCAAGCTTCCTCGTAACTGGCACTCGTTACCGGAATATGTCGAATGATCGCTTTAGGATCATCGCCTAGTAATCCAATTAAATATTGGAACTTTTGAATGTTCGATAAAGTTTCATTCGTGTGAACTATACCCACATACAAATCTTTAAATGGAAGCCACTGTGTATAATCCCCGTGAAAAATAGGAATATTCAGCCTAGGCATCCTAAAATCCGACGCTGATCTAAAACTTGAGTTTAGAACTTGCGAATCTGTAGTTACTTCGGGTCGCGCTTGTGGCTCCGAAAGTTCACGCAGTTTTTCTTTAGCTTGAAAATAACGGTCTTCTAATTCAACTATTTCTTGTTGGTCATCCGGTAAAAGGGAATCATATTTTAGAACGTTGCTGAATATCTCTTCTAACCTAATTAGTCGATTTGATAAGTTTGTTAAACTAGTGTCGGAGCTAGCGGTGGCTATAAATGTTTCTATTCGCGTTAAAGCTGCTTTTTCGTAACCACGCAGTCGAACTAGTTGATCGGCTTCCATATTTAATAAAAAGGAAATTTCTTACTTGAAATGATGAAAGCGCATAACATCTCGGTGGAACCTCCAAATGTACCCGCCTGTGGGGTGTTGTTAGAAGAAATATAGCGACAAGCAGAACTGAGGTAGCTTCTAATTTATTTCGCCGTTCTTCGGCGTATTTATAAACAAGGAGAAGAGCGCGCATGCGCTGGTGACAAAAGCGGGGCGCACATGCGCTGTAGATAAATTTGCATATGGGCAAGAAGAAACAGATATCATCACAGATTTTTGCACTATATTGTTTATTATATAGCAGCTATATATATTTAAAATTTTAATTATACGTAATTAGTACAGCATACTAAAATTTAGTTTATTAACTATAAAAATATTTTTTTTAAAATATAATTTGGTTATTTAAAAAAAAAATCCCATGATTAATTCTTATAACTTTTTTGTTATCTATTATTGTCATATTTGATAAAACCGTCTAGACTGAAAAGCAAATCGAGTATTTTTAAATGAAGTAGTAATGAACTTTTTAAAAGTATAAAAGAAAGTAAAGAAAACCGAATTAAACTTAAACAATTGTGTGTGCAAGTGAAACTCCAATGATAGATCTACGACTTTCGAAATGATTTTCGTATTTATTTGCAAAATTAATTGATTATTTTGACAAAGCGTTTCATTTCGTTTAAAAATAAATTTGTTTAGAAATAAAACTCAAAATCGATTGCAATCAAAGTACATTAGAGTAAGTTGCGAGCTTATTTAAACGTAAATGGAATGTATTGCAGTGATTTTATATTTACAAATATCCTTACACAAATTAATTACTATTACCAACTTTTTAAATAGAGTTTTATATTTGAAATTTAAAAAAAATATCGGTATACAAATAATATGTAATTGTAAAAACGATTTTAAATGAATAATGTCAAAAGTAATATGACATATCATAAAAATTTCAAAGCAAATATTCATCACAAAATTTGAAATTTTACTCTTCTGCTATATCGTAATAAATTCGAGTATAGTTACAAGTACTGATTTATAAGTTGTTTTATGTAATCTAAAATGTAGAGTAAACTTTTGTTTTGTTTTTAAAATGCCATATAAAATTATATTTGTTTGTTTACCAAAACTCATTATAATAGCCACCAAATCAATGTGTTCCGAACATTTATCTTTATTCATTATAAAGTAAAATATTTCTCATGGAAACTGAATACAGTATCAAATAAAAAACAATAAAGTTCATTTTTTATCGAACCTGCATAAAAAATAAGAATTTAAAACTTGTTTACGTTGAATACTTTCTAAGAAATTTAAAATGTCTTTGGGTGTTTCTCAAATGGCTTCAACACATACCTTCACAAAGAATTTCCAAGTTTCTAGAAAATTTGTTCGATATTTTGAAACTCGTTTTATAAACATATTTTTATATAAAAAAAAGTAAATATTTATGGTTATAAATTTGTAGTCTGCTACTTGCTTTTAAATTAAAATTAGAAAAGTGTTTGAAAAATGTAGCATTCTTGAGAATATTTATGTTAACAAATTTCATATTTTCGTAAATGTGTAGGTTTTAATGTTTATATCTACCCCGCACTTTAATTTAACATACATTTTGTAAAATATAATAAAAATGCATTGTTTAAATTATTGAGAAATTATCATGAAAATACTATTAAATACAATATAATTTACTTTTGATAGTAAACATTTCTCTTTGCTTTAGTGGGGACCTTATGAATTTCGTGAATATATAAATAAATAATAGTTTGCATATAAAAATAAATAAGTGACGTAAGTAGTTGCTAAAGCTATACTATATTCCCTTTTTACATGTTAGATACCTTACACATTGCACAGGTAAAGTCTACATGTGTGTATTGTATGTATGTCTTTGTATATGTGTGTATTCATGTTTATATAATTATTATAAAATGTATGAAGATTACACGTTCAAATCTGCTAATGAGTTTTGAAATTTAATATTTATTATTTGAATTTTCTATTTGGTCATTAGTGTTGATAAAGATTAAGTTGTAATTAATAACTTCCCTGTACCTACTTTTAACAATATTTGGTCCGTTTTCTAGTTATCATCTCATTTTGAATGACATTGAAACGGTCAAATGTCCAGTTCTGGCGGTCAAATTTTGTTGTCTGGCTAATAAGAGTACTTGGACCCAGTAATCAGCAACAGCTTCTAAATAAATCAATATACTAAAATAAGTTAATACTAATCAATATAAACAAATAATATAAAATATGGTACCTTGAATAAATATTCATGTATATCAAGGCGACACACAACAACAGTAATCATTTCAAATGCCTGCATCATTACTGACTTAAGGTTAATAATTTCGTTTTGTTTGGAAACCTTTTCGCGATTATCGCCAATCTTGTTAATTACAATTATTTGGAAAACTTTATAATTAAAGTAATTTATAACGGGCCAAATGCACCCACTCAGTAGTCATCTTATGTTAAATCATCTGTCAAAGAAAGCTTTATCAGCGTCACCAACTCTAATTAACGTAGGATGAACTTTAGGTGTCAGTATATTGTAGGTTTGTAGTATATAAATGACAATAACAAAAATTATGGAGAATCAAAGTTACTTATGGTATTATTAATCCAACTAGTACAATGTAATTAAGAGTGCAGATATTGCAGTAATTCCAGAAAATGGGTTCTTAATTCTTCCAAGCTCGAATTGTGGCTGAGAGACACAATCCAGGCAAACCGAATTGTAGGTGAGACGAAATTGAAAAAATAAGGACTGGGGTAGCTTATGCTTGTTAGGGGCCGTCACATATTACATCACACATAGCGATGTGATCCTCTTTTGGTGTTTTCATTAAACCCTGCCAAAGACCAGCACACATTCGAATGGAGTAGGATAAGAAATGGTCATCTTAACACGTAAAATTATTTACATATTGCACAGCAAAAAGCTATTGTCTAATTTTCATAAATAATTTCATTTGAGGTAATTTTTTTCTTACTTTCCCGAGCCGTACATTAACATTAAAGAAAATAAACCAACAACCATTCGGGCCTCTGGTCACCCACCCTTCCCACCCTATAATCGAAATATTAGGGCCGAATAGACCATTTGTTGGTTCTTGCTAGCCTCCTGCGTAATATGTGACGGTCTCTAAAAGTAATTGATGTGATTCCAATAAAAATATTTCAAATTCATCTCTTTCTTGCCTACAATTTGATTCACCTTGCATTGCGGAGCGCGAGCGCTACAGGGTTAAAATGGAATTTAGTTTATACCTAAAGTTACTTTTTTTCCAGATTTTGCTGAAAAATTGGCAGGTTGATAATCAGGAAATCACGACCACGAGTTCATTTCTCATCGCCCAAACGAATAACACCGTGTGTGTAGATATATGGTTTGTGCACGTTAAATCTTCTCGTGGTTTAAAATTTCTCTCGTAGAACGTAGTATGGAAATTTGACTAGTGAAGTACAGACTCAGAGGTTGTCCTTGCCAACTAAAAAAAAACTCGCATTTCAATAATGGCGATAAAAAATTATTATTTGACTCATTTTTAATAACTAATTATTTTTAAATTCATACCCCAGATATTAAAAAAAAAATAGTAATTTCAAACAAGAAATATTGCTGTGTAATATTTATGAGCTGAGAAACTTTAAATCGAATCACCAATTCTAAATTTATTTTTAACTCGGTCTTCCTTATCCTAACATCTTCGCTTCATGCAATTTAATATTACTCCCACATCTTATGAACCCACTAAAAATACTAGTACGAGATTAAAAACAGGCCCTGGGGCTCTAAAAAAATCTTTAACTAGAATCAATGAATATTTTATATTTCTTCCAGATAAGTAGGAGAAAGTTGAAGAATAATTTTTTTTTAATATTCTGAAAATTAATTTGAGCTCTTTTAGCTGTAAGTCAAACGGGTTTTTAATTTTTAACAGTAAAGATATTACTTAATCTAAAAACTTCATTTCTTAAGACTTCAAATAATTGTTTTTCGAATTCTTCAAGCAGATTGCAATAAATCTATTTAGAGTTTTAAATATCGATATCTTTACACAATTCTAAGGTATCAAAATACATGTTTTTAAATAATATGTGGCTTGAAAAATACAATATCCAATGAAATATTGGTTTAACATTATACATTGACCCTCCTTGTTCTAAGCCACATATATTCAATATGTAATATTAATTATAATCTATTTAAATATTTTTAAGAACTTTTAATATCAAATTTATGATAGTTCAACATAATTCTAGAATTAAAATGAAGAATTATTAATTCTCAAATGCTTAAGCAAGCGTACCCGATATAAAAATAAGTTTTTAGAAAATGGTATATGGCATATTATGGAGAATATGATATCTGAAGAGCAATATATATGCTGCCACTATCAACATTTCTGTAGTCATAACAGCCTCAAGATCTAACAGAAATTATTATTTTGCTGCATCCTTTGTTTTATCCACTTTGTTATGATATATATTTTCCCCTCCGGACGACTTTTGTAATTTCGGTAGAAAGTTAAAGGCTCCATTTGGTTCCAGTAAACCTCTCCTAGATGTAGATGTGGACTGAAAACAATTTAGAGTATGGTTGGCAAGGATTTTTTTTTAATCTTTCAACTTATAAATGAAAAACAAAAAAGGCGTGTGTGTTGGCGTATTTATATTTTATTCGTTTACATAAAATATATAATTACCATTTTTTTTAAATAACCCAAATTACTTTTAAATACAATTAGTTGTTACATTTCCTAAAAAATTTCGGAAAGAAAAATTTAATTGACAAACAAAAAAAATTATGGTTAAATTGTTTGGTTTGGTTCGGTTAATTAACGTCGCACTAGAGCTGCACAGTGGGCGATTGGTGACGGTTCGGGGCCTATCTCTAAGGAAATACCCGGGAACTATGCCTCGTATTTTCGAACCATGATCAGATGACGAGGAAACACTTGAACAGGCACCCAAGGCCTTCAATAGACGTCGGGACTTTGGACCTCGATCAGATTTGTCGTGCACCAGTGCCGTATACACGCCGATTATTTTTGTGGATGTTCTGGACGACATTTCTAGTATTTTGTAACGAAGCTGGTAACCCTCCGATCACAAGATCACTACTTTTTCACTTTTCTTAGTTAAGTCCGTCGCACACAGTCGAACTAGGAACGAACGATTCAGAGCTGACGCCTTTATCCACTGGGCCATGGAGGTCTTATGGTTAAATTGAAGTAATATCGAAATAAATAAAGGTAATAGTTCACTACTTAATTAGCGATAAAGGGCCTAAACAAAGAGTAGGATCATTTCATCTTAACATGATATTTTGTCTTCATAATGAAATCTTTGAAAAATCGTCACTTTCTTCTTCACAAAATATTCACAATTAAAAAAAAACCTGTGAACTACTCAAGTGGAATTGTAGAACTCGCCGTTCACTTTAAAATAAGTACGAACTCCCTCTGCTTTCTTGCCCTTAACAGAAGTAACATCGATAAAATAAAGGGGTGGATTAATTGCCAACTTGGTCAACGTAGTCATTCACTTTATCTATACTTCTAGATGGTAGAGTATTTATCCCTGATTACCACTAGAGTTGTGGGACTTTAAAATAACAACAGTTTTTATCGCACAAATTTCTGCCAATTACCACCTTAAATAGTGTTAAAAATATGTACTCAAATATAAGTAAACTGTACTAATTTGTTAGTACATCCGATGTTTATCATGATTCCAAATACTTAAGTTTCAATTTTAAAAAAGGAATGCACTCAAAAATAATCACGATGAATAAAAAGAGTAGATACTAGCATACTTAGGTTGCCTTCGTAAATAATTTTTAATATATATTGACAACCATGATTACCGGGAATCGAACCCGGAGCCTTATCTGTTAAACTTCGAGGGCGACTTGAAAAAGTTATAAGCAGAAGAAATGCTAAAAAATGGTAAGTAAAATAATTGAGTTGTAATATCTTAGTTTCCATGTAAGCAATCGATATCAAATAATGTGAAAACCCATCTTCTGAACAACTATTTTAAGTTTTCATGTAGCTTTGTTAAAATGGTTTTAACAAAAGCTGAGATTAGTGATATTAAATCACTGCTCATTTTTGAGGAAGTACGGTTACTTAAATTTGAGTACGCCATTGCTCATTTACAAGTACTCGAAGAAAAACAAGTAGATTCGTTTACCTAATTTTAAGTACTTTTTTTACTGTGTACTGACAGATATTTAAAACGTATTCAGGTCAAACATCTTAATATTCCTATTTTAAGTAATGTTTTGCATGCACAATATAGGTGGCGTGTTTATTACAGGTACAAAATGAAGAAAGATAAAGTCGAAACATATCCATCTAAAAGTTTTCTTTTTTGTTATATAGGCACAGTTTACACACTCCGTTTACCTAGGAAGACATTCATGACTTATAGCCATAAAATACCCTTAATGGCAGAAGTGAAAGTGACAAACGATCATGTGGCAAGATGCTAGGAAAAACCTCTTTTCCCATTTCCTTCGGTTTTCATTTTTGTCAGATTTATCATATACGACATTTCTCACCTTTGGTGATAAGTTGCTATGTGATTCGTAACGTATTTGTATGTGGTTGAACAATAAATCTATGCCTTAGTACGTACATGTGTTTAGTGCATTGATCGAGTATTTGAAAAAAATAGGTCCTTAGAATTCTTAAATCGTATTTTTAATAATTGTAGTAGGTATATAATAGATTATTTTAAATGACAGAAACCGCAGGGGATTTTTTCCGATCCTTATTAAAGATAGAAACTTTTTTAAATGGCTACACTGAAAAATTACTTAATTGTTACTTATAAAATTTGTGTAAATACATAGATAAGTTATATTACAATAACTTTTTAAAATTAAAATCTTAAAATTAATTTCTACGCCGTTTTATGCAGTTGGCGTTTTTAAATAAAACTCTATATGCTTTAATTTTATATAAAACACCAATTCCTTTAAAGTTTTTTTTAGAACTATACTACCTGTCATGCAAGTGATATCTTATAAAAATTTATTATTTCTTAACTTTCTCATATATCACACTAAAAAAGAAGAAGCATATTTATTTCATAACATATTTTACTAACATTTTATTTAATTAACACTTAAGATCAACATTACTTTAACTAGCATATTTACTAACATAACAGCTGGTTCTTGACTAGCAACTCCCTTCCCTCCCCCCCTTCAACTATCTAATCTGCCTAACAGTTTGACTCCGATAATTAATTTTGACCTAACTTATGGCACAATTTGGATGAAAAAATATGGGAATTTCGGCTCATCACTTTGGTCTAATCTATATCATAGTACTAACATCATCCATTCCTGCACCAAACTTTTTAATATAAAAAAAACCATGATCGATTGAAATCCAATTCCTTATTAGTTAAACACATAATTAATATTGATAATCCATTTCAAACATCTATAACTATGGCAATCGAGATTTTTCTACGAGAGTATTGTTAATAAAAACGAAAGTTTTATCTCCGGTTCCCTTTGTACATTTACAACTTGCGAGTTATCGATTTCCAACGGTAAAGTTATCCATAATCAATACATAAAAATCTTACTCAGCATTTAAGCACCATAAGACTATCCAAATGTTGAAACTGTGTGCTTATAGTATAAGTTTCAGTACCCCTCAGTCAATTACTCTATTTTAAACCTTGTAGTTAGTTCTTTGAACTTTAATTAACTAGTGCATTTGGGATTCAAAAATAAATATGGAGGTCTTCGTTAATTACATTAATCTATTTTTCATCCTTTTATACACCCCCACTCATGTCACGCATCGTCACATTAGCCTTACTCCTCCCCCATATCACGTCACGTTATTTTTTTGTTGTTATAAAACAGTCATTAACACCTTCATTCTATGTATTTTACAAACATCCCATAAAAAAAATCTATAAAAAGTGTTTATATCAAAGTTTGTGAAAGAAAATTTAGCATTTCTTTCTACAAAGGTTTGCTACGTCAAGTAATCTCTGAATATTACGCCACAGTCATGCATATTGAACCCCTTTTTTTCAAGAGTAATGACGTAATACATGGACGACCTATCTTTATTAAAATCATCCAAGATTTGGAACTAGTGAGTGTAAACAACAACAATTAAAAACTTCCTACTAATCATGGAAGAACATATCTTCAATATTTTCTTAATTTTTAGCATTTAAAGTCAATAAATACAATGCCAAAACCCAATTGTGAGCTTTTAAATCAAAATTACGGAGCGTTATATATAAGCCTATACTAATTTTTCTATATCACGCACCTATCGCTCTCCTCTTTATAAGTGCACAATGCAATAAAAGAATTGTCTTCAAAAGGTGCTACCTCAGTGCATTGCGATACTACATGCAATCAAACAAGCCATGTTCAATACGACACCGATTGCTCCAATATACCTATATATTTCAGTTAAAAAACCCAGCACAAATATCCACGAAAAATGGGAACTTGAAGGATTTAAGCATGATTTTTCAATGCTGACAAATTCAGCATTGAAATAATTTGACGGAAAAATACAGTATACTTAAAGGTTTGTGCAGACAAATTAAAAACTTCACACAACATGCAGGTTTTACACTAGGAGCAAAAGGTTTCTCAAAGTATCATGCACATAACGACCTTCCTCTTGTTTTGAAGGTCAAGCGCGTAAAATTTCATTAAGTTAGGAATTAAACTATAGATTTATATAAAAGGTAAAAACCTATTATTTATATATAGATTGATTTCGAAGAACATGCAGATTCAATCTAAAGATGCATTTCTAAAGATGATGCGGGAGCAGGGGAAGTAGAAAGTAATGTTCCGTCCTATTCTTGTTGAGAGCTTTGGCATGAGGGTAAGATCCAGTGATTGATGATACTCATATGAGTCTTTGCACTATTATTTATATAAAAATGCCTCGAGTTATCGATTTTTCGTCATAGGCTACATTTCAGTGCGACTCAAACCAATTCTTAAAACATTTAAGCTTAAATATAGTTTTGAAACAAATGCTTAATGCTATATAATTATTTTGCTATATAATATATATAATAAAAATATATATAATTTAATGCTATATAATATATAATTTAATGCTATATAATATATAATTTAATGCTATATAATATATAATTTAATAATATATATAATTTAATAATATATATAATTTAATAATATATATAATTTAATAATATATATAATTTAATAATATATATAATTTAATAATATATATAATTTAATAATATATATAATTTAATAATATATATAATTTAATAATATATATAATTTAATAATATATATAATTTAATAATATATATAATTTAATAATATATATAATTTAATAATATATATAATTTAATAATATATATAATTTAATAATATTATATAATTTAATAATATATATAATTTAATGCTATATAATTATTTATAATAACTTATTTTGTATTAAAATGTTGAGAATTGTATATAATTAAATGTGCCAAAAAACAGTTTAAAAGGTTTTAACAATCCCCCTCCCTTTATAAGCATTTCTCTGTTACAATTTATTAAGATAACAAATATTTTCAATACTTATGCCGAATTATTTTTATGACAGATAAAATACAATATTTTTAGTTCAGGCATTTAAAAAATGTATTCAGTAAAATTACTAATAATTATAAACAATAAATCATTTTGATTAGGATAGTTTTCTTCTAAATCTAATTGGAACTTGTCTATAGTTTATCTAGTCACTTATAAATTATACTTGTCTATATTTAGACCACATTGGCCACATTTTTGTTTGATTTTGATTACATCAATAAGGAAAGTCCGAATTGTTTTATTTGTTTGCAATTTAAAAAGCAATATTGGAAGTGCATATATTTGCCTGCATCATTTGTTATTTTGGAAATGAAAGTTCTATCTAATAGTTAAATTTAAGCAATATATTTATTGTATGTTTTCCATTTAGGGTGCACTCCTTTGGTTTGGGTTTCAAGTCATTGCATTTTCAAAAATGCATATATGTATTTCTTAACAGGAAAGTTTGGATTTTTATAAAAACAACAGAAACCTCATAAGTAATATAAATATTTTAACTTCGTACATAGTATGGAACATTTAAAAATAAATGAGGAACAAAAGAAAAAATGATTATTCAGAGACATCAAAGTTGAATATTATATATCATAATTAAAATTATAACGTGATAGTTTTTTTGTACATCAGAATAACAGAAATATTACAAATTATACAAATTTTGTAATAGATATTTAGTACATAACCATTTAAATTGATATACCAGAAAAAAATATTGATAAGGTATATTTGTGTTTGAGTATTTTATCTGAGTATTAAAATATATTTAAATATTTTATTTCTAAAAAAAAAATAAAGCAGCCCTTATTTTCTTCTTTCGATATGGTTCAATAATAAATTCATTTTCACTGAAAATTAAAAAAAAATAAGGTGTTTCAAACAGTAAAAAAGAAAATTCAATTTTATCAAGGTATTGATAAAAAACAAGATACTATCATTTATTTTTCAAAAAGTGTTCTTGTTAAAATCAATTGTTATTTTCTGAAAGAAGTTATAAAAGCTTTCTTTCCCAAATATATTTTTTTATAATTAACGAATTTTCCTTCCTTTAACTGTCCTGTTTTTAATTAACCAGGTTCCGGGACAGAAATGCATTTTCGTCCCTCAATTTCCCCTTTTTTTCCTAATTGGTTGGAATAATCCGGTGGATACCCAAAGGCAGGGAATTTTGTTTCTTATTTTTAAGAGTACAATAGGGAAATCTGCATGAAAATGAAGTGTGTATTAGTTCGAATGAAATTGAAATCTCAATGGAAAATAGATTTTTTTCCGAAATATCATTTATGGTAATTGCCATGGTAAAATCTATTGAAAAGTAATTTTTAATCAATAGTCAATTCAAGAAAGTTTAAAGAATAATATTTACAATTTGTTTGTTTATAAATTTAGTTTAAAAAAGTATAAAACCATGTATGGTTAATTTATTTGGTTATTAAATTTTATAGCATTTTAGTACAATATACCCTTACTTCACTATTAGCAGTAGTTGTAACGAAAAGGTTACTGTAACGAAAAGTTATCTATTTGCCCCGCTATTAGCAGTCGTCATAACGAAAAGGTTACTGTAACGCAAAACGCAAAGTTCTCTATTTGCATCGCTATTAGCAGTTGTAACGAAAAGGTTGCTGTAACGAAAAGTTATCTATTTGCACCACTATTAGCAGTCGTAATAACGAAAAGGTTACTGTAACGCAAAGTTCTCTATTTGCATCGCTATTAGCAGATGTAACGAAAAGGTTACTGTAACGAAAAGTTCTCTATTTGCATCGCTATTAGCAGATGTAACGAAAAGGTTACTGTAACGAAAAGTTATCTATTTGCATCGCAATTAGCAAATGTCACGAAAAGGTTGCTGTAACGAAAAGTTATCTATTTGCACCGCTATTAGCAGTCGTAATAACGAAAAGGTTACTGTAACGAAAAGTTCTCTATTTGCATCGCTATTAGCAGATGTAACGAAAAGGTTGCTGTAACGAAAAGTTATCTATTTGCATCGATATTAGCAGTCGTAATAACGAAAAGGTTACTGTAACGAAAAGTTATCTATTTGCATCGCAATTAGCAAATGTCACGAAAAGGTTGCTGTAACGAAAAGTTATCTATTTGCACCGCTATTAGCAGTCGTAATAACGAAAAGGTTACTGTAACGAAAAGTTCTCTATTTGCATCGCTATTAGCAGATGTAACGAAAAAGTTGCTGTAACGAAAAGTTATCTATTTGCATCGATATTAGCAGTCGTAATAACGAAAAGGTTACTGTAACGAAAAGTTATCTATTTACATCACTATTAGCAGTCGTTATAACGAAAAGATTGCTGTAACTAAAAGTCGTTACAATAAAATAGTTGTTATAACGAAAAGTCGATAAAACGAAATGGTCGTTGTTATGAGTAAAACAATTATTGCATCAGATACTAATCAACCGAATATTGGTAATATGTGTTTGTTTTATAACTGTATTCACAAATAAAAAAAATGAAATTGCATTGTTGACGAAAAACAACAAACAATTATAAGATTTGTAAAATAGTTGTATAACTCAGTATATTTATTTTCCTTGTAAAACGATTAACTGAAACTAAATAGTCCTCTATTAAATGAAAAGGCATTTTAGATAATTTAATCAGGCAATGCAAAATAGAATTAAAACTCAATTTCATGATTTTTTTTCTACTTCGTGCCTTAGCCAGGATTCGAATCTTGGTCCATGGTTTCAACCTGTACAATGTCAGCAACAATTTATAACTTTTTATTTAACTTATATCCTTTGTAATTATTTCTGCCGGTGATGTAGCTTTTGTTGTTGTCCTTATAAATATTATTTTATTCTTAATATTAAAATTCGTCAGAAGCAAGGAACGTTCAAACGCAATCGACACATTGCAACAAAAAAATGTGGTTAATTTCCGGAATTACATTTTAGTTGTTTGTAAGTAGAATTTAGCAATAACGTTATTTGTTAAAAAAAGTATAAAATGGAGAAACCAGCTAATATATGGTTTTATAGCGTGTCAGTCGAATTACGATCCTTTCAGATTAAGTCATTCCTTTCAGATTAAGCAAAAATTTAATGTCATTAAAAATAATGGGATTTGTTTAGTTTTCTTAAATTATAGTTCGGAATCTTCTAAATATGTTTGCAAAATTCTGGAACTGTATCTATGTTTTTAATGAGTTATTTGAGATCTTTTTCTGGGTGACAGGTATGTATTCCAAGGAACAAAAACTTTAAATCGTTTCAGAGAATTTTCCTGATTTTATGTTTTTTGAAATGCTGAAGCTTTTTCTTTATTAATGAAGGAATGTATAATTTTTAAGCATTTGTTGTAAAAATATTTGTGACATGCGAATTAGGTCTATGAGTAGTAGTTATTAAAGTAAAAAAAGTAATATTTTGTGTTATTATGAATAACTATTTATATAAAAATCAAATACATGTTATATGCACATTTTTGAGGCCAATTATTATGTAGTAGGGTTTAAAGGATCTGAAAAAAAATTCGTGAAAAAATATGAATATTTAAAAAAGCATTAACATTTCAGAAACGCTTAAAGAAATTTAAATGTTTAAATTTTGTAACAAAAGGCAAACAATTATGGAAATTGTGTGTGAAGTATTGTTCTCATATTTAAATAGTACACATTAAAATTTTGATTCAAAAATTCAAAGTTAAATAAAAAAGTTTAGATGGTACTGTTTCCTTTTAATAGAATTTTTGGAATATATTTCATGTAAGATAGGATAAAACCATTTCTCAAATTTACTTCACCCAAAATAATAAGATTGCATTACGTGCTTAATATGTTACATAAAATAGTTAATAAATTCCTCACAAAAGGTGGTGGATATGGTGGCCTAGGTGAGTAACAGAGTTATTACCAGAGGTTCGTGGTTTAGACTGCAGCAAAGTTGTAATTAGAGGTTTTCCAGTCACGTTCCTCGTCTGCCACTGCAGGTGTAAAGGGAACTAGTGCACGTTAAATCTACCTTGGTTCTAACGTCTTCATACCTACGCGTGTGGTACCAGCTTAGGCATTGTCCGCGTCATTTATTCTTGGTTCAAAATTAAAAGACCGTGTTCCCTTAGAATGGATATCGAGTCTTCGCCAATAGCCCATTGTGTATATACAGTTTGGCGTTATTTGAACCAATACAGAGGAACGTATTAGTATCGTCTTAAACATTTCGAAACAAGTAATTCATTTAGCTAAATTTCAAAATACAAAATGTATCTAACAAGTATTTTTCAATTTCATTATTCATCAAGGCTTCACAAAATTAGCCCTGACAGGAGTAAAATATCACACATAAGCCAGATAGCCTAGTTCAAAAGCGAAAAGGATTAATTGTATGGAAACAATTCTCGCCAAGTCCTGCCAAATTCCAAAATGGAATTGACTGGAGGGCAGTCTGACTTGAGTAATCGCTGACGTCATACACAAGTTGCGAAATTATGGAAAGGGGCGAGACAGTTGCGAAAAGATTATGTCTTGACACTTCAAAACTTATCGGACTGACATACTGGAAATACTTATGTTTAAATCAGAAAAAGTTATTGAAAGTTGTTTGGAATTCAATCTAACTTTATTTCGAACTTTCGATTCGATTGGTATGTTGGTTGGTTGGTTGAAAGCAGGTGTTATGAATGCTGGCATTTATCGTTCTTTCTTATTTTATATAATTGTATAAATTTAAATATTGAGATTTATTTTAATAAAATTCACTTATCAATAATACGATGATTCAAAAGTATTGGACGATGGGCCTTATTTAGGAAAACACACAATTATACATAATAAACTTATTTTTTGCTATAAATACTGTGTTTGTTGCTACTAAAGTTAGGCGACTAGTTACAAAATAATCCAAGTAGTTAGAAAATAATAATGTTTTTTATGACAACACAACTAACCGCGATACAACCAAACCTTTTTGGATTACACTACAATTTGGGGCCTCTCTATATATTCATATCGATTATTTTTAATTACTCTAGCAGGTTAGTTGCTCTTTTAATAAAATGCAACTAATATTTTAACAAAATCTACTATTTTATGTTTTACGATGTTTAAAAACGTTTTATTAAATTTTTTACATAATTGGTTTATCAAAAAATCAAAATGGAGTTTTAAAAAGATAATATGGTACATTAACTAAATTTGAATTTAAAAAAAGTTTCTGAAATCTGAGTGAAGTTCTAAATTTTATTAATATTTTAAGAAAGTGTATTTTTGATTTTCCATAAATTGCCCTATACAAATGCTAGTCTAGTTTTTTTTATTAAGATTTTCTATATTTTTGCCGATGCATAAATATAAATTTACGAAATGCATTTTTGTGATATTTTTTATGGATGTGGATCCTAAATATGTATTATAGGATAAGTGTTAATAGCATGCCATTCATTCGATATTATGATACCAAAATATCAAAAATAAATTAATAAAATAGAAAAGGGAGTTAATATATTCATAATTCGAATCTTAACAGAATAAACCCTTTTAGAATAACGAGTTTTTATAAACTTGAAAAGTTTGTATAAGTAAAATGAAATATCTTATTTTATTGTGATTGTCTATCTCATTTTTATTGTAATATATCCCAAAGTGTCAAAGATAAACATAGACCACTTATGATATCTATTTCACGTCTGATGTTCATATTTATCTTATATCTTCTCGATGCAAAATTATTAGAATATATTGAACTTAGTTTGGACTGGTAAACCCTTCGAGCATGAATGGACTGTAATAGAGCGAATATTACGTCTTAATCGTGAAACCAACATCTCAGACCGAATGGCCTCAGACACGTGACTTCTTTTTTAAATTATGAATTAAAAAGTACTCGCGATTGGCTGATGAATTGGGAATTGTGTAACAGTGAAAATTTATGAATGGAATGACGTAATAACCACGTGTCTGAGGCCATACATGTTGACCTCACTTTGATGTTAGCAAGATTATAACTTTATGTTTTTTCTACTATGAAGGATCCAGGCAACGAAGGGTAATCCTTTGTGAGCATTCTAAAAACACAAAAATGTATCATAAATGCTTATTTTAGTAAATTATCTTTCAGAAACATTACCGTCATTGATAACGCGTAATTTTAAAATGACTTATATAATTTCAATAATTATTATATAAATTCCCGGGAATATATGAAATTCAAACATTCTACAGAATACCTAGGCATTCTATAGAATATGTAGACCAAAACGTCAGACATTCTATAGAATATGTAGACCAAAACGTCAGACATTCTATAGAATATCAGCACCTATAGTATAGAGGAAGCGAATGATATATAGGCACACTCAGAATCTGAAATCGGCACGTAATAAGCACGTATCATAGGACTTTCTATAGAACGGGCGCTTATAAAATGTCTGTATATCACTAATTCTGAATATTTTACTTTTAATTGAATAAAACTGATATTTTTGATTGTGACTGCACTATTGTTCCTTATTTAAGAATTTAAAGTACTTTGAGGATATAGTCTATGTAATTAAATTTAGTTAAATTTAAAATTAATGTAATTATTGGATTAATGTTAAACAACTATATTAGTTAAACCGTAATAGTGGTGTATTATTAAAATAAATTTAAATATAAATGACTTTACTATAAAGCTTAAATCTCAAATAATTATTGTGAAAAGTTTGTGTTCCGATAACTAAATAATCCGATTTACTAAAAATGTGTTATATACACCTTATTTTTCAGCATCTAAAACTTAAATGTCATCTTTATTTATAAACGTGTTTATAAATTATGTTACACGTAATTATTTGAATGTGTGAATTTTCCTTGTAAGATAAAAATGATTATATAATGCAAAATCTGTAGTTGAATGATAAATGTACTTAATTCTCATTCTCTTCATTTTTTGTGCTTGTCCAGCCAATCAAGTCAAGGAAATCCTATTTATAGCACTTCCTTCGATTCGTTCCTTCGTTTTTCCTTTTTGAATCGTACAGAATTGTTTTGTACACTAGTTGTTTTACATAAATTTGGAAACTAAGCAAATACATTTGTAGTTAATATTTTTTTCTCAATAAATATGCATAATAGAATAATACTTATTTGATATTTGGTTTTGATGTGTTATAAAAATAATGTACAAAGATTTTTAGCAAATGTTTATTGTTTTTATTTTGTGTTTTGAAGTTGATCATACTTATGTCTCTGTATTTATTATTTCTATTAGAAAAAAGTTTAAATTCCATTTAACTTAAAAATAAAATAATAAACGAAAGTTTTTCCTTTTTGAATCGTACAGAATTGTTTTGTAAACGAACCATACATTTCTGAGCGTGTAAAACACATCAAGTGCAATTGTATTACCTTTATCGAAGCTCGTATTCAATAAGAATATTTCCACATGAAACCTTTTATTTTACGTCTGCAGACAAAAGATAAGTAATATACTACTTTATATTTATTTCACAATGGGAGCATTTTTAAACAACACAATTCTTATAAGAGTTTCTACATTCGCTTCAATGTTAATAAAGGTGTGTTTGCGTGTAATATAAAAATACATTGAATTCCACCAAACTATAGTTTTGGCTAAATTAAATGTACTTAAAATGCTTTTTTAATGTTTAGAATTAAAATTAAATTACTTGGTTAAGTACCTCCCGACTTTGATATTTGTCATATTTCCAACTGTTTTAAAAGTTGCAAAACTTTATTTTATTAAACTTTATTATTTTTTTTATACTTCCGACAGATTATTTACAAAAGTTTTATTACAGACAATATGCTTTAAAATAATTGTGTGCGAATGTTAATGATGTCTTGAAAATAATTTAGTTAATTATAATTACGAGAAATTTTCTAAATTGTTTGCTTATTCGTTATTTACTTAATGTAAAATTCAAATATAATGAACCTACTCTTTAAAATAATATAATATACATTTTAAAATTGTTTACACTATCAGCAAATATATTTTGGCAGTAAAACATATGAAACCTAAACCACACACACAATCTTACTTATATATCAACTCTTGTTTCAATAAACAAGTTTATTTACATTAATTTGACGATATCATTTATTAATTGTATACATAGATTTAAAGGTATTTGTGCCATAAAATGAAACAGCATTTGCAACGGATTGAATATCTAATTTGAAATTTAGCCAAATAAGATCAATTGATAAAAATTCGTCGATTTCATAAATATAAACGCAAAAAAATCAAATTTAAATATTAAAGTGTACTGTCATTAAAGGTATGACAACGTGTTTTTTAACTTCTTATTCCCTTTGTTTTCATCCATCTTCATTTACCCATTGGTCCAGGTATAAATAATTCATAGAATTCGTATTCCCTTTTCTGAGTTTTTAATAGCTCAAGTATCTTTTCACTTTATGCATTAAAAAAGCAAATTTTAATTATATATTTTTATCGCAAAGTATAAAATACAGGCTTTCTATAAAATGCGTCGCGTTTTAAAGCGAAGTATGAAAAAGAAGATTTTTTTAAATTTATTATATACTTAGCACAGGCTTTCTATAGAATTCTTAATGATATTTATTCGAAGTATGAAATGAGATTCTTGAAGTTTGTAATTGTGGTATAAACTTTTTTTATGCTTTTAAACTGATAAATTTGGACAATATAACATAGATATATGTGAAAAAGTATATATAAGAAAATATTGAAACTGACAAATTGTAGATCGACCCTGCATCAGATTTGCCACGTCAACAACGGCTGCATTTTCAAGTGCCAAGAATCAAGTCAACGGCCTGACAAATATGTTAAACCGACTGCGTGAGAAAGTTCTAATTGAGTAACGTTGTATCGGATTCATTTGACGTTTGCCCGTTTATGAAAAAATTGTACTCGTAACTACTATAAAGCTATTTGTTTTGCTAAACATGTTATTTTCTAACACTAGGTCTAAAAACACTATATCAAAAAAGCAATATCGAAATTCAAATCACCTTGAAAATTTCTGAAGAATCTTAGGTGAATCTAAAAATATATTTTCTCTTATACATTAGTATCAGTGTCGCAGACACATTTCATAAATAACTCGAGAAACTATCTATTTCTCTCTCGAATTAAGTCAAAGAGTAATTTTTTTGAGTGCATATAAAAGTCTGCAACAGGAAATACGTTTTTCGTTATTGTCACAAGGAAATCCGAAGAGTGAATGGAGCAAAGAAGATGAATGAGACTGGAACAAAACTGATGACAGGAAAATAATGCATATACGATCAGATTCAGAAGGAAATGCATTATTATACGACACATTTTCTTGAAATAGCAAATGAATCAAAACAAAATGAATATATGTTTTTTTTCTCAAACTTTTTTTTAGATTGAAATTACGGAATCATAAATCTATTTGTCGCGTCGGTGAGAAGAAATAACTCACTGTAAAAAAGGTACTTAAAAATGAGTAGATGAACGTATTCGTTTTTGTTTGAGTACAATTTCATTGTAAATGAGCGATGAAGAACTAAAATTTAATTAATCGTACTTTCGTAAAAATGAGCAGTGTGGTGTAATATTGCTAATATCAGCTTTTGTTCAAGCCATCTTAACAAAGCGACCTGACAAACCCAAAATAGTTGTTCAGAAGATGGTTTTCCACATTATTTGATGTCGATTGCTAAAACAAAAACTGAGTTATTACAACACAATTATCTTACTTCACATTTTTGGCGCACTTTTTTTAAAACATTTCTTCTGTTTATAACTTCTTTACATCACCCTGGTAGTACAACGGATAAACTGCGATGCCAATGTATGAAGGAAGACTATGTAGGCAAGCAACGGATCTTTTTATTCATTTCTGCTCATTGTACACATTGTTTCAAAAATAAAATTTATGTATTAAGAGCTATGATAAGCATCGAATGTACTAAAAAATTAGAAAATTTTACTTATTTTTGAGTACCTATTTTAACAGTGTATTTTCTCATATCGACACACTTCAAAAAGATACGAAGGAATACATGTGCCGTCTAGTTTCAAATCTACATAGATACACATTTTCGTAAAACCATTTAAAAAAAATATATATTTCACAAGTTATCAATACAGTACATAATCTTGCAAATGGGTATTGAAAAAAAGTGTCTGAATCCAGTCTAGAAATGAATTCAAATTTAAGCGTTTAGATCCAAAAGTACGTGGCTGTCAATTGTTTTTAGCATCTCTTGTAAAATTTATGAGAAGTGGATCATCTATCTGGGTTTGAAACTGGAGGTATCATATCCATTTGTGTATCTTTAGTTTTCCTACAAATACAAATAACTAAAAATCTCATAAAAAATCACTACTTTGAAACGTTTAACAAATTGAGAACTTGGGGGACGATGGGGGACTTTCAAAACTATTTTACACTAAAATAATTTAAAAGAAATATTGTTTCTAAATACGAATATGTCGGAAATATGACCTAAACTTTCCTAAATTGAAAACAAATTTACAGGCTAAATTTTTACTTACTTACAAACTTTCCCCATATTTCTGAGGGTTAAGTAATACATATGTTTTTATAAGTGGTGTTCTTGTTGACTGTTTATTTTTGATAACCAAAATATCAAAAAAGTACGTTTAACGGTTTAAAGTCTGCTTATAGATGCAAGCAATACAAACGGCTCGTTTTAAACTGCTTGAATTATTTTTAACGAATTTAAAAAAAATCCGATAATATTCATGAAGTAAAAGTACTATTCGTCACTTCTCCAAGAAATTATCTTTATTTTGATTCCTTACTTGTAATGATTCGTCTTGTGTGAGACCTGACAAATGGATCTTTACTACTGAAATAATATATATGATTTTAGTTGATACAAATTTTGTACCCATATGATTTTCCCGCTTCAAATTTATTGACTTACATCATAAAAAAAGATAACGACAACATATAAGAATTCTTTTATAAAGAATAAAATAACAAAAGTAACAACACAAATTACAATTTTCAACATTTGAAGAATAGTTGCTATTTAAAAAAGATAATTTAATACAAAAACATATTACCGTAGATTTTTACACGAACAAAAACGCTTCACATTTATGCTAAAAAATGTAACACATTAGACTGCGAAGAGAGAACTCAATAAATGGCCGTAGTTTCAAGAGAAAAAAAACGCATTTATTGTGTGTGGTGGCCTTATAATTAGTGTCTTAGAAGTCAGATATTAAAATATTACAAAAATGTGTTAAAGTTGAGTTTACCCTTTTTATCTACATGTTCTCCCCTTGTTGAGTCCCCAAAGTTTCTTCTCCAAAACACCAGAAATGTCAACAGAGCTTCTCTGAAATCTCCCAAAAAAAAACACGTACATAAGTTACTCACAGTCCAGCCCCAGAACCATTCAACATATTTCCAAAGAAGAAGACAAAACAACAGACACCGCTAAAAACTTTCAAAGAAACAAAAGGTAGGCGATAAGCTCTCTTTCCAATTGATGGGTCGATACGGCTTTTCATACACCCCACCCTACCTCCCCTCCTCCACACCCACCTCCTATCGTCTGCGAATCGGGATGTCTTCCGAGCGAAGTTAGCACTTCTCTGGTCGCTGCAGCTATGCACGCACGCTTAGTAAGGTTGTCGGCAAAACTTCCTCTGGTGGCCCGGTGCTGGGCCTGTGTCAGTATAATGCTGGCAATGTGTTGGCTGAATCGTAAAGTTTGTCAAGTTTGAGTTTGTGTGAATTGTCGGGGTGAAAATGACCGGTTAAGAAAAATTGCTTGGATGTAAATTGGTGAAAATGGATTGAAGAAATTTTTGGTAGTCCCGTTATTGGATTGTGTCACTGCTAAAGACACATAAGAGGTAATTTATTAATATTACAAAGTTTTTGGAAAAAATATATTGAAGATTTTAAGTCTTTGAATGAAGAATTTACTGTGAAAATGAAAACTTGTGGTTTTTCTAGGTAAGCGAAAGTTTTGCAGAAAACACTTGGAAATGTACCTGCATAGATCTAAAATCATTTTTATTTATGAAATAAATGTATATTCTTGATTTATATAATTCCTGCATAAGTCAGTTTCAAGACCAACATTCTAATTTACTGTCAATGAAGGTTTTTTCTGGAATAAATGAAAATGTTAGTGTTTTAAAGTACACATTAAAAAGATCCACTTTTTAGTTTTAAAATATATAAATATGTACGAATGCTAAAACATTCTTCTAAAATTTACATAAAAATGTGCACAATTGAAATTTTTAAACGGAATTTTAAAGTACACATCTAGACTTTACTACTCATGGAACCGATTCAAGTACATATTTGATGGAGTTGTGCAACAAAAAAAATATTAATAATCGGTACTTTTAGATTTATGCATCAATTCAATGTATTCAGATTGTAAACCAATGGCATTATTATATTCTAATAAATTGTTAAATTTTTACCAAATCTTATCAATAAAAATGTTGACAAAGAACATTTTCTTAAGCAAAAAAAATGTCAAGCTTTTGCAGTGTTTATTGCAATAATTTATTTTGTGCACTGGAAACATCTATATATTTACAAGGGATCATTGTTAGAACATAGTTGCAGAAATCCACATGACATGAGCAAGTGAAATCCACGTCCAGGGCCCAAAGTCATTAAGTCGCATTGAAATAGTTGGAGAAATGACCCTTGGTAATTCGACAGGTACGCATGGCAGGTGCCAGATTTGGGCAGGTTGAAGCGGTTTCATTTCATTAATTTCATTGGGCCAGGAGCATTGAGTTCCACCAATTAAGGGAGAGGTGGGCGTGGAATTGCATATTTCCAGTTGGCCGGTTGATAGCTATTGCTGCACTTTGCCACGTTGATTGCATCGTGTTTAGTTGAAATGATATTCCTGATTGCTCAAATGTGCCTAAAACTAAATACCTTAAAGTAGAGTTAAATTGCACTCAAAGCGTTGACAATTTTAGTTGGAATATTTTAATCAATTGAAATTCAAGATTTAAAAAATAAACATACCGTTTGGAGTGCTGCAACAAGTGTAAAGTGTTTTATTTAGTTGTAAAATAACTTGAATGAATGTGTTGCGTTATAGTTCGAATAAACATTTTCATATTAGACTCATAAAAGCTCGTATAATAATAGTAAACTTACAACGTATCACTATAGAAGTAAGCAAGTAAAAATATTATTGTACTCGCCATATAACCATATAGTGATTACTTGTAGTAATTGACAATACAGTGAGTTACTTAAAACGAAAACAGGAAATTAAACTGATACTGTTCTTGAACGAATTTATTTATCTTTAGAAATAGTTTCTATTAACAAATATACCGATAGCAATATATAAGTGTAGATTATACAGTAAACACAAAAAATATAATAATCTACAGGGCAAGTATTGGATTATTAAATCTTTGAGCGAAATTTCAAGAAGCATTCATCTCAAGTCTTGAGCAACTATTAGATAACTATTAAATGCATAATAGTTTTATCCATATAACTGTTTCGCCAAATAACATATCACATGCACCAGTATAAATATACAGAACACCAAAGTCATAGCAAACTAAATTTTGTGCTGTTTTTATATTCAAACAGATGTCATCGCCTGAGATATTAATTATTCATATAAACATTCAACAATAAAGAATTGAACTTGAAGCGCATGGTAAATCAGCATCCAGAGAATTATTTTCTCGCTAATATATTAGCGAGAAAATAATTTAACAACGTTCACCCATAAATCGCCAAAAGTTCTTTGTCTTGGACACTTTCAAACAAACTTATTTAACTCAAGTATAACTGATAAAGAAAGACGGCAATAAAAATCATCAACGACTTACAAGAAACGGAACAAAGTTCTTTATATTGAATAATTTCAAACGAAGTTACTTAATTCACACCTAAACAATAAGAAAGCAAGAAAATTCATCTAACGTCTTTCATACAACGTAAAAAAAGTTCT
Source organism: Troglohyphantes excavatus (assembly GCA_963932185.1). NCBI lineage: Eukaryota > Metazoa > Arthropoda > Arachnida > Araneae > Linyphiidae > Troglohyphantes > Troglohyphantes excavatus. Next base: position 47,913,106 of record OZ010675.1, read on the forward strand.
TGATCGTGGATACTGTCAAACAAAGTTATTTATTTCGAGCCTAAGCAATAAGTGAAAGCAGGGAAATTCAACTAACGTCATTCATACACAGGCAAACAAAGTTCTTGATCGTGGATACTGTCAAACCAAGTTATTTATTTCGAGTCTAACCAATAGGTGAAAGCAGGGAAATTCAACTAACGTCTCTCATACACAGACAAACAAAGTTCTTGATCGTGGATACTGTCAAACCAAGTTATTTATTTCGAGTCTAACCAATAGGTGAAAGCAGGGAAATTCAACTAACGTCTCTCATACACAGACAAACAAAGTTCTTGATCGTGGATACTGTCAAACCAAGTTATTTATTTCGAGTCTAACCAATAAGTGAAAGCAGGTAAATTCGACTAACGTCTCTCATACACAGGCAAACAAAGTTCTTGAACTCGGATACTTTAAAACAAAGTTCTTTATTTCAAGCCTAACCAATCAGGGAAAGCAATAAATTCAGCCAACGACTTCCAGCCCCAAGTGATTAAAGTTATTCATCTCGGATACTTTCTAAGAAGTCTTTATCTCGGATACATTGATAAAGGTTCTTTATCTTGGAAACTTTAAAACTAAGTTCTTTACCTTCAAAGATTTCAAACAACGATATTTAACTCAAGCCTAACGGCTTAGTTATGAAGCTGAGCGTGATGACTTACCGAGCCAGCTGCGAGCGTCTTAACCTGCTTCGTCAATCCTCGTACGGAACCAGCGCCAGCATCCCGACCAGGAGGGGAAGCAGCCTGGACAGCTGCCTGCTTCCAAACAGTGCACCTGCCAGGTACTCGGGGGTGTACCGTAAGGCATTCAGCGACAGGCTGGTATCCCCGCCCCCGCCCAGGCGGGCCAGGGTGGTCAGTTTTGACCTCTCTGATGACGATGATGATAACTATGATTATGAAACAGACGATGAGGTAAGGCAGTTTTTATCTATATAGTCAAATATATGATTCTCATGTTTTACATATACCTTTTGCAGTATAACATATCTTTTGTATAGGATGTATTGTATTTTTGATACCGTGAACCTGGACTTTCTAGGCGCACCCCCTGATAACACATTATATACCCTTACATATACAACAAAAACAATAGAGAAAAACTAATGATTAACTATAAAACAAAAAAGGATATATTTTAATTAAAACTGCATAGAAAAATCATATATGAATCTACTAAAGCTGCTACTACAGCTGCATGAAGCATAACGATAAAAATATACTGTAAAACACAAGAAAGTTATTAGCTTTAAAAATTGAAATATTAAACTATTGCTAAATTAGAATTAAAATGTAGCATATGTAATGAATAAAATAATAATAATAATAATAAAATTATAATTCTTAAATTTATAATTATAATAATAAATAATTCATTAAAAAATGCTATGTTTGACTTTTAAATCCAGTGCTGTACAGTTTTGATTATGTATTTTATTTTTAATTAATTCACATTTTTTAATGTTTAAAAGATTACAGCTAAATAGCGTAGTTAGAAAAATCTGAGGATAATTATACAAGTAAACTGTAAAAAAAGGATTTACAAGAAACTGTTTTAAATTGAATATGTTGTAAACAAAAAAGCAATTACGTTTTAGTTTTTTATATTATACAAATTGCTCAAAGTGCAAATGGGGAGATTATTTTCTAAAAGAAAATATTGAATCGGAAGTTTGAAGAAATGTTACTTTTTGAAAATAATATCTCCTTAAATATTTTGTAATCAAGAGCAAACTAGAGATAATTTTCAATGCTAATATTTCTATTGTTTAATATTATGAACAGACGAGGTCATTTTTAGTACATTTATTATTTATTTGCAGATAAAGCTTGTTATATTGTGCAAATGTTTTCTTATTTCTATTAAATAAAGGACTTTACTGTTAAAGTTACAGAATACTGTATAATACAGTCATCTATAAATTTTACAGTACTAATAACGCTAATTGATTAAATACTTTTTAATATACTGCTATAATTGTTGAATATGAATTATATTTAAAATATAGTTTACTACTATTATTAGATGAAAATATTAAAAGAAAGTAATCTACATATGGTTGATATTTTTATGATTATCGACAATTATACTATATGTGTTTGTATAATTTTAATTAAAAAAATTACAAATTACATCTTTGATAGTTCCAGAAATATATTCTAATTTTCTAAATGGATATTGATACTTTTTATGGATATATATACTTTAAAAAATGCTACAAATGAATTTCTAGTAACATATATTTAATTTGTAAAATATGCAAATATTCAACGCAATGCTTTGGGTAACAATAATTGTTTAAAACTAATGTCATTGCATGCTTCTCCATTTGTAGTATTTATAATGTCTGAAAATTAAATGTTTGTTATAGTTATTTTTTTAATTACGCATGTTCCAACATATGTTATATTTATGCGCGAAACTCTTTTTTGATCGGAAAAGTGATACATTATTAAATCAAGTATTTGTTTTTATTTGTGTAGATCGGTTCAAATCTCTTGGCATTTTCGAAAAAAGTAAAAACCATTGTAAAATATGAAAAAATCGTTTATTCATTTTTGAAACCTTGTATATATATTTTTATCGATAAGATACAATCGATACATCTATCGATGACTAAAAGCACAATGGGTGTATGCCCAATTTCAGCACAAAATTTAGATATTTGATTCTATGTAAGAATGGAATCTAGCTCTTTTCTCCTGCCCAAAAGTTGTATGTCAATTCCACATTTTGCGGTGCTGGTTTAAAAATAAAAATCCCCATAGGCTTCAAGTTCGAAATATTTTTTTTCCGTTTTTCGAAAAAGTTTAAAAAATATTCTATACAATCATTGTTTTTTTTATCCATCGATATATACTGATAGCAATATTTTTGAACTTTACAAAAATAGTTTTTAAAAGAACTTAGTAACATGTTGCTTCTATCATATACAATATAACAAACTGTATTTTCTAATAAAGAAATTTAAGCTATATTTTTTGTTGTCCAAAACAGAGGCTTAAGCTGTAACTCAGTTCCAATAATATTTTCGAAAATTGGTATTTGAAAACATCGCGAGTCACTATATTTTAAATCACCTTGTTATTTTTACGCAACAATGCCAGCATCTGATAAGAAACAAAATCACTTTATTTTTCAACAACGTGTATTAAGGAATTGTTTTTTGTAGACTGGTATAAAGTTGTAAAGGAATTGTATGAATAAGTCTTTAAATTATAATAATATTTTTAAAAAATGACTTTAAGAAAGATATCGCTAAAATGCATTTTTTTTTAAATTTAGGAACAAATGCGAAAAATTAATATATTTAATTTTATTTTATACTTAGTACAAATCCGTACAATATTAGTAATAACCAGTAATGAAAGCATTTTTGAAATTGGAAAAAATAAGATAAAAACTCGTCTTATAGAATGTTTAAAAAAGTCCGGAAAACATGTTTAAATAAGTCCGGTTAATCGATATTTTCGTATAAATTAATTAGGATAACCAATTGTTTTGCATTTATTATCAACTTCCTATTGGTAATGATGTATTTACAAAACCGTATTATTTCAATCTGGTATTTGGTCGTTTCAATATTTATTTGTGTAAACGATTATTACTTACTAAATAACGTGTTTCTAAATTAATGACTAAAGTATTTTTATCGTAGATGCTATTTCGAGTCAAATACTTAATATTAGGTAATGGAAACGAGGGCCTTTGAATATATGAAAAATAACACAAAAAAGTGAATATACAAAGTTTACATTTATTTTTAAGAATAAAAGTTCATGTATAAAATTTATAGTAGATATATCAAACAGCATAGCATTATAGAAGCAATATCAATCATAGCATATCAAAAAGTTCTATGGCTTCAAGATACTCAAAATCGAAAGAAATATTTGAAGTTACCCCAAATCTCTTATTATAATAACATGCAATTATAGAAAGTTTCTATATAATATTCCATACATTCCTCGGAGAGGACGATATAATTTCTAAGACTTCAGGCGCAATTTCTAGGCAGCCTCGTTTAAAGTAATTATAAAGGAGCGGATTTACTAGCGTGAAGACGCAGGTCCACACTTCATCAATCAAGATGGCTCTGACATTATGACTTAGAAAAGTTTGGCGATGAAATAGAAAAGTCTCAGGAAGTATAGTGATCGTCATATTAAATAGCTTCAGCTTTTAGGATATTCATATCGTAACGTATTTGGTATACATGTGAGGAGAAGAGTGCCTTGTCGATGGATGACGTTTTCTAGAAATCAATGGCGGGTTTATCACATTTATGGATAAAACAAGTTTTGGAACTATACTGCTTATTTTAAGAAGTTATTTTATTGCTTTTAGTTGAACAGTTTGAACCAGAAGTGCATATTTGGAATGTTTATACACAGGATTATGCAAGTGCAGATAGTTTTCGAACAAATAATTTATTGGAATAAGATAGGATTTAGAACAACCCCTAAAGTTTGCAGTCCTATTTGAATAAGAAACAATGTTTTATTGAACTAAAATGTCATTAATGTTATCAAATGTTAACGTTATTATAAATTTCTATTTGTATTAATGGATTGTTGTAGTTCTGGAGATTTTTATGATTATGGATAAGAAATTTTTCCGATTTGCACTTTTCATATATAGTTAATATATTGTTTAGTAGTAAAATATTTTATATGCACTCACTCTCATATATAAAGCGATAACTTTTTTTAGAATATGCGATTGTCAAGGCCACTTTCGTCATATTGGGCAATCGTTTCGTTATTAAATCACGTGATGAAACAAGATTCCTCAAATATTTAACGAAAGTAATTTACTCAGACGTCTTGTCGGCTCTTTTCGGGAACATCATCTCATGTTTGGTTCCTATACGTATACTATCAGAAATCAAACGAACCGTTTTGGCCAAGTAAATAAAGCTATGGACTCTGTAAAGAGAGGTACGTGGTGTTCTCTATATTTATTTGAAGTCGTCCTCATTTTTGACAAAAAAAATTCGTGACAAAAAAAAAACCAGACAAAATGAATTTTATCAGTTTTATGACTACAAGCATATAGCAGGCGTGTATGTTTCGTTGTAACTGACACAAGTTTCGTCAAATATGAGCATGCATTTTTAACAATGATAATATCAAATATGACGTAAACAGCTGTGTAGTCCCTTTTTACAGTAAACTAGGTATTGCACACAAATTACAATATGTCTATACAAATAAAAATTGTATGCCTGATCAATATACGCAACTTTTGAAAAATCAAGTTTTGATACTAATTTATTTTATATTATTTTTAATTTACTTTTAAATAATTTCGTGTATTATTTATTAGTTGAATATTCCCTTTTGATTAATGAAAGGTATGCTTTTTGTGTCTATTTATATTTTAATACTCCCATCATAGATGAATCACATTTTTGAATAGTAGCGTAATCTTATTACTCAGTTAAGTCCACTTATTATCAAGATTCAATTATTTCCTGAAGATTATTTCATGTTCACAACCTGCAAAGTTTTTTCATTGAACTTGAACAAGGCCACTCGTCCGTTACTAATAGTATTATCCCTCACTTTGAAGTTGATATACAAAGTTCGATGATTGATACATTTATTTTGCTTTCTAGATTTCAATAAAATAGTTTTAATAGTTTATTTAAAATAGTTTTCATTACCATTAATTTTTAAAAGCACTAATATAAATATATATTGTATGCCTGATCAACATACACAACTTTTAAAAAATCAAGTTTGATACTTATTTAATTTATATTATTTTTAATTTACCTTTAAATAACTTTGTATAATATTTATTAGTTGAATATTCTCTTTTGATTAATGAAAGGTATGCTTATTGTGCATATTTATATTTTAATAATTTCATCATAGATGAATCAAATTTTTGGATAGTAGCGTAATCTTATTACTCAGTTAAGTCCACTTATTATCAAGATTCAATTATTTCCTGAAGATTATTTCATGTTCACAACCTGCAAAGTTTTTTCATTGAACTTGAACAAGGCCACTCGTCCGTTACTAATACAATTATCCCTCACTTTGAAGTTGATATACAAAGTTCGATGATTGATACATTTATTTTGCTTTCTAGATTTCAATAAAATAGTTTTAATAGTTTATTTAAAATAGCATTCATTACCATTAATTTTTAAAAGCACTAATATAAATATATATTGTATGCCTGATCAACATACACAACTTTTAAAAAATCAAGTTTGATATATATTTAATTTATATTATTTTTAATTTACATTTAAATAATTTTGTATAATATTTATTAGTTGAATATTCTCTTTTGATTAATGAAAGGTATGCTTATTGTGCATATTTATATTTTAATAATTTCATCATAGATGAATCAAATTTTTGGATAGTAGCGTAATCTTATTACTCAGTTAAGTCCACTTATTATCAAGATTCAATTATTTCCTGAAGATTATTTCATGTTCACAACCTTCAAAGTTTTTTCCTTGCACTTGAACAAGACCACTTGTCCGTTACTAATACAATTATCCCTCACTTTGAAGTTGATATACAAAGTTCGATGATTGATAAATTTATTTTGCTTTCTAGATTTCAATAAAATAGTTTTAATAGTTTATTCAAAATATTATTCATTACCATTAATTTATAAAAAGCACTGGAAATGAATCCTTTTATAAACAGCGTGGACAAATGTATTTGATTAAGTTTAATCTGACAAAGCTCTCTTCCTTAATTAAACCATGAAAAAGTTTTTCGAAACTAGAAATATTCTTTTTTGAGAGAATGAAACTGGATTATGCATGCCTTTTTATTTGCCTCATAGCAAAATTAATTAACTTGTACTTCTGCTCTTTCCCTTGACTTGTGTCTAACATTATGTCGGAACTGAACGAATTAAGTTTCCCTGGATTTTCAGTTAAATTCAGATCCATAAATCTTGTTAAAAACATTTATTCCATAAAATTAAATTCCGATTACATCATCATTATACTAAAAATATTTAAAAAAAAACAACGAAATGTTATATATATTATAAGCTTATAATTCCAAATTTTTTTATTATTTCCACAATTGTTTTCAGAACAAACAAAAACGAAATATTCCAATATCAAAAGTTTAATAACTTTCGTTGTTGTACAGGGTATTGTAGAGGAAAATGGGTCATAGTGTAAAATAGTTTTTTTTGCAATTAAATATTAAATTATATGTTATACTTATATAGTTATTTTTTTATTTATTTCGTTTAATGAAATACATTATAGCAAAAACTACATTTCTAGTTAATTTGATTCAAGCCTAACATTGGATTAGTTTGAGTATACAAAAAGTTTGATAGTTTGATGCCTGAAAACTTCTATATATAACCAGAAAAGTCGAATTATTTACGAGGAATCATGGGTTTTGTGTAAAAAAAGAAATCTTTTAATACATTCCAATGAAAAAATTAGAATACATTTATATATACTTTTTCTAATGTTCAACTAAGTGAGAAACAAAATAAGAGAAAATTATAACGGCAAATGTGATTTTTGGAAGATAACAAATAATAAAAAAATTCGATTTTTTAAAATGGTGGATAACAGAAAAAAGTTTTAAAAGGTGTAAAAATTTCGTAATAATCAAATATACGGTGTTTTTAAGAATTGACGAGGGTTATTTATTCTATTTTATCCAAGCTACGAATTGGACTAAATTGTTGTTTTATAATGCTTTTTACACAATAAATTCATTGGATCCCACAAAAAAAAATGTTACCTATATTGAGGTAGGTTACCAAGAAAAAAAAATAATAAAACTATTTTTACAAAATCAGAATTAAATAATAATATACAATTACGTTTTCAATAAATAAGTGAATGTTTTCAAAAGACATCCATATTTTTACAATTTGTTTTCAGATTGAAATTGAACTTTGAACGTACAAAATCAAGTTTTAAAACTCATTTCCCCCTCCTTACCCTATTATATATAATTTAAAATGACACATAATGTTTTGTATAAGTAATATAATTACTACAATTCAGGCAATAAAACTTAAATTAAAATCAGTTTCAAAAAACGACAACAGTTAAATATTATTATTAACGACAACAAAAAATATCCTTACTAAAATTATCAAACAATGATTGATTGCTTATTATGAAGGAAAGAGCGGAAAACATTTAAGTTATTGATTTAACTGCAGAACATAATGGTGTTTTAATGATAGCCATATATTTCTGGGGTGGGCTAAATGAATATATCTTTAAGTCATTAAGATCAAGTACCATGAAATTGAAAACATAATACTGGATTATATTTTACTGTCATGCAAGACTTTTATATCTTAGGGAGATTATTAAGAATGTGAATTATTGGAGTTTAGCAATTATATAATATTACTGCTTCAAAGATTGCAAGGATGTAAAAGAAATACTGAAATGACTATTTTACGTTCTTTTATCAAATTAATAAAAAATACTATTTTTATAGAAGATATGTGAGTACTTGAAACAAAAGTTGTCAATAAGGATTCATTAAGTTAAAAATAGTTCATTTTGATTAATTTTTTAATAAACATGCCAATCAAATTAACTTAGATATTTAAAAAAATGTATAATTACTACAATACTTCAATTAATTTTATTGTTTTATATTCATGTATATATCCTTAAGTCATTAAGCTCAAGTGCTATGAAATTGAAAATATAATACATGGTTATATTTTACTGTCATACAAGACTTTTATATCTTAGTGAGATTATTAAAAATGTGAATTATTGAAGTTTAGCAATTATACAATATTAAAGATTTCAAGGATGAAAAATAAATACTGAAATTACCATTTTAAGTTCTTTTATCAAATTATTAAAAAATACTATTTTTATAGAAGATATGTGAGTACTTCATACAAAATTTGACAATAAGGATTCATTAAGTTAAAAATAGTTCATTTTGATTAATTTTGTATGAATATGCTAATCAATTTAACTTAGATATTTAAAGCAATGTATATTAACTACAATACTTCAACTAATTTTATTGTTTTATATTTATGAATATATCCTTAAGTCAGTATTATCATGTACCACGAAATTGAAAACATAATTCTTGGTTATATTTTATATCTTAGTGAGATTATTAAGAATGTGAATTATTGAAGTTCAGCAATTATATAATATTACTACTTCAAAGATTTCAAGGATGTAAAAGAAATACTGAAATGACTATTTTACGTTCTTTTATCATATTAATAAGAAAACTATTTTTATAGAAGTTATGTCAGTACTTGAAACAAAATTTGTCAATAAGGATTAATTAAGTTAAAAATAGTTCATTTTGATTAATTTTGTAATGAACATGCTAATCAAATTAACTTAGAAATTTAAAACGATGTATATTAATTACAATACTTCAATTAATTTTATTGTTTTATATTCATGAATGTATCCTTACGTCATTAAGCTCAAATACCATGAAATTGAAGATATACTACTTGGCTATATTTTACTGTCATGCAAGACTTTTATATCTTAGTGGGATTATTAAGAATGTGAATTATTGAAGTTTAGCAATTATATAATATTACTGCTTCAAAGATTTCAAGGATGTAAAAGAAATAATGAAATGACTATTTTACGTTCATTTATCCTATTAATAAGAAAACTTTTTTTATAGAAGATATGTCAGTACTTGAAATAAAAATTTTCAAAAAGGATTCATTAAGTTAAAAATTGTTCATTTTGATTAATGTTTTAATGAACATGCCAATCAAATTATTTTAGATATTTAAAAAAATGTATATTAACTACAATACTTCAATTAATTAAATTCTTCAATTAAATGTTGAATACATCTATGTGCAATCAATCCAATACACGTGCTTTTTAAGATTACCTGTTTTTAACCAAAATACTTGTGTAAGTATTATGTATCAGAGAGGTACAGAAGGCTTATTATTCTGTAGTATCTCTACAATTTATAAAGATAATACAATATAATATACTATTTTATATATCTCTACTAGATATATGACTTGTAAAAATATAAATGGTTAACAATATAGCTAGCAGCAATAGTAGTTTTTGAAAAACGTAAATAACAAAATACATGCTTATTTATTTTACTACAATTTTGCAGATTAAAATGATAATGTATATTTCTATTGAAAAGTGTACAAAAGCTTATTACATTGATATAAATTTTAATAACCTTGTCGAAGAAAATTTGTGTTCTAACTAAAATAGAGTTCAGTAACAATGCATTCAAATTCAACTGTTCCAAATATATTTTGAAATTAAAATTTAAAACAACGATTTTAGTCAATAAACAAAATATATACCAAGTATTTTTAATTCTTTTTTATATATATTAGTATCCACACAATTATTAATAAAAATATATTAATTATATTATATTATTTTATATTAATTATATTATATTATATTATATTATATTATATTATATTATATTATATTATATTATATTATATTATAATATATTATATTATATTATATTATAATATATTATATTATATTAATTATATTATATTATATTATATTATATTAATTATATTATATTATATTAATTATATTATATTATATTATATTATATTATATTATATTATATTAATTATATTATATTATATTATATTATATTATATTAATTATATTAATTATATTATATTAATTATATTATATTAATTATATTATATTAGTTATATTAAAAATATATTAATAGTGAATAGTTACACAAATATAAATATTTAAAAGGTTTTACTTTAATATAATATAGTTATCTACATAGAATTTACTCAGACTGACATGTGGAATTGAAATGTAATTTTTTTTAAAGCTTATAAATACATGCAATTATTATTTATACAGTCCATAATCTATCATACTATACATCAAATCTTCATGTCCTAGGACATGTACAAATATATTAAGTAGCAAGAAAATATTCATTTAGATTTATACTTTTTTTCTATTATGGAAATCTAGTAATTACAATATTTGTTTTATTTATTACACGGTGTGGCGTCTTCTTCACATATACCTGTGGGTCAGGACTGGAACAAAGTGTTCGCTGGAAGACTACGTACACCACCTTCATACACAATCAAACTTCCGTTTAAAACAAATTGAAAGACTCAAACTTGAAGTTTTAAAATATTTAATTAAAGTTAAATTTTTAGATTTACAACAAAACATAATATTTAAGTTACAGATTAATTACAATTAATACAAAGAAAACAGAAAGGACTCCTAAACAGACAGGTCCCATCTAAACGACAATCATGTCATTGCAGCTCAGTGTCCTACGGGTCTCTGCCGTTTCTTTTTTCAGAGGTATGACAAGGACTGTCAATACTTAACGCAATAAGCTGGTGGCTCCATCTAGTGTCACTATATAGAAATAGTAGTTCTGATGATGGAAGAGATAAGAGAGTTCTTGGGACGGTACAGACTTCTTCCCCCCTTGGAGAACTTTCTGCCGGAGGTTACCGAGGAAGAAAGTTAGTGAGAACATCATGGCAACACAGAAATGAGAGAGTACCTTTACCAGTGGGATCAGCACTGAACTAAATAACTAACTACTTAATGATATAGACATATTAGATATGATAATACAATAAAAGAAATAATATCATTATACAGTTTTACAAATGCACATATTAAGTAGGTTCCATAAGAGTGCGGATCCTGCTCAATCCATCAGCATTTTGATGCTTTGATCCACTGCGGTGTTTTACCTCAAAATTGAATGATTGTAAAGCTAAAGACCAACGCATAAGACGGGCATTTGTACTGGCATGAGAGTTCAACCACACAAGAGGATTATGATCAGTAACAATGGTGAAAAAGTTCCCATCAAGGTAGCACCTCAGTCTTTGGACAGCAAAGATGATTGCAGCGCACTCTTTCTCACTCACACTGTACCGTTTCTCAACACTTGAAAACTTTTTACTTAGATAGATAATGGGATGTTCTTGGTCATTATCGTCAATTTGGGATAGGACAACTCCCATTCCGTGGTCTGATGCATCTGTTTGCACGATGAAGGACCTGTTGTAATCAGGAGCGTAAAGAACAGGAAAGTCACAAAGCGATTCTTTCAGTTTGTTGAACGCTTGTTCACATTCGGCAGTCCACTTGATATTTCCTTGACGAACTTTTCCTTTCAGTGTATCTGTCAAAGGAGAGGCTATTGATGAAAACATCGAAATATATCTGCTGTAGTATCCAGCCAGTCCTAGGAACCCTCTGACATCAGTTTTGGTTTTAGGTGGGGGATAATTCTTGATTGCCTCGATCTTCAATTCTGCCGGCTGTCTGCAACCCTGTCCGACTACATGTCCCAGATACTGTACTTGGCCTTGAGCAAACTTGCACTTTGACTGTTTGATGGTCAATCCAGCATTTTTTATTCTTTCAAGTACTATGTCGACTTGTTTCAGATGTTCCGGAAAGGATCTTGAGAAAACTGCAATGTCATCAAGATATGGCACGGCGAATTCTTCACACCCTTCCAATAAATGTGCAACCATTTTGCTGAATTCGTATGGCGCATTCTTTAACCCAAATGGCATTCGTAAAGGACGGTATGTACCAAAGTTTGTGACAAAGGCAGCCAGTCTTTGGGCACGTTGACTTAGTGGTATTTGCCAATACCCTTTTGACAAGTCCAACACCGTTATATACTGGGCCGATGAAACTATTTCAACTCTTTCTTCTATGTTTGGCAATGGAAAAAACTTAGTTTTGGTCACCTTATTAAGATTTCGGTAATCCACGCACGGTCTTGGATCTTTTCCTGGAGACTCAACCAAAATCATCGGAGACGTGAAATCAGAAAATCCGACTTCAATGATCTTCATAGCCAACATCTTCTGGATCTCTTCTTTCAGAATAGCATTCTGTCTAGGAGAATTTCTGTAGGGTTTTGAAAGAAGTGGCGTATCGTTGTTGAGCTCGATATCATGAGTCACAAGATCAGTTTTTCCAGGCACATTTGAAAAACATGTATCATATTTACAAACTAGTTTCTTTAATTGAATGATTTGCTCTTCGGTTAACTTGGTTTCCTTGTAATGGTCCTGAAACATCTCATCCAGGTCCAGGATATTCGGATCAGCGTTCACATAAGGAATTTCCATCTCAGTTTCATTCAATTTGTCTTCTGTTTCACAGAGCAGAAAATTCACCTGTTCAGGTCTTCTGTAATAAGGTTTGAGCATATTCACATGGTAAACCTTGGAAGTAGCTTTTTCGCTAGAGAGTTCGACCACATAATTCGTTTCAGAAAGCTTTCGGAGAATTGTTCCGGGACCGGTCCAATGAGGACTCATTTTGTTCGCTTTGAATGTTGAAAATATAAGTACTTGGTCGCCCTCGCGAAATTCTCTTTTGATTGTTCTCTTGTCGTACCACGTTTTATTTTTCTGTTGTGATTTTTCCATCTCCGTGGTTGCAAGTTCTTGACACTGTTTCATTCTGTTTATCAAAGCGAAAACATAATCCGTCACAGGTTCGTCTTCGTCTTCTTTATTCATCCATTTTTCATACAACAAAGTCAAAGGAGTTCTTAAATTTTTTCCGTGAACTAGCTCTGCTGGTGTAAATCCTGTACTTTCGTGTGTAACAGTTCGTAGGGCAAACAAAGCGGGAGATATCGCTTTTTCCCAATCAGTTCCAGCCTCCAAGCATAGTACTTTTAAAATCCTTTTGACAGTTCGATGAAATCTTTCTACCGGGTTACTTTGAGGATGATAAACGGAACTATGAACAACAGATATTCCAAACTTTTCCAGAAAAGTTGTGGTGAGTTCACTAGTGAACGAGCTTCCTTGGTCCATCTGCAGTATTTTAGGAAATCCCATCCTACTAAATATCTGCATTAAGGCTTCAACAACAGAAACAGATGTGATATCTTCAACCGGAACGGCGTCTGGATACTTTGATGCTAGACACATGGCAGTTATGAGATATCGTTTGCCACTTGGAGTAACTGGTAGAGGTCCACAAGCATCGACGTTGATTTTTGAGAAAACTTCTTGTATCACAGGAACGATCTTCATGGGAGCCTTCTTTTTGTCATTAGGTTTCCCAACCCGTTGACATCTGTCACAACTTCTGACATATTCCTCAATTTCTTTATAGCAATGCGGCCAAAAGAAATACCTGGAGAACACATCTTTAGTTTTGGTCACTCCCAAATGACCTGAAGTTCCCTCGTGGCACAATGACTTCAATTCTTCTCGATACTTTTCTGGTATGACCAATAAAGGCCTCTCCACTCCTAGCTTATCCACTTTCTTTTTAATAAGTATGCCATTGGAAAGTACTTCAAACTCTCCTGCCGGTTCTTCAGGAGGTTTTCCTTGTAGCTTGTCCATGATTGGCTTCAGAACTGGGCAATCTTTCTGCTGAGATGCAAAAGTTCTAGAATCCACTTTCAAAAGAGTCAATCCCTTGTGCTCAGGCTCTTCAGCTGGGAAGGAGAACAAATCATCTTCTTCGATCACAATGTCGTGATCTTCTTCATCCACGGGCACAGGACTGTCCTCTTCTTCCACGACATCTTCGGTAGATCCAATTTCTGGTTCTGCCAGACGTTTCTGAGCTCTAGTCTGAATGGCATTAACTTGATAAGGAACTGGATTTTCCTTCATCTTCTCCAGAAGTGCTGCAGTTCGATTCCCGAGCAGGTACCTTCCTTTGTCGACCTGGCTCCAAACAACAGCGGCTTTAGTGATGACATGTCCGAACTCCCCTTTCAACTCCACTTCTGCTAATGGCAAACAAATGGGAGCTTTATCCAAAGGTTGTTGCACCCAGATATTTTCACCTGTAAGCATTTCTGGCTTGATTCGATTCCGACACACCACATCAATACTTGATCCAGTATCACGAAGGATTGGCATCTTGAATCCATTCACTTCCCCAATGTAGGTGTATGGTAACATCGATTCATCATCTTCCACTCCAATAATGCGATTGAGGTTGGAAGAGTTCTCTTGTCCTTTTTTCATCAAGGGACAATTTGGTCGCAAATGTTCAGTAGAATCACATCGGTAGCAACGCGGTTTCTTGCGCCTTTCGAAGATTTCAGGTGATCTGGTCGTCTTCTCTGTTTCAAGTTTTTCTACCTTTGCTTCTCTGAATTGCGTTTTCGGCTCCCCGTTAAACTTGTTTTTCCAGTACGGGACCGCTTTATTTCCAGAGGAAAAATCCTTTTTTTTCAGGAGTCTTCGAACACTATCAAATTCGTCCAACTTCTCAGCAAGGTTCTCTGGACATTTGAATTGCGCCCATTCGTCAATGAAATGTTCTCTTGACTCTGCAGGGACCCTCCTCTTCATTTGATCCGTAATGATGAGATCACACAATTGCTCGAAAGAACTTACTTCCATACCCTGGATCCATTCCCGGAAGTAATTCTTAATTTCATAGAGAAAATCTTTCCACGAGCCATCAACACTCTTGCTGTGTTGACTAAATAACTGACGAAACTTTTCTGGTGTCAATTTGTACCTCTTGAGTAAAACCTTTTTTACTTCATGATAATCATTTGACACCTCCTCAGTTTCACGAGCAATGAGTTGTGCCATTTCGTTAGGAAGCAACCCAATCAACTGAGTTACCCACAACTGCTCCGAGAGTTCAGCTCTTTTTGCTTGACGCTCAAAAAGAACAAGGTATAGACTGATGTCTCCATTCTTTGAATCGAATTTCTGCATCAGTTGATGAAATTCCAACCTGGGTTTTGATGTATTCAATGGTGTTCCACTTCTATTTTCCAATTCTAACTTCATCTTTTGAAGCTCAAACTGTCGCTCTTGTTCCAATCTTTCTTGTTGCCTTTTTTCTTCCCTTTCTTCCTGTTCCTGAGTTTGTAGTCTTTCTGACACGATGGTCTGTAATAGATTCTTAACAAAAGCCTCTTCAAAATTTTCATGACCCTGAATAGCTTTCTTCAAGTCAATAACTGTGGTAGAAGATTCAACTGTAATATTTAACTCAGATGCTAACACCTGTAAATCTACTTTACGAGCTGAACCTAAAAACGCCATTTTTCCTGAAAACGCTTTTACCGAAATTTTAATTTCCGAAATTATTTTATTTACTACGATAAATTCTTGAGAAGGACCCACACTCTTGTAAACTCAAAAGCATAAATAAAATTAAATTTGATCAACTTTATTTTCAAAGAACATAAAAAAAACTATTTTTTTATTACACAACAACAATTTAAAATCAAATTTAAAATAATCTTTATTATATAAAAATATCATATACCTTCTCATTTAATTTAACTGAACAGGAAAATGCCATCTACACATATAAATTATTCAACCAAAAAAAAATCTATTAATAAAGCGCATTAGCATTACATTCAATCGCTCAAAATAAAATACCACATAATAAAAAAGAAGTTTCTTTTTTTCGAACCCACATCAAGAAAAAAAAATCATACGCTCAATCTAAAAAGCAACAACCAAAACAAATATAAAAAGAATCCAATAAAAAAAAATCAAAACATAAATTCTCTTTATTGCAAAAGTCTTTCGAATAGAATCTCGAATCACACTCCTTGTCAAAACACCAAATCTCCGCTGAAATAAATTCAAGGTTACGTAATTCAACCTTCCCCAATAGATGACTCATCTACTATTTCGCGCCAAAACGAACAGCGGCGCCACAGGATCTGAAAACCCTTTCGATTCAACAAAGAAAGCAAAACTTCTTTCTTTCATACAATAATTAGATCAATTTTCAACAGAGTCAAATCGTAAATATAAATCTACACAATTCTAAAAATACTGTATATTTTTGCGCAAATCATACCATATATTTTTTTCCAGAATTTTTATATCAACACACTCTAAATGATCAATAATTATACACATGAATAAGATTCATTTTATAAACCCATTTTCTTTTATGCAAACTTTCATTAACCAGACAGATTAATATGAACTTAAGAGTTCCAAAATTTTTTGCACTACAGAAAAAGAAAATAATTGCTAATTTCAAGTCAATTTGTGTTTCAATGATTTGTTAACAACAGTATCCAGCACTTATTATAGAATATCGACAAATTTTCAAATATATAAACGAGACATATATCAAACCGAAAATTATACAGCCAAATTCCAATGCTACTGTTAAAATCAAAATATGCAAGACGCATTCATACACAAATGTTAACTTTGACTAGGGAATCACAGTTTTACTTAAAACCCAAAGTAATTTAATAATGTATTATCTAGAAGCCTTGGGCACACATTTATTTCTGAAACTTTTTTTCAAATAAACATAAAATGCCCACCAAACTTCAAAGAAAATTCAAGATTGCACTAATCACTTTATTTTAAAACAATAAAACTGATCCCAAAAACAAACTGGCAAAGCACTCACCTCACCATTTCGCGTTTCTGTCGCGACTGGAACCTGCTGACTGCGGATTCCTTCATATTTTCGAGAAGACCTCGAATCTTTAGACCTTTTGGGACACTTCTCTCCCGAAGTTGACGTATCCGGACATCATTTTAGAAGAGAAACACTCCACATGACGTCACCTTGCCGGACACGGGATCCTGTTACTGAGAACTGCTGGCCGTCGAGTCGCTGGGTCGAATCATTCCGTCGGCTGCCACCATTTAATGTACTCCTGTGGCGTCTTCTTCACATATACCTGTGGGTCAGGACTGGAACAAAGTGTTCGCTGGAAGACTACGTACACCACCTTCATACACAATCAAACTTCCGTTTAAAACAAATTGAAAGACTCAAACTTGAAGTTTTAAAATATTTAATTAAAGTTAAATTTTTAGATTTACAACAAAACATAATATTTAAGTTACAGATTAATTACAATTAATACAAAGAAAACAGAAAGGACTCCTAAACAGACAGGTCCCATCTAAACGACAATCATGTCATTGCAGCTCAGTGTCCTACGGGTCTCTGCCGTTTCTTTTTTCAGAGGTATGACAAGGACTGTCAATACTTAACGCAATAAGCTGGTGGCTCCATCTAGTGTCACTATATAGAAATAGTAGTTCTGATGATGGAAGAGATAAGAGAGTTCTTGGGACGGTACAACGGATCAAAACGGATCTATATTTCATCGCGTTTATCATTTTTTACTATGAAATGTAACTTATATTTTTAGAATACAAACTAAAAAAAAATCAAAGTATGTAATTCCAATATATATATCGAAACTCTATACTTTGGTGGTCAAAGAGACAGCACTTTATATATTATAAAACTTTTTCTAGCCCATCCCATCTTCCAAGAGTAAGGGAACACATTTTCAAAAGTGCACCTGCAAGTTTATAACACATACTTTTGAAAAAAATCCTAATAGTAGTTTGGTTCTATTTTCTTCTTTTTGTAAAGAATATTGTGAATCCCCATTTTCCAACACTATCCAGGACATCAATTTTTCCCTTTATTGAAAAGTACTGCATTCGAATTTTCTACAAGCTTATAACATCCGTTCGTTTTCTAGTATAGATTTTATTTTCCATCTTGTTATTCTCAAATTTTAACACGAGCTTACTTTTTCAAAGTCAATCTTTCATTCTAAGAGATTTATAAAATGTTTAGTTATTTGGGTGCAATAGTTTTACAAATAACGTGAACATAGTGTTCTCCAGCACTACAAAGTTACACTTTCAAAATCTTTATTTATATGTTTTTGAAAGGTGTTTCTATTCTTGCATACACAAAAAATTCATAAAATATTAATAAAATGGATCAAATAATAAAATGTAAACATTTCTTTTGAAAAATGTCTTTTGTTAAAATATTTATTTGATTAAAATACGTACGTTTTTATAAAAATATAATTATGGAATTGATATTCAATTATTTTCGTGTATATTGTATTTGCTTTTGATGTATTTTACCTTATACATTTAATTAAAATCGGTGTTATGCGTGTGTTTCAGGAAGGTATTAGTTTCTGATTATAAACAAAATAAGTATTTAAGTAAATAACTAATGATTATAAGTAAATAACTAATGAATACAAGTAAATAACTAATGATTATAAGTAAATAACTAATGAATAAAAGTAAATAACTAATGAATACAAGTAAATAACTAATGAATATTATTAAATAACGAAAGTAAATAACTAATTAAGAAGTACATAAGTAAATAACTAATGAACATAAGCATTTAAGTAAATAACTAATAAATATTAGTTTGTAAGGCTATCAAAATGTATAAATGAATAATAAAAAACTGATGAACCTATTTCTAAATTAACGAATGTATTTTCTAAAATTTAAAAACTTTTAGAAAGTAATAAAGCCATTATTAATTCCTTAAAGATAGAAGTTTAGAGTATGAGTAAAAAAATAAAACAAATGACGCACTATGGAAATTTGTAACTAATGGCATTACAAAAAAAAATTACAAGTTATTAGAAGCTAATGAAATCATTATCAATTCCGTAAATGTATTACTTACTAATGACTTATTATTAACGATTAACAAACCATTAGAAACTAATGAACCTTTAGAAATAATCTGAATCTATTGGTAGTATAAATTTATAATAACATTATTAATAAATAACAAACCATTGTAAACTAAAGAACCTATTATAAATTTCATAAAGGTACTATTTTATAATGTCATTACTAATCATTAAAAAATAATTTAAAACAGATGAATCCATTAGTACACATTCATGAAAATTTAAGGGGACTTAGTACCCTTTGATTTGAGAAAATCGATGAAAATATCAATTTTTCTTTTTTGTTGCTTAAAATATGCTTTTATACCTAAAGTTAATTATTACAAAGTTTTGAAACTTGATAATTATAAATGTAATAAAAAATTTAATAAATAAACGTAATTTCTAATGATTGTCAAGTGATGTATTAAATTACATTTATACAAATATAAATATCGACGACCAACAAGAGTCTCAGCTAAAATCCCAAAAAGGTTGGTACTTTTAATGAATTAATAATAAAGAAAACGTAATAAATATTAGCTCAAGAGCAAGATTTTCAACCTATTTCACATTTATCATTCACGTATCTATAGTTTTTGTTAGTTAAATAATAATAAATATTTAAAACTTCTTCTTACATTATCTACGTTCAAAACAGGCATTTTCGAAATAAAATATAAATTCCATAAATACTGATTCGCTTAAACTTCGTATTGAACGCATACTGTGTACATAACAAATTTAAAACGTCGAAAACTATTGGATCTTTGAATTTACGAAAGTGTTGAATTCGTAAAATATATTCCATATTTTCGAAAAACTGATTATGAGTGACTTATTTAAAAATAAATAAAAATAAGAATGTTGAATCTACATAAATTCCAGCTTCTTTAAAGCGCTTTTACAGTTTGGGGTTGTGTATGGTAAAAAAATATTTCAAATAGCAGTTCTATATTTCAAAACTGAATTTAATATTTTTTCTGATAAAAAGTAAATAGTAAAGTAAAGCATATACTCTCAATTAGTCTATTGGGATTATTTTTGTTTTATTTTTGCTTAAAGACATTATTACTTTTATCATCATATTATATAATAATTACTTAAAATTCAATGTACAAATTAAAAATCATATGCCAACAGAAAATAATCATATATTATTTCATTAGTAAAGATCCCTTTCGTGGGTCTGACATACATTCAGATCTTAACATGTGAGGTATTAAAAAAGGGAATTTCCCGAAGCAGTGACGAATCGTACTTTTGCCTCATGAATATTAACGTGTTTTTTTAAGTGCTTTTTAAAATAATTAGTTTCCCAGCAGGTTTTAAACGAGCCGGTATTAGTGCTGCCATCTATTTGGGTAAAAATCCTTGAACGGAGTGTCACATATGAATAGTTTAGTTACAACGAATGTGTGTGTAAAGGGAGGGGAATAGGGGTGTTCTTGCAATAATTATCACAAGGGCATCTAGTAATAATATAATTAATGCATCAATAGATGAATATATATATATATATATATATATATATATATATATATATATATATATATATATATATATATATATATATATATATATATATATATATATATATATATATATATATATATATATATATATATATATATATATATATATATATATATATATATCAGACACATTTAAATATATAAAAAGAAATTCCATCAGAATAGCGTTAAATTGCGTCAAATAAGGAACTACCAATGCAATGGAACTTCATCTTAAAAAAATGTAAGTTTTGATTCCTTCTTCTGAACAAATACGTCAAGTTAATCAGTATAATATCAAATTAATTAAATACCGAAAGTATTTTTGTAAAGGAAGCTTAACAGAAAATGTTTAGTATTTTTCATCTTGTCGGGATATTGAATATCCGGTATGGATGCTTCCTTCAGCATCAATTATATTCACTTCCTGTGTACACAATCAATTAATTAAATAAAATTAGTTAATATTGATCGATGTTTTCGAGAATAGTAAGATTTCAGAAGACATGGACACTTTCAATCTTCGTTTATCATTGCGTAATAATTCTGCAACGTGAAATGCAAAATATCCATTACTTAATTACTTATTTATATTAAAGAAATTAACGTCTGAACTCTTTGGATATGCGTCATTTTAAATTGCGTGATAGAAATTGACAGTAGATTTTTACAGTGTTAAATATTTCTGTGTAAATTAGGCTAACCACACACTACCAATAATTAGATTCTAAATTTCAATCAACTGACCAAATAAAAAGTCACACGCCAACTGCTATTGAAATATTGAGTTGTATTCAATTGAAGATTGTCAGGTCTCATAAGCGTCAATCTGAAGAAGAAGAAAAGTTGCCAAAATAATAAGACTACAACACTAAATCCAACACACATTCCAAATTGCCAAGTTTTTTCATTTATTTGCCAATGATGTTAGCTTGGAAGAAAGCGAAAAGATATTTTGTGGAATAAAAAGTTTGTTTTCCAGTAAGGTTTTTCAATTATGAGTTACCAAACAGTTCAGTTGGACGTGGCGTTATCCATTAGTTTGCTCGACTAGCTTTACCATTATTATAAATTTATTTTTGTGAAATAAATGTATTTTTATATTTACCAATGATTATTTAGATTATAATAATAAAATTAATTGAATTAACATTAAGTTAAACATTAACATTAAGTTAGTTAAATAAGTTACCCATGTTTGTTGTTGTAAAGAAAACAATAGGTTTATCATTTCGAACAGTATACAGAATATATATATATATATATATATATATATATATATATATATATATATATATATATATATATATACAGAGAGAGAGAGGGGGGGGGGACACTTTGGCATGTATCTTTCATAATTTTGAAATTTATATTCTTGATAATAACGTTTTTATAATATTGGTTTTGGTATGATTTCTAATATTTTAAATTCCATTGTACTATGACACCACCTGTTATTGAACTAAACTTTATTTTACTAAACTTTCGTTTGTATAGGGATAGTAAAAATCTGTTTTCCCATGTTATTGTAATTCTTGATAATTAAAGTTTTGAATTGCTTTCCTCAAGTGTAATAAATTAAAATTTTAAGATGTTTTTTTGTATTTCGAGACCTGAAAATTAATTTATGACATTGAAATTGTGCATACGCTTCTTAATTTATTCCGCAAAACGTATAAAATTCAAGCCTTATTAAATGTGTAACGAATTTTTTTTACCGGGTGAATTCTAGTGGAAACATTTTACATAAATTTATCTTTAAAGAAAAAAGAAATTCTTTTAACTGGTCTTCGATAATTTTTGAGTTACAATGACAAGAAAAAGTTTTATTCACAAAAATATACATATAAAAGCAAATACCATATGTCAAGGAATTTTCTTTAATCTGTCTTTGGTTCTATTACTTTGTAGCTCCAAATATTGCTTTCAAGCGGAAATATTTTCAACACGTATGAAGAAGTAAATATATATTTTAGTTTCTTATGTTTTCCTATGTTATGCATGACAAAAATATATTTGGTATGTAAGAGTAAAATTAATTAAAAAGGGATTTTTTCTCCCTTTTTTGATTCAGGAAGCATTGCGTTCAAAGTAAGAGGGAAAATATAGTATTTTTAATCAAGACTGTCGGATGTGAATTTTCTCTTTTATTTGCTGGACGAGTGTTCCAAAAAATATTAAACAAAGATTTTTTTCGAATAATAGGAAGATACATTGGACGAGGGCAGTTGTAATACAGATTAAAAAGCAGCACAAAACTTTCTAAAAAATTACAATGATCCTAATCGAAAAAAAATTGTGTGTTTTTAAGAAGATAAACTAAGCAACCTTTAGGGCAAATCTTAAAACAGTTTAATTAAAAACTGCATTTATATGAGTTAGTTTTAAATATTATGAATTAATTTAATCTTCTAGTTTCGTTAGGAATAATAACAAAATTATTCACAATTTTAATCTAAAAAAACTTCTATTGTAGTTAATATTTTTATTTTAAAGAAAAAATTCTTGATTAATATTATGCATTTATACGATTATAGTTGTTTAAAAGTATTCAATCCAAAATTAATATATTTTTTAAATGAAATCAAGCTAATTTCTTTCAAAAGTTTTATTCTTAAACATAACACATTTTAATCGATTATTTAGAATATCATTATTTAAAAAATAATAATTTGCTTAGTTGACATAGTTTAATTTACGTTGTTTGATCCCGAAAATATCCTAAGACAGACCACAATCTAAAAATCTACTTAATGAACGAATGTTTAAGTAAATGTCGAAGATCAAAACTGGCTGTCTTCCGATCACAAGATCGTCAATGCGGTTGGCTTAACCCAGCGCCAGTGCATCTGTCTCACATTTCTGGTATGTGTGCGAATCTCAACATGTGTGTAGCGATCTGGCATTTATAAAGTTACCAGATTCGTTTTCCAAAAATAATCCGCTGTGTATGTGGGACTAGTGCACGTTCAATCCATCGTGGTTAAGACGTCTTTTCCTACTTCGTGGAATTCCATCTAAGGCGTTGCCCTCGTCATATGATCATAAATCAAAATTTATGGGCACTATTCTCGGGTCTTTCCCTCGGGAATAGATCTCGAAACGTCGTCAATACTTTATTGTGTACTCTAGTGCGACGTTAATCCAACCATTTAAATAACTGGTATTTCTGAGTATTATTTATTAACTATTATTAATATATATTTTATAACTATTATTAATATATATTTTATAACTATTATTAATATATATTTTATAACTATTATTAATATATACTTTATAACTATTTTTAATATATATATATTTTATAACTATTATTAATATATTTTATAATTATTATTAATATATATTTTATAACTATTATTAATATATATTTTATAATTACTATTAATATATATTTTATAACTATTATTAATATATATTTTATAACTATTATTAATATATATTTTATAACTATTATTAATATATATTTTATAACTATTATAAAATATATTTTATAACTATTATTAATATATATTTTATAAATATTATTAATATATATTTTATAACTATTACTAATATATAATTTATAACTATTATTTATATTAAGATAATAAATTAATATATAACATATTTAATTTTAAAGCCTTATTTATTAAAATAAAAAAAAACATAAATATTTTTTAACGTGTAATATGCTTAAAATTTAAACTCTCAGTGAAAAAAATAATTGTACAAACTATTTATTAAGATTAACCGAGCGGAGATTTAACAATTTATCACACTTGAGTCAATGGATGAAGATTGTTATGTAACGCCTTTCAGTGCAATAAGACCATTTTGCCGGTTCATCAAAAAACGCAAGCAGATAATTGTGTCCAGAGGCGATTTTCAACGAAGCTTTTCATTCAGACTAGTCATCATTTTCTTGATGATTTAATACTTGTAAGAGGGGAGCAGCAGGGGTAGAGTTTCCTCTTTTATACTAATTTGAATTTCAAACAGTAACATACTTTAAACAAATCTTTGCCTTAATCCAGCGCTGATGCGCTTAAAAGCATCGTTATTTCTGACTTAAATTTATTCAATATGTAAATCAATATATTATATACCGAAAATGTATTACAAATATAAAATGAACTATAAGAAAAGCAAAAGCAACATAAGTGTTTGGGGCAAATTAGTTTGAAAAAAAAATGATCAAGTTTCAAAAGGATAATAAGCTTTCTTCCTAAGATGCTGTGTTTTGAACACTTTTCTTCTTTTTGCATCGTACAGTCACCCTCTTGGAAGAGAAAAGAATATTATCTTTTTTGAAACTTAAACAATTTTGAAAAAAAAATAACTTGCATTAACTTTACGTTGTTTGCGGATATATAATAATATAATGATTAGTTAACTATCTGGATTTATATATTTTGCGATTGAAATTGTTTCAAATAAAAACATATCATTATCTAACATACATAACATTTTATCCGTTTACTAGTATAATTTTTGTAAGCCAAAAAATATAAAAAATTCGTGGAGAATAAGTATAAATTTGATAATAATGCCTTAATTAGCGTTATATTGCTTGCAGACACTTTCCTAAAAGTTTATATCAATGGCTAAAAGTGCAATTGTTGTATGTCCGTCTCTTGGCCTATATGAGATATTGGTACTATTGTAAAATGGAGTCTACTTCATTCTTCAAGCTCAAACAATGTTTGCCCCTTCCAAATAAAATTTTTGTGATGCAGGTTTAAAGTTAGGCCCAAGTACGATAATCTTCTATTTTCTGGGTTTCTGAAAATTTACATACAATTGCTGAAAGTTGACATACAATGATTGTGCTTTTAGCCATTGGTATTTATTTGATTATTTTCAAATGTAATGTGTAGTCTTCTAAGCATAGTGCGTTATAAAGGGTTACACCTATTTAAAGGAGTCAGTACCCGAAAAATGAAAAAAAAATATTGGTTTAAAATAATGCTCAAATCCCCTATCGTGTTTTCCCAACGTTTTAAAATGATTGGATAAATAAAAGTTATATTAGAAACTTTTTTTTTACTTCTTATCACATGCGCCACATTCAATACTGAAATCTTTAAAAAAAATTCTCAGCTTGCAGTATTTTACACCTACACATACTTTATACGTCTACTTCAAAAGCTAAAACGCTAACAAATATGTAGGATTTTTTTACTAAAACATAAAAACTATATGTGAGAGAATTAGGGATGGAGCACACAAGAAAAATATTAAAACAATTAGTTTTAAAATGTTTAAGTATTAATTTTTTTTGAAAAAGTATGGCTGGGTTTTTACGTTTTATTTTTTATGCTAAACTAAAACACGTTTACAAAAATTCGATCCCTGAAGTCATTAAAAATCAATACTGCTTACAAAACAAAAAAATAGCCGAGAAAAAATAAAATCAGAAAACGAAGAAACTTTTTGAATATGCCTTAAATCTTCTAAGCATTTAACAAAAAAATATTTTTTGAATAAATTTGAAGTTATTTTTACAAATTTCTTGTTCTAAATTTTCTTTCATGAATAATTTAAATCTAACCATCACAAAAATATTTATTTTTTACCACAAATTGTTTGGGGTACCGATACTTCTTGAAAATAATTGGACTTCACATTCACTGTTAGGCATTCACAGTTATAAAGCATAAAATCTTAAGAAATACGTGAAGAGATAATTATATATTTAAAACCACAAAGAAATCTTTTCAAATATTTGCGGCCGGAACTTTTTTTGAACAATCAATTAAAATAATGATGTATATTGTTAAGGATTAAAATTAATTATGTATGTTTTCATTTTACTGAAACCAAATGCTAGACTTCTATATATCGCTCTCACGCTCCATGTAAATCAATAAGATAATTTTTGAATTTGCTTTGTACCCGTTAATAAGGTATTTGCATTGTAATATAAGTGATAGTTTTAAAATCAATTTCAATGAAAAATAATTAATAAAAATAATGAAATTCCCAGTTTTGTAAATTGAAGGTTGATATATTGCACATTAAAAACAGAAAATATGGTGTCAAAATAATTTTGTATCGACTTGTCTTAAGAAGATAGCGACAATTTAAAATAAAATACCACTTCACAAATAATTCTTAAAGGTTAGGAAGTATATGTATATTGTTGAGAAACAAGAGACACTTCCATAAGGAATTTTAACTAGCTGAAAGGTTTCCTAGGCCCAATGTCATGAATTTTCGTTTACTTACATATAAATAGTATCATATTATATTTACGAGTAAGTAATTATTAATAATCTAAGTAAACATTAATGTGAAATCTCACGTAAAGCAAGGACATTTACATTTAATTTAGCTTAATAACTAAATTTTATGGATAAATATATAAAGCATTTAGTACGACTTTAGTTACTGTCAATGATTTATTAAAAATGATTTTTTTATCATACCTATAACGTTTGAGTTTAGTCATTCATGTCTATGGTAGCTAACTTTAATTTTATATAGTGTTTTTCAAAATAATTAATGTTATAAGCAAACAAATATTTGAAGGGTCCATTGCTAAAAACACTGTCCCGTTTTTTTTTTTTTTTCGAAAATGATATAGCGGTGGTCGTATTGTAGCTTTCAAGGAGTACTATTACCACGTAAAGAAGTTTAAAGCAGTAAAAAAGCGATAAAGTTTAAGTTTTCTGTAGGAAAACCACTTTATATCATAAGGAAAGAAAATCTTCACTATTTAAACTAATTAACCTTTACAAACTTAATAACTAAAAAGATTATTAAAACCATATCCTAAAGATCAGTAAACTTATATACAGTAGAAATCCAATTATCCGGATCAATTGGGATTGTATCTTATCTGGATAATCGAATATCCGGACTAATTGAATAATTCAATCATAAAAGGTTATTTCTTATTGAAAAAAATATTTTTGCTTTAGTATTTAATGTAATTTAAAGACTATTAAAACCGATATCATTCACCGATAAGACACTTTTCAATTGTGGATTTTGCGGATTTTTTTAAGGCGAACTGAATCCGGATATATGGCAATCCTGTTTATTTGAAACGGATAACTGGATTTCGGATAATTGAAGTTCTACTGTATATGCAACAATATAAATTAATTTCTTGTTTTGAAGAGAAAGGAGAAAAAATAACGATTTAACGACCATGCAATTGTTTCTTTTTAACCTATGTAAAGAAATAAATATACCAGACATTTAGAAATAACTTTTTAATATAGAAAATTGAATCAAACACAGCAATTTCAAACGCATTTCTGTTAATACCATTCGATGGAACTTTCTCTTTGTTTTAGCAGCAAGAACACTGAACAAAAAGTTGAAAGACAATCCATTTAGCCGCATTTATGGATTTAGTGTATAAAAATGAAATAATAGAAATAAAACCAGGAGCAGTTGGATGAAAATTTCTACAGAAGGATAAAGCAATAAAAGGATAGAGTGAAAAAACGTTAAGTAAATGAAGAAGAAATAGTTAAAACAACTATCCATAGTTAAAACAACTATCCATAGTTAAAACAACTATCTATTTAAACCTTTAACGAATAATATCTGTAATAGTTGTATAAAATGATTTTAAACTAATATATGCCATTTAATTATTTTTAACCTTTAATATTTTAATTGTGTATTTTTATATGCAATATACTGGTTGGATACTAGTACACTCAAACCTGTTTTTGTGCGGTGGATAGGGATCGCATAAAAAAATCGCAGAAAACTTCACAAGTAGCTATAAAAAATAGTTTTCGTAACACAAAAAAAAATTATGCGGTGAATAGGGACCGCATAAAAAGAGTCTCACGTAGAAAATAACTCAAAACCTTACGAAATAACTAGGAACAGCTTTTTTAATCGAAATCAAGACACGAGACTTGACAGCTACTTGTAATCTAGCCAAACCTTTTGGAATCTGATTTAGAAAATACACATGCTAACATTTTTAAATATATTAATTACATATGTACTTATTTTACACATACAAAACTTTTCAAAACGTATAACCATTATCCTTCGTAGTCTGACAATACGCGAACTTTCTTGTGGTAAACTGGTTCAAAATCGCTTTCGTCACTTGAAGATACTACCTCGCACTCGTTTAGAGTTGACTTTTTTTCAGTTACCATGTAGTCGGTGATCAGTTTTTGCAACGACTGTTGTTTCACTAGACGCTTGTATATGTCTCGATGTTCAGATAATCAATTATGTTCCAATTTGATTGAAATTTTCATATACCACACACAAAAAATCGCATAAATAAAAAATCGCACAAAAAATGACCGCACAAAAACAGGTTTGAATGTATTGCAAAGGATTTGATAAATGGATTTGACGTTAAAGAATACGTTTTTCCTAATCAAACTATAATAAAAAATCTTTAATTTTTTTGTTTTCTTATACTCGAAATATGAAGTAAATGTTTACTTAAGAAGACGTAATGCATTTTTTTAAATTTATGTTACAAATACAGTAGAACTAAAAAAGAACTTTGCTTTAGTATGTAATGAAAATTAATGACTTAAATCAACATCATTCACATATAAGAAACTTTTTTAAGTGTCGATTTTACTAATTTCTTTTTTTCATTCTCATCCGGATCCGGATAATTGGAAATCCACTTTGTTTGTTCAGGGTAATTGGTGTTCTCCTGTAATATTAAAAATTTATATTTTTTAATGTACAATGTAGTGTAATAAATTAAAAATAAAATTTTATATTGTACAATCGCAAGAAACGTTACACATCGTATAGAATGAACGAAAATACAACTTAGATAACCTTTTGTCTAACCAATATTTATTCTCACGTTTATACAATAAAATAGCTTTACTTTAATCTAATAAAAATTGCAAGATAAAATATGTGCAATAATGTTATTTGTTTCGTCAATTTATGTAACCAATATACTATTTGCATATTTACATACTTATCGATCGTTTTGGAGTAGTTAAGAATATCGGACTATAATTCCGAAGGTTTCAAACCAAACACATTAATTCTCCACTTCGAAATGCAATACAGCGATTTATTTTCCTAACCCACAAAACATAAAGACGAATAATGAATTGTTATCATTAATATTAAATATTAATTAAATATTATTGGCGTGTATACGGGACGGGTGCAAGATAAATCTGATCGGGGTCCAAAGTCCCGACGTCTACTGAAGGCGTTGGGTGCCAGTTCAGGTGTTTCCTCCGCATCTGAGCATGGTTAAGAAATACGAGGCATCGTTCTCGGTTCTTTCCTTCGCGATAGGTTCCAAACAGTCGTCAATTTCTCACTGTCCAGCTCTAGTGCGACGTTAATTAACCAAACCAAACTTTATTTTTTCCAAATTCACCATTCACTGGCCATGACCCCTCGATTAGAACTGAAGTTATACCGGTTAAAGCTTCGAGCATGGATCCCTCATAGTAGAGAAATCATAAGGATATAATCTCGCTAACATCAAAGTGAGGCCAACCTGTACTTCATGAAGTAACACAGTTACTACTATTTCCAAATCACAAGTCAATCGCAAAAGTTTTTTCATTCATAAATTTTTAAAGGAGTCACGTGTCTGGTGCCATCAGGTCTGAGATATTTGCAACACGATGATGACGTCATATTCGCTCTACTACAGTTCATTCATGCTCGAAGGGTTAAAGCAAATGCCTACAATGTGATTATTTTCCCTCATCATACGGTACAAAGGTCATAGGGGAAGTGGATAAGTAGTCGACATGATTGAATGGGCTTACCTTCCTCCACACGATAATATGTCGTTTTATCTCTATTGTCTGATTCCCACATAGGGATCAACACTTTTCGCGTGAGGAAAAAAAAATTCTAAAAAAAAAAATCTAAAAAAAAAATACCTTTAGAATTATAAAAAAGAAGAAGGAAATAGCCTAACGTCAGTTTTTAAATGAAAACCGGGAAATGTGACACAAACCACATTTTATACATCCCGGATTTTCCTGCCGAATATAATCCCAGTTTATTACTGTTATTTCCAGAGAAGGAAAGTGTGTGCTTTACGGTGGGGATTTCGGAAGTTCCATCCTCATTTAGCGCTTTCTCATAAATGTCAACACCGCTTATGGGAAAGATTTCCGTCTTTTCCGTGTAAAACCCTGCGGATTTTATGCTTGATGTCTGGAGATTGGTTTCTTGCAGAAATTGAAACTAAAACCGCAAAGATATACTTTTTTTTATGTTTGTCTTTCCATTTAATTCCCAATATGGATGTAGTTGTGGTATTATAACTTTCATTATCTTCAATTAAAACGCAGAAAAATATATCGGTTAAATGTCAGTGTTAAATGTTCGGTAAGCACAGTTCTAGTATCGTTTCTAGAAATATCTAAACCACACACCATTAAAAATAGGTACTGAAAAATAAGTAAAATGTATTCATTTCTCAGTGCATTCGATGCTTATCATAGCTCCGTATAAATAAGTTTCATTTTTGAAAAAGACATGTACTCAAAAATGAGTACAATGAGTAAAAATGAATATATAGAGCAGTTGCTTGCCTTCATAGGGTACCTTTCTAAATCACTTTTAATAAATATCAACAATTAAAAAAAAGACTTACCAGGAATCGAACTCAGATCGTCATGCACCGCTGCCCACTGTATTATCCGTAGTACTACCAAGGCGACGTGAATAAGTTGTAAACAGAAGTCAAGTTAAAAATGTGTATCAGGAGAATGGGAAGTAAGATAATTGAATTGTAATAACTCAGTTTCCTTTTAAGCAATCGACATCAAATAATGTGAAAACCCATCTTCTGATCAACTATTTTTAAGTTTGTCAGGTCGCATTGTTAAGATGGCTTGAGCAAAAGCTGAGATTAGCAATATTAAATAACACTGCTGATTTTTGAGGAGAAAGTACTATTACTTAAATTTGAATACGTTATCGCTCATTTTCGATGGAATTGTACTCAAATAGAAACGAGTAGGTTCAGGTACTCGTTTTCAGCACCTTTCAGCACAGTGGGATGTATAAATGGACATTTTTAACTATCTGGTCTGTTATTTTGTCGTCTACAAAGTGTTCTAAACTTATACTGTTTAAATTATGATAATCCTTACTTAGTACACTTTTACTTTTTAAATATGCAAACAAGTTGTCAGGCACATATACTATACAGCATTTTATAACAAATTGAAAGGCCGTAATAACCAAATGCTCAAACAAATTTGACTTGGGGCTGGAAGTTCATAGCGCATAGAAGAAGTTGATGCACTTTAAATCTGGTATGACTCATATGCTCTCAATTGTACAAATTGAGAAAGTGGATTGCAGAGAATATTTTTAACTCGTCATCTTGACTATGTTCAAAACATCTTCTAACTACTTTTTCTCGTTTCTCATCATCTATAAATATATTTTAATATGTGTTTATATGCAATTAAAAACATTTATTTCTAGAAAATAAATAAGTAAAGTAAATAATCTTTAAATACTATCTATAAAAAATTAACTATTTTCACCTCTTATTCCATAGAAAATTTGTTACTTCTTTTCAATTTCCAAAGAATTTGATATTTTTAAAATTCTAGATTGTATTTATAAAATTATTTAAGAAAGTTATAAAATACAAAAACAAAAAAACAATAATTTTTATGATTTAATAATACCCGAAAATACATTTTTAAAAATATTCAAAAATAAGGTATTGAATAGTTTCTTATACTTTAAAGTAAAACCTTTAAAATAACATAAAACATTTCTAAAGGTTAATCGCATAACAACTTACTCAATGGATTGCATATTTCTTCCCAATCACGTAATATTGAAAATTCTTTATTTTATTCCCAAATGTATACAATAAAAAATATACTTTTTATCCAGATAATTTATTTGAATTTAAAATACCAAGCAAATTCTCTGAAATATAGAGGAAATGTATTTTCCCTTTCCACCAAAAAAACTAATTTTTTTTATATAAACCAAAATAATAATTTTCCTAAAAAATCTAATTATAGAATACATTTAAAAATACCTTTTTATTGATGATTCTAAAAAGGATTTCTAGTTAAAATATAAAATGCAATTTGTTACATAAAATATTGTCTTTCATTTGTAATGTTATTTAAAGTAACTCCTCTATATGCTAACAATCGCTTTATTATTAGTAATGCACGTTTTAATATTTTATAGTTAATAATAATTATTTTAAAATTTGTTGTAATGGATTTTTTTTATTTGTAAATGAATTTAACAATATGTAAAATTTAAAAAAGGTTTTAAATATGTTTTAATCATCTAAGTTGTTTGGAAGTTATATTATAACCATAATATAATCCAGTTAATTATTCCACTTAAGGTCATGGGTATCCAGGGATCTCCATATTTCCATCAATGCTCCAAATTTTTGAATTCTTAAATATACTACAATCTAGAATATTTTTCAAATCTAATAATTAACATTCATTTTTTTTGCTATTTATAAAAAGGCATATACATGAAAAAAATTTAAACCACAATCAGTGAAAACAACTTTGCAAATTCAAAAATCGCTTGAGATTCAATGGGTCAAAAATAATTAAACCAAGAAACTTGTTAAATTTAATTCAATTCAAATTTCAAAAATGTTAAATTTACTTCTAAATTGATACAATTACTTTTTTCAAAATTGAATTTAGTAACTTACAATATTTTTACTTTACAATATTTTAAAGACTAATAATTTAAGGAAGAACTTAAAAGCTAATTATTTTCAATTATTTTTTTTAATATATAAAAAGGCATATACATGAAAAATTGTTAAACCACAATCAGTGAAAACAACTTTGCAAATGTAAAAATCTCTTGAGCGTCAATGGGTCAAAAATAATTAAACTAAAAAACTTGTTTTTTTATGTTAAATTTAGTTTTAAATTGATACAATCGAATTTTTAATTTCCCAACTTAAATTAAGTAACTTACAATATTTTAAAAGTATAATAATTTGAGGAAGAACTTAAAAGCTAATTATTATTTTCAATTTTTTTTAATATATAAAAATGCCTACACGTGAAACGTTATTAAACCACAAGTAGTGAAAACAACTTTGGAAATATAAAAATCACTTTAGTGTCAATGGGTCAAAAATAATTAAACTAAAAAACTTGTTTATTATGTTGAATTTACTTCTAAATTGATATAATTGTCTTTTGAATTGCCCTACTTGAATTTAGAAGCAATGGCCATTAAATAAAATAGGATTAATTACTGTCTTTTTACACACTTTAAGTGGTTGTAAAAAATCGCAGAACAACATAAACCAACTCTAATGAATGTCTTCTTTATTAACTAAATTAAGTATTCTATTTTGATGAACGCTTGGGAAACATTTACTTACTTTCTTTATTTTAGGTAAACAGTTTCTTCTTGTAAATTTATAAGAAAACAAATTGATTAGGTAAATAAACTTAGTGAAACGGCTACGCTTAAAATTGAGTTATAAAAATAAAGAAATCTTATTTTAATTAAAAAAGTAATATTACTAGAAATATATTTAAAAACTCAAATATTTTTATGAGAAACATATTTTTAAAAATTTAAGATTTTTCTATGAAAGCAAAGTATATTTTTAGTCACACATACTTTATGAAAGAAACACGGAGAACTCTATATTTTTCATAAAATAAATAAATTTGCAGTGACATTTGGCATATGCTTTTAATATTTCCAGAGAAAACTCAAAAGTATATTGACAGGGAGTTTTTGTTTATATTCTTAGCAACAACAAGTGCTGTTCAAGTCAAAAGAAAATATATTTTATTTTAAATATATTCATTTGTATAATATTTAGTAAATGTCCAATAATTATTATTGGAATAACGTAATGTGAGCTCAAATTCTTAAATTAAAATTATTTGAATAGTATTTCCTCACAATATATTTCAAGAGGGCAACATTTAATACCCAAATAATGTTGGAATTCTTTACAGAAAACGTTGATTAAAAATTCAAATTTTATTTATTCTGTAAAATAGACATAAAAAATTTATTTATCTTAAATTGAATTAAGTAAAAATATATTAGATGAAAAAATAATACAGCGAATTAAATATGTTCTATCTATATAAATACTCTTTTTACAAGTAAATATTGAATTATTAAATCTTAAAAAAACTTTAATGCATTTTTTACCAAATTTTCATTAGCTTTTCCCAAAAATATAAAATTTATTAAACATTCCCTGCTGTATATAGGATGCATCGTGAAAATTGTGCGAGTTTAGTTGTAGCACAATTACACTAATGCACATATATATGCTTTAGAATGCACATTTATCTCCATTAAATTATGTTGATCAAAAATATTTTTTTAGTTATATCTATTGCCTCTAATTCTAGCAATAACGGAGAAAAATTTTATAAACCATGGTTTATACAAGTTCCACTTTAGATTTCTTAGCCAATACAAATATTTCCACTCGTAAAGCAACACATGTTTATTACACTTGTGACGTGTTGGAATTTTTTGTTGTTGCTATTGTGATAGAGTAAACACTGTTTACTTTAAGTGGAATTTGGGGTCTGCTGCTCGTCAAAAATAAATGCTTTTAGCGTAATCTGTGAGCGCGGTTTGATTGTAGTTTTACTGCGTTATTTCTGTCCATTCTTGATTCGTGTATATCTATGAGTCTTTATGAAATCTATGCTGTGTATTGTGAGATATTTGAAGTTAATCTTAGGTTTAATTTGTCGGTTTCGGTGGTTTTTGTATTTGAGAATGGCCATGTGTTACTTAATTAAATTTAAACACGAAAACATGAAATTTAGTTGTTTTGACAGTTAGAGAGAAAAAAACTTCAATGTGAACCATAAATACTTCCAGTAATAATATAATAACAGTAAACATTCATGTTTTAATAAGGTTCTATTGACACGTAATATTTTATACAAAATCATTGTATAGTTGTTGCATTATATAAGAATATTGATTTTTTATATTTGAGATTTCATCATGAGAGTCTAACACGATTCCTTTCCACCAAATCTTATTTATAATTACAGGATTTTTATATTTTGTGTACTATTAAATTAAAAAAATTATTTTAAACTAAATAATTTATTAATTAATTTTTTTCATTAATAATTTTTGTTACAATAACATTTTTAATTAATCTAGTCTAGAAATAATAAGTTTTAATTACATTTCAAATTAATTTTTACAACTGCTTAGATTGATTTTTATATCAGTTACTTTTAAAATAGTTTTTTTAGTATAAAAATATAATTTTTGCCTCTTAGAATATCATATAATTGCATTGTTTTTGCTCTTCAGAAGGATCTAGTAACCAGGGAGATTATTTACATATAATCTCGTTAATTAAAACTCCAATCAAGCAGTTGCGTTAAAAAAAACAAAGATAATTAACTGAGGATATATTTACGGAAGATTATTGAAATGAAAATTTAGTTTTTCTAACTTGCATTGCAGAAGTGATAATCCTACGATTTGGATCCTTTTTAAAAAAGATTTATTTCAGGCACAGCGAATCAAATATATTATTAGCTGTAAGTAATCTGGTATCCATACAAGTTATCCATTAAAAATGTTTAGCCGATTTTTTTTTGTAATATAAAAGTTTATCGTATAATATTTACATATACAATATACATAAATTATCTGTTAAATAATAATAATAATAATAATCTAATAAAATAACTTCAATAACCATGCATTTTCCAAACGCTCAGAAATATGAAAATA
This sequence comes from Troglohyphantes excavatus, assembly GCA_963932185.1. Lineage (NCBI taxonomy): Eukaryota > Metazoa > Arthropoda > Arachnida > Araneae > Linyphiidae > Troglohyphantes > Troglohyphantes excavatus. The sequence continues at coordinate 47,949,797 of OZ010675.1, forward strand.
ATCATTTATCATATTAACATATAAAAATAGTCACCCTAATTAATAAGCACCCTAAATTAAAGTTGACATTTGCAAAATCTAATAATCATTTTAATGAAAATTCACTAAATAAAGAACTCACACCCTTTCTGTTTGCATGAGCCATCTATTGATGTTTTAAACTTATTTATCACGAATTAAATAACTTCACTCCACTTCTATATACTTTAAAAGTTATAAAATCGATACGAACACAGTGCTGAACAAAAATAGGCAGCTTACTTCGTCTCGTATTGGTTATAGAAGTATGTACGCTCCAACACATGTCTCATTTCCAATTTACTTCGCTCTCTCGGATCAATTGATTTTTACGCTCGGTTTCATTCTTTATGCAAGAACATACAAGCGGGTCGGCTGTCAAGTGATATAAGTCCAAAAACATAGTTTCGAGATAAGAGAATTAAAAGTTTTCAAATCGCATTGGCTGTAATGTTAAGTGGAATGACATTCAACCCATTTTTAGACATTTAATTAAGCTTTGAGCCACACCACTTGGGGCAAATGATAGATGTATCTGCCTAGTCATGGAAAATTATGTTACTACATTTTCGGAAATTTGTGACTTATTCCACTTGGCAGCCAGCCCAAATTTGAGTAGTTTCTAGATTGAATAACACTTCTGGGAATGCGGATCTCTCCCTAAATTCAGCCGTTTGGATATTTTTGTCTATTAGCTTTTCAAGAGACGGGGAATTTGTATTAGAGAAACGTAAATTTCGCTATCTGGGAAATGAAAAACTGGAGTGATGTGTCCTTCCATAGCAATAATAAAGTGCAGAGCTGAAGAATAAATTCGGAGAAAATGTCATCGATTCTGATGACGAAGAATATATTCACTACTTTATATGTAATATGCTGCTATTTCTGTTCCGATATATTTTAACATATACGTATATGATTTACGTTTACGGTGCTTCTTCTTTTTGAACGTTACTCTTCTTTGGGATTGGATATATTAATGATTTTTACCTTCATAAGATTTCTAGTTTTAATAATTTTCTCCCTAGAGTTTTGTTAATATATTGGAACTACATTGATAGCAAATCGGATGTGGTAGCTTAGTTCTGAAATGGCGTTCCACTCAGTTATGAAAGATTAGTATTGAAATTATTTGTCTACAAAACTTCATGTTATTTCTAAACTATAAAGTTGCTTCCATTGCTTAGGAGTTTAAATAGTTTAACAGTAAATGTTTTATAATTTGTAAACCTGACTTTTTTTAAAGTTATAAATAATGATAGTGAAGGGAGCTTATTTAAAATGCGAAAGCAGTTATCTCTCAAAATTTGAATGAGATTTTTCTATCAATAGGTGTTGACGATTAAATGCACGATCGTTGTATTCCCAGTTTTCTCAAAAATGAGTCCAGATTTTTCTTCCTGTACAAATATTGTATGCCAATTTCAAATAATATATTTGTAGTGCAGGTTTAAAAAACAACAAAACAGTTTTCCACCAAGCTCGATTTTTTTACGATTTTCAAAAGTTTACACAAAAGCGGACATACAAAGGTTGGGATTTTGGCCGTCGATATAACGGATTTTGCTTTTTAAACAAAAACCAGATGGTTACCCATCCAGTTGCAAAACAAGTTATCTGAAAATTCGGATTCAAATTATAAATTATTCAGTTATCTAAGAACTTTTACATTATAGTACCTCATTTTTTAAAAAAAAATATTATTGTTTTAACAATAGTTAAGTTTTGATTTCACGACTTATTCAATAAAATATTTTCTTGCAAATGGCTGTTTTTATATCTGGACTAATTATTTATTACCTAAGTCTCAAGATAGTCTAGTTAGAATAGAGGAACGCTCGAAATATTGTGAATACCCTCCTCGGCATCAGACTGATGATTCGTCGAGAAAACTACCTGACGCACGTTAAATCAATAACTACTAAATGTGGAACGAATATTCTAAACGGGTTGTACAAATTTTCAAATTAGATTATTACATAGTTAAATTCGATTTCAAATGTTCTATGGAAGTAACGTATTTTATTTTCGACACATTAAAATGAACTTCCAAACATTACGATCTGCATAAGAGTTTATGTAGTTAAGAAAATAGATTTTTTGCGTTTTCTTATGAATCACCTTAATGTGGCAAATTCAAATGTTTCCCCCTCAAATATCTATTTTGATATGTGGAAATCTGGAGAAAGTGTGCCAGAGAAATTGTTATCCTCTTTATCTGATCATGGTTTAGAATTTTAAAATTACGTGTCAGCACTTCCAGGTGATTGTTTTTGTATATATCTTGAGCCGTTACCTATGGTCCCTTTTGTATATGTAGTACGACGTCTATTCAGCCAAACATTGATTTTAAATAAAAAATCTATTTAATTTTTTTTTCTTGATTATTAATACCTAAAATACAATGTAACTTAATAGACTGTAAATACTTCTTTTCAGTTGAATGATCTGTTGATTTAATTAACGTTGCATTAAAGCTACGCAATGGATCAATGGCGATGTTGGAAATCTCCGGTCCCGAAGGAAAGACCCAGGAACTCTGTCTTGTAATTCTCAATCATGGTCAGATTGTGACGTCAACACCTGAGCTAGAAATCTAAACACATGATATTGAAGTGAGGACGATTATACCAGGACAAATTTAACCGGAACCAGTTTCCTGGTGGCAAGGAATTCAACTGGTAATCCTCCAATCACGAGCTCTCTGCACTCTAAAAGTCGAGATTCGAACCGTAATCCTCTAGTGATGAGTCCAATAATCCACCTTTTAGCCACCTGCTGATACACTTATTTCCCAGAAGACGGAAATACATTTTATTTCGAAAGTTAGCAAATTTTCCATGCTTACCAGAGTCATTTAAATAATTAAATGATGCTCCTACGACAAGTCATTTTCTGCCTAACTTTTCCTAATTATCACAATGAATGAATATCGGTAGTAAACGTACACAACAACTCCAATTAGCAAGCTCATTATGTAATTATACATATAATGAGTTATATGAATCAAACCGTGTACTTTCATTTATTTAAATACATTTTTCTATTTTCAAGTACAGTTAAGGATATGCATCTATAAATTAATAGCTTCCCACTTTTAAAAAGCCATTGGATTCGTTATTATTAAAAATTAAAGATGCTCACAAATGATTTTATAATTGCGCCATTTGTATTTTTCTAAACGATGTAACCAGTGGAAACAGCAATACCTAATTAGATGGTTGTTTACAAATGTACTCATTAAATAAACTTTCAGCTTAATATCTTTTAATTTATAATTAAACAAATGTATTTGTCTTTTTTTTAAATAGCAGGATTGAACATAAAATCGTTTTAAATTAATAGTATGGAAAAATATAAGAACAATAATTTTTTCCTGTCATGATAAAAAAAAATATATACGATAAAATTGCATAGCAATTTCAGATCCATTTTATTAGTGTATTATTTTTTATATATTAAATATGTTTTTGACGTTTATCCATTATATTGTTTTTGACTGATGATCAAGTTAAGTTAAAAGCCATTGTAAATGCAATCTGCTATTAAAATAAAAAATCATTTGCAAGTCATAGTCAAAGTGGTTATATATCAAGGGCAAAAAACTATTTTATTTGGCAATATAAAAATTCATTATATAAGAGGAAAATATAATATTTATATACATTTAATATTTATACAATGATATGGTATTCAAAAACACCACCAAATCACTTTAAAAAAAATGATGGTGGTACAGTATGATTGCTTCCACATTGGCTTCAACGAGCCCATAGAGGAGACAAGTTTTGAGGCATCCAGAAGTTACAGTTAGAGTTCAGTGCTCTCCACCCAAACTTCCCTAAACATCGGGACTTCAGAAAAATGAAATAAGGTCTAATCCTTCTAATTTTTTTTTTGTTTTAGAATTAGAATTATAGCATGCAGCAACAGTACACCTCATTCCAAACATTTTGGGTGAATTTTATTTTTTAAAAATACTACTGTATTTTTCTTTAAAAAAATAAGTAATACATTTTTCAAATAATCACACACAATGCAAACATTTCATTGGTCAAAGAAAATATGCGCTTTAATTGCTTCAAATCTAAGTGAATTTCGGAACTACGATGAATATTTTGTTTGGTTTGTTTTCACTACAGCATTAAATCGAATTGTCTATCGATTGACAGACATATCTGTTTCGTCATGGTTTTTAAAATAAAAATAGGTACGATTCCCTTCGTATATCATATAGCGTGCCGTCTCATCTATCCAATGAAAGAGGCCTCAATCAATAAAACCCATCGGATATCTCTCTTTAGACACGCATGTGGGATATTTTAAGATTTTACGATTGTCCATTGTCCAAGCACAAAATAAAACCCAAACTAAAACAACATTTCAATAAGTTCTTGCTAATATTAAATACTTATGAATATCAATAATGATTGTTGTTTAGATATTCATTGTGAATTTTTTTTAATTAAGGTTTCGGAAGGTCGAATCATTATTTGGAGTAAATAAAATCCATATATATTTCATAATCCTACATTTCATGTAGGTTTATGGATATAATTTTGTGTCAAATTTTTTCTAACTCTAATTCATATTTATATATTAATTGAGCCCAAATCAATTAATGTGTATAAAAAAATGAAATTTCATATATTTAAATATTGATCCATATACAGAATTAAATATAACATAAGAATGAGACATGTTTTAATAATTATATTTAATATGTAAAATACTAATTTATCTTTCGAATGCAAAAATAATGTTGTTGAATGCGAAATGAAAATTTTGAAAGTTCAGAATTTTTTTGTGATTGTCTGATATTAGAATTTTAGCTTAGCAAAAAATATAATGAAATTAAGTTGATAAAATTCGCAGTTTTGCCATTTTTGTTTGCTGTTGTTATTTAACGCAATGACTTCAATACTATAAAAGCTCCTGAGTGTCACCTTTAATCCGTTTATGTAAAAAATATACCAGGTGAAATTGTAAGTAATTCGAAATACCTGAAAGAATTCTATAGGCATAAAACTTCTGCCTATTCCAAAAATTATTGTAGGTATAGCGAAGACAATGACCTCTTCTCCATGAAAAAATTATAAAATCTGGCTATCATGCTGCATCCCATCAAAACGGAGTCAAACGGAGTCAGCTCTAGTCCTAAGTTACGTTACTTAAAAAAACAAATTTGCATTTTTCAAAATAATTTCGGTTATTAGTATATTACAATGATATGCTTAACTTAAATATTGCTATCAGTATCAGTGAAAAATTCTAACATTTTGGTAGCATAGCATGTAATCTCAGATTGGCTTCACCTCTTTCGAGCCCATTTTAACCACTGATGTCTAACTGTAACTTCTGGATAGGGCAAGGCAATTTGTTGACTTGAAGCCGATGTAGAGGCAGCCATGATATTCCCCACTTTCTTTGCAACTGCAATATTTCGTATTTCATGTTAAAATAAGCCGACGTGTATTGCTTTTCGTTGAGTTTTTTTTATCTATTTTCTTTTTAAATCAATTTTAAATGCAATCTGATATTAAAATAGAAAGTCATATGTAAGTCAAAGTCGAAGTAGATAAAAAAGCAAGAGCAAAAATTATTTGTTTGGCAATATAAAAAATAATGTTATAAGAGGAAAATATAATATTTATATACATTTAATATTTCTAAAATACTACGTAATAAAAACCACCACTAAATCACTTTTAAAAAATGTTGAGGCCCAGCATGGGCTGCTTTCAATTGGCTTCAATTGAACCATAGAGGAAACAAGGTTTGAGCCCTTCCAGCAGTTATAGTTAGAGTTCAGTGATTTTAACTCCTTCTATACTCTTTAGTCCATAATGATGAAATCGCATTAACTAGATGATCAATATAATGAAAGGAAGATAACCATAATGGAATACATTAGCGTATTATCCGCTGTCATGTAGACTATGATAACAGCAATTTGATGAATAGCATAACATTAATTTGAACACACCACTTCAAAACAATATTATTCAACGTAATTATTGGAATGGATAATATAAAACACAATTCTTAAAACAATTGATACATTCGAAGATCAATTTCTTGAATTGTTTAATTACGCAGAAAACACAATGTCGTTGTAAGCAAAACACAATAATGAATTAAAGTAATTGTAATGCTATATATTTTTTAATTTTTATAAACTAAAATTTCATGAATTTTTTAATATTTATTTTAAACATTTAAACCAGTTGCTGAATTTTTACAAAAGTTAGAGGAATTTATAGTTATTATAATAATTTACACATTGGTTAAATGAAAATATATGTCGCAACTATTTAACTATATGTTGATAATTTTAATTTAATAGTAAACCAATTACATTTACATTTAAATAAAATACAACTACATTAATTTATTCAAATATTAAATCCATAAAATCATGGATAAATTAAATTGACACGTTAAGTAAATTAGGAATACCTCAGAGCACTAATGTATTATTAAAGGTAATGGATAAATCAATTTAACATTCCCAAAAGAATACCAAAAATAGATTAAAAAAATAATTGTTAAGTCAATTGATCTAATTAATCTGTGTATGTCCTTTACTAAATTTTCAAGGTGATGCTCTATACAAATAATTCAGTGCATGTTTTTAAAGAATAAAAGGCTGTCAGATTTATCTTTCCTTTTATCTGTATTTTTTATATTCCATTTCTTTACTTTTTTGTCCTCTTCACATTCTCTTTTTCTTTATTTTACCTTTTAAATTCAGAACGGCTTTTGCATTTTTTTATGATAAAATATTAGCTTACATTGAATGCAGACCTTTAAGTTTTTTTGTAATGTCATTTCAAAAGAATAATATTTTAAATGATGTTGTCATTAAATGTATTTATTTCATTGAAACTATTTGTGTGTTATAAGGAACTATGGTGTCGGGTATTAACAGGTATACATAAAAATCTCACTTTATTCAGAGCGATATAAACAATTAATTTTAAATATTCTTATTGGAAGCATCATCAATAAACAGAATGGGGTGTCGGAAAGAGGATATTAGGAGTCAAACTTACTTACTGGTAATTTCTGGAGAGTTAGCGGCAGGTTTGCTGGCTTAGTCGGTTGGTTTGGTTTATACAGTTTCTGCCTATTTCGGTCCTCGAATTGAGATTTATCACAACCACATGCACATTCGCACACACAACTCGTTATTTTTTTACCAAGGTCAGATGACGAGGAAACGCCTGAACTGGCACCCAATGCTTTCAATAGACTTCGGGACTTCGGACCCCAGTCAGATTTATCATGTACCAGTCCCGTATACACGCCGATAATTTTTTGTGGATGTTCTGGACGACTATCTGGTATTTTGTAGCGAAACTGGCAACTCTCCGATCACAAGATCACTACTCTTTTACTATTTATTGTCAAGTCCGTCGAACAGTATCGAACCAGGAATTCCAATTCTGATTCCCAGCTGACGCCTTTATCCAATAGGCCACGGAGGCCTCTGGCTGAGTTGGACATTTGTACTCAGATTTGGCATTTCTGTTTACTGGTGTCTTTGGCTCCAAAGGATCTGGACCTTCACTACATTTGTCGTATCATCTTCCGACGGTAAATCGAATGCCTAGCTTTTTTGAGTGTCAGAAGTGGATGGAGTCAAAAGCATAAGTGGCCGAAAAAATCTTATATTTTTCCTTGGGGAGCTGAAACTTGCATGAATTACTTAAGTTTTCCAATCGCCTACAGCTCCGCTCCCAAGAATGGCCCTAACCAACTCTGTCATATATGTAAATATAATACTGAAGCAAGTGTCCAACATGTAAAAAAAATGATAAAGCCGCCCTCAGTCAGTCTGAACCCCCTTACATAATCTTATTAAATGAATTAATGCCTTGTGTAAGTGTTTCTAGTTTCATTAAGTTAAATGTTTTCAGTCTGGGACCCAACAGGATAAGCGAACGTTCAACGGTAAATTTTTATTAAATACACAACGAAATTACTTTACTTATATACGATTTCTTGACCTTTAATCCATCCTAATCTTAAATGGATCACCTTATAATTTATTACAGTACACTTATCAAAAACCGGTCTAGACATATCGACCCTATCTTTCCCTACAGTTTCATCCAAATTTCTTTTAATGATATTACTTTTATTTTAATGAGAGAACAAATTCCATATCATATTTGTTTATTTTTTTGTTTATAAACGCACTCGATTACTTAAAGACAAGTAATCAAAAGTTTAAAAATAATCGGAATCATAACCATAAATCATGTCTTTTGTAAATCAGATTCAAATGAAGAAAAATGCAATACCTCAACTAAAATCAATATATAATTTACTGAACACTTTAAAAACTGCATTTAATTACCTCGAGATTGAAGTTCCTTTGCACGCTTACGCACAACACGAAAACTCCCAGCCCGATCATCGATCGAACATAGACATAAGTTGACGAAATTAATAAGCTTAATATTTCAATTTTTCATAAAAGATCACTTCCCCCAAACAAGTTTTTTCCCTATCTTTACAAAGGGATTAGCCTCATTATATTCCCCATTCACTTCGTGTTTGAGACAACTACTTTTGAAAAAGCTCATTTGATAATAAATTTACATGGGCTCAAGTCTTAGTTCTTCAAAAAATGCGTAATTAGAGCCCTTTTTTTATTATTATTAAACGCGAAAAATTTTAATAAGCAGTTTTTAGAGTGTTTACATAAGTGGTTATTTTCTTAACTAGCAGGATGAAAACAATAACCAGATTTTACGCATGAAATATTTATTCGCACTTGCTTTCGATTTCCGTTAGTGGAAATACCAGAGGCGCTTTGTAATTATAAGCTTATTGTTTTAAAAGACAATTAACAGCGGGTTTTTGTGTGGCTGTTTACAAAGGTAAAAAATTAAATTAAAATGTGATTTCGAAATATTTTTTGTATGTTAGTGTGGGATAACGATTTAAACAACCTTGTTTTGTTCTTTATTCCTTCAATCAAAAATTTAAAATTTTACTTAATTTATAATTTTACTAAATTTATAATTTTACTAAATTTAAAATTTTATTAAATTTAAAATTTTACTAAATTTAAAATTTATTTAAATTTAAAATTTTACTAAATTTAAAATTTATTTAAATTTAAAATTTTACTAAATTTAAAATTTTACTAAATTTAAAATTTTACTGAATTTAAAATTTTACTAAATTCAAAATTTTACTAAATTCAAAATTTTACTAAATTTAAAATTTTACTAAATTTAAAATTTTACTAAATTTTAAATTTTACTAAATTTAAAATTTTACTAAATTTAAAATTTTACTAAATTTAAAATTATACTAAATTTAAAATTTTATTAAATTTAAAATTTTACTAAATTTAAATCAATACTTTTTTTTTTAATTTGTCAGTTGTTTTTCGTTAATTCTTTATTTCAACTTTACTTAAATTATTATATAAAATGTATCTCAAGGACTATTTATATCTTACAAACGAAAGCTAGTATAAAGTTGCTGTTGGTATTTAACAGTAACATCTGACCTTTATCAAAAGTTCATTTTATATAAGTCCGCTAATAACTCAGCTTTAAATACCATTAAAACTTGTCTTTTATGGTATTGAAATAAATCTTTTCCATCGAGCTTTCTATGTAAAAAATACACTATATCGACAAGTTAGGGAATATTGCTGCCAGTTTGGTATATATGAGCAAGTACAGACCTGCTAGAAAAAAAAAACTTATTGCAATAGAACTTCAATTATCCGTTTCAATTGGGACCAGATCCTATCCGGATAAACGAATATCCGAATAATCAGATAATTCACGTAAAAAAGTATTTTTTTTGTTAAAAAAACGGACTTTTTCTTTATTATATAATATAATTGAATGAATATTAAAAACTATATATTTTACAGATAAAGAACTTGTAAAATGTGGATTTTATTGATTTTTTTTTCAATTTCTCAAAACGCTCCGGATAATTAGCGATCCGCTTTGTGTGATTTGAATAACTGGAGTTCGGCTAATTAAAGTTTTATTTTATTATGTCTAAAATCTACAAGAAATTGAGAAAAAAATATGTTTAAAAATGTCTTCTTACTACGAAGATACTTTTGTAACCATCAGACTCGATAAAATTTCAATAAATGGAAAAATAAAAACTTTTGAAAAAAATGTAATGACAAAAAAAAACCTCATGAATACGCAAAAAAAAAATCTTATGAATACGCAAAATTAATTTGAAGTATATGAGAAATAAATTTTTATCCAGAAAAAAAAGTATTCGGTTAATATTAAATTAAAATTCAATATTTGATATGTATCTCTTTTCAAAATTACAAGTCTAGTTTTACTATTTGGAGCTCACAGATATAACACCATCAGTATTTTTTAAAAAACATATTTGTCAAAACTTTGCTTTGAGTTGCAAATTAAACGATTTGTCCATTTAAAATCGCATTTAAGAAAAATAATTTAAACTCCCTCGCAGCGAGAACCCCTTTACAATTTCGTATTTATCTTCAGCGTCGGATCTAGTAAAAGAAATTACGCTACACTTGCTAATAGAAAAGTCAACAAAGTTTATAATTAGATATAAATGCAAATCTGAGTCTCCCGAAAAAGTGCATAATTAAGTTTCCTTGGAACACTGATCATTAAATTAGAATAGCCAATTTGCATGAAAATTAGATTTTGGCAATTTCAACCAAGTTATCCTTAAAACGACATTTTTTTACCACAATAAACATTCAAAGTTTGGGGCATTTTAATCGTTGTGTTCATATTTTTGCGAGAAAGTCACTTTACACATAAATTAGTTGTAATATCTTATTCTACAATATTTCCGAAACTTAACGCCTTAATTGATCGCTTGAATATTTTCCCTTAACATGCATACCTAATTTAATTAATTTCAGGCTTAAAACAATTTATTATTATAATGTGTGTCTTTTTTGAAAGGATTATTTTGTGAGAACCATTTTATTATCATTATTACACCATTACTGTTTCATTATTCAGTAGTATTTATTGTTTTGCAATTTGTTCAAAATATGAATAAACAAGTAAATATATACATTAATATTTTATTGAATAATTTGATATTTAAATATAAAATACATCTAGTAAAATAAAATTATTTATTTGAGCCAATCAATATAAAGTCTCGTGTACTAAAACACGTATTATTTAACAGGACATTTTGTCATTAAGTGTCACCTCAAAACTTTAACTATTCCGAAAAATACTTATATAAAGTGACTTTGAATACTTAATGTCTGTGGTTTTTTTTCTCTTGGGATAGACAATTCAAAAACCATTAAAAACACATTACTCTCAATTGTGAATGAAGTGGGATAAAAATGCAGATTTGGTTTCATCAGTTTACTCATCAACTTGTCCGACGAATTTTACTAGTACATGTTAATTTATTAAACCTAATCAATAAATAGAAAAGTTAGTGCCATTATAAAAAAAAACTACTGTGCCTTAAACAATTTTGTAATATATTCTATGGCTTTAGCGCATAAATGTGTTAAGTTTATATGCAAAACAAAACAAAAATTAGATAAGTGCCAAAACAAACTAAAAATAACCAAAAAAACATGCCAGACAGATCAGAAATTGCAGAAATCAGTAAAAACGTTTAATAGATATATTCAATTGCATGATCCTTCGGTTTGTTAGGCTTTAAAATAAATTTGGTATTTTTGAAAATATTAAGATTTTTTACCAATCCGTATAGTTGCCAACATTTTTAAATATAAAATTTAAAATTTAATAAAAAATGTGCTTATGTAGATTTTTGCATCTTCATGTCTTGGCATGTTTGCTTATTTATGAGCACTCCTCATTTGTGCTCTAAGACATCAATATATAAATAGCAAAAAAATGAAAAATAATAAATAAGTCATTTAAAGAATATACTAAACATTCTACTTATTTTAGACTATTGAGTTATTTTAATTTGCTGAGTGTGTGAGAATTTTATATTTTCAACTTTAACATGCAACAATGAATTTGACCATAGCCGTACACTACGTGCCCAAGTTGGTCAGCTAGTTGTAAAGATAATTCACCTGCACCATGTATATTTTTTCAGATACATTTTTAAATATAACAATTAGTGCTTATGTAGATTTTTGCATCTATATGTCTTGGCATGCTTGGTTATTTATGAGCACTCCCCATTTGCGCTCTAAGACATCAATATGTAAATAGCACACAAAAATAAGAAAACCTATAAAAAATCCATTTAAAGAATATACTAAACATTCTACTTATATTAGACTATTGGATTATTTTAATTTGCTGAGTGTGTGAGAATTTTATATTTTCAACTTTAACACGCAACAGTGAATTTGACCATAGCCGTACACTACGTGCCCAAGTTGGTCAGCTAGTTGTAAAGATAATTCACCTGCACCATGTATATTATTTCAGATATTTTTTTCAGATACATTTTTAAATATAACAATTAGTGCTTATGTAGATTTTTGCTTCTATATGTCTTGGCATGCTTGGTTATTTATGAGCACTCCACATTTGCGCTCTAAGACATCAATATGTAAATAGCACACAAAAATAAGAAAACCTATAAATAAGCCATTTAAAGAATATACTAAACATTCTACTTATATTAGACTATTGGATTATTTTAATTTGCTGAGTGTGTGAGAATTTTATATTTTCAACTTTGACACGCAACAGTGAATTTGACCATAGCCGTACACTACGTGCCCAAGTTGGTCAGCTAGTTGTAAAGATAATTCACCTGCACCATGTATATTATTTCAGATATTTTTTTCAGATACATTTTTAAATATAACAATTAGTGCTTATGTAGATTTTTGCTTCTATATGTCTTGGCATGCTTGGTTATTTATGAGCACTCCCCATTTGCGCTCTAAGACATCAATATGTAAATAGCACACAAAAATAAGAAAACCTATAAATAAGCCATTTAAAGAATATACTAAACATTCTACTTATATTAGACTATTGGATTATTTTAATTTGCTGAGTGTGTGAGAATTTTATATTTTCAACTTTGACACGCAACAGTGAATTTGACCGTGGCCGTACACTACGTGCCCAAGTTGGTCAGCTAGTTGTAAAGATAATTCACCTGCACCATGTATATTATTTCAGATATTTTTTCAGATACATTTTTAAATATAACAATTAGTGCTTATGTAGATGTTTGCATCTATATGTCTTGGCATGCTTGGTTATTTATGAGCACTCCCCATTTGCGCTCTAAGACATCAATATGTAAATAGCATACAAAAATAGGAAAACCTATAAATAAGCCATTTAAAGAATTTACTAAACATTATACTTATTGGGTTATTTTAATTTGCTGAGTGTGTGAGAATTTTATATTCACAACTTTGACACGTTACAATGCATTTGATCGTGACGGTTCACCTATGTGCCCAAGTTGGTCAGCTAGTTGTAAAACTAATTCCCCTACACCATGTATATTATTTCAGATATATCTGTTATACTAAACATTCTACTTATATTACTAAACATTCTACTAAACATTCTACTTATACTAAACAATATACTAAACATTCTACTTATACTAAACAATATACTAAACATTCTACTTATATTAGGATAAGTGAGATACCTTTATTAACTGATTTACTACGTTCTTCACATATGTGCTGTACATGTAACAGAATACCTCTATATTATTTTTATGATTTTATAATTTCGGCCATTATTTCAAACCTCAATGGCGATGGGACTAGAAGGTTTCCATCAAACCCTCCTCTGTTAATTTTTGTTTAATTCTAATTGCAATAATCTTTATTGTTTATTAGGTTTAAAACTTATACTAGTCATTAGTTAGGTTACGTAATTTCTTGTTAGCACAATAATTTAGCAGCAAGAGTGTGTATTATATTATACATACTTATTTCTGTAGGTAGGTGTGTAGCAATAATAAACGTTCTAATATTTTTTAAATCTTGAAATAATAAAAAAAAACTTTGCATTAGTTTTTAAAGTAAGCCATTCCGGAACTACAACAATGCCTCATTGACATAAATATGAGTCTCCTTCAATAGTAAATCAAGCTCCACGTCGCAGACAGAACAGCTTGCATGTCTTATTTACATGGGCAAGGCTTACGTTGGCGATCAATTCATATTTCTATAATTTGCTAAATATAATTGCATGTATAACCCTTCTAACAGTGATCAAACACAATTATACCCAATTTGCCTACTAAAAATTCGTAATAAAAAACAAAATATATAGAGAGAAATTATGCTATACATTATTGCACATGTAACTATTATATTTGTAAAGTTTAAAAAAATTCCAATTATGTTCGACAAGTATTTTTTTGTAAAAAATGGTTTATGTATAAAAATAACCAGTATGAAATAACAACTTCACTCTATTCCATTTAAAAATGCTTAAAATCATAAAAAAACTTCCCCTTTATTAACAGCGGAAATTAATATACATTTAAGTGATACAATAAGTGAAATAATATTTTTAATTGAATGTTTTTGATAGTCTCTGACTTTTATTTGGTACTAGCAATTTGGCCCGGCGTTGCTCGTGGTCACTTTGCGCAGTAAGAGCTGCGCGATTTTGTCTTTTCAGCGTAGCCATCGCAATCACACTCTGTGCACTGTGAAAAATAAACTTTATCAAAATCAAGATTTATTAAATTACTTTGAGTATTTTTTGAGATACCTAAATTTATTTTATGTTCACGATTTTACATGCTATTGCGACTACTGTTTAAACTGATATTTTGTAAAATGTTTCTTTTTGTGAAATAAAAATTCCTAAAATTTTTTTAAATCGCATATTTTTGGTATAAAAATTAACCATTTAGTGACAATAAACCTATATAGTAAACTTCTCATTCATTAGTTTTAATATTGGCGACGCAATAATATATCAAAGAAAAATATTGCATTCTTCCAAATCGAAATAATTTATCGTATTTGATGGGTTTCTCTTTGTGCCAATGGCAACCGGAGTCTATATATCCGTCTTTCAACCTAATTTTATATGGGTTAATATTTACGGAGAGCATTTCTTAAAAAAATTAATTATCAAATATTCCTTTTTGAATTCCAATAATATGTTTTTGAGGTGAAAATTTAAAAATAAGTTACATGGAGGTATAAATATAGAAAAACCTTAAGTTAAACTTTTAGGGTGGCCCATTTCAACACCATAGTAATATTCCACTCCGCAACAAATAGCACTATTATCATAAAGTTAAGTTTTTCGGAACATGAATCCACATGGCGTCAGTCGAAAGAGCTGGTTTATCTTCCTCCTTCGGTTGGCGAGGTTTTTGTTAAATACGTTATTTTTGTTATTTGGACACTAATTTCGCCATTGTAATGATATTTTTAAATATTGGGTTGGAAGGAAAGTTCTGTCGTATTTTAAATAGGCAGGTGATTTTGCTTGTAAATAAAAAGTACATCTGGCTAGTGAGTCAATCGGATTTTTTTTTGTTTTTTTAGACCGCTGTATAATATAAAAGGTGCCCTTTTTTACCGTTCATCATTTACTTGTGATATTTAAAGTAAAAAACATGTCAGTAGATAAAATACATTTACGACACTGCATTTTATATGAATTCCAAAAAGGAAGCAATGCATCGGTTGCATGTAAAAATTTATGTGCGGTATTTGGAAAAGATATTGTAAATGTTCGTACTTGTCAAAGATGGTTTAGCAAATTTCGTTTCGGGGATCTGAGCCTCAGAGAAAGTGATCGATCTGGACGACCATTAAAGATCGATAATGATGTTTTGCGATCCATGTTGGAAAATAATCCACATTTAACAAGTCGAGAAATTGCAGAAGAGTTTGGCATTCATCATACAACTGTTGGAGATCACGTTAAATATCTTGGGTTTGTGTTAAAGCAAAGTGTTAGGGTTTCACATGAATTAACGGAAAAGAAGTTGTCTGATCGGGTAAGAATTTGTTCGTCACATCTGATTAGACACAATGTGGAGCCGTTTTTGGACAGGCTGGTTACTGGAGATGAAAAGTGGATTCTTTACGAGAATATTAAGAGAAAAAAAAATCTTACTGCGAAATTATCTAACGGGAAAAAAAATTCACGTCTTTTGAAAGTGTTTCTAAGGCAGTTGCTGACTATTTTAACTCCAAGGATGAGAACTACTACAAAACAGGAATCCACAGGTTACCTGAAAGATGGCAACAGGTTGTAACAAATAACGGAGCATATATAATTGATTAATATTAAACACATATTTTTATAAATGAATTCAATTATTTTCTTTAAAATACGACAGAACTTTCCCTCCAACCCAATATAAGACCTCTATTTTAGCTCATTTGGCGAAATTTTTAATTCATTTGGCAACATTTTGCGGCATTTTTAATTAATTTGACGACATTTACTCATCAGCCATTCAAAATGAATCGTTTATCCCAATATTGTCGAAAAATATTTTTGGTCGCCATGGTGATTTTTAACAATAATGTTATGAAGGGAGATCGAGATGTAAATTTCCCATAGGAGTAATATTAGAGAAAATGAAAAAAGTTCTATAACTTTTAAATGGTTGCAGATATCCACATGAAACAAAGTGCAGATTTTAAACTAAGAAAATACTGTTCAAATGGTGCAAGTTTCATAAAAATCCGTGCAGTAGTTTTTGAGTTAAATCCGGACAAACAGACATACAGACAGACAAAAAAAATTAATGTGATTTTCTGAATCTGTGTCCTAATTCGTGATTAAAACTCAAAATGAGGGGTTTTGTTCGATTCCACAGACATACACTCCATTCTTATATATAAGTATTGATTTCATCCTTATCAGATACGAAAATCTCGGCCTTGAATTAAATTAAATTTATTTTGTTTTAAGAAATGTAAATCTATTGCTAGAAGACCATAAAAACTTGGAATTTCTTTAACAAAGAACATAACAAAAACTCTATTCTTTATAAAATATATTCACATAAAAACTCTTATTTTTTTTTATAAGATTCTCATCATGCAGTTTGAGTTCAGTTGAGTGTTTTGGTTACTTTTTTAAAAATCAGGTTAATATATCTTAAGATTTTTCATTAAACGAAGTCATGCATATCCGCCTTGATTTAAATTTATTATCCATAAATCCAATTGGGAACTCTAATAAAAGAAAGTTTTCAATAAATATATTAGTATAAATTTGCTGAAGATACAGTAAATGAAATGTATTTACATAATCAATTTATTATTTAGCAATAAAATACAAAATACAATTATATTTGACAAATGAGAGATTCAATTGTTGTACTAGTCAGTATTAAGTGTAATATAATATTTTATATGAATAATCCCTTTTGTACATAGTTATTTTCCACAATCCTATTGAAAATATAATTAAAAAGGCAAACCACAATAATTCAAATCTATAGTTTTAAAGCAGTTTAAATGTATTTTATTTTCATTTAAAAATGTTGGGAGATCTGAGTATTTTAAAATTTTAGTAATTTATTTGTTTTCTAAAAAAATAATAATTATTATTTATTTGAATTATTTCTCGGCCACTTCAACAGTTATGTAAAATGGACATTATATCGAATTTTAAGGGATTTCATTAATTATTTACAAATAAATATATATTTGCTTTCGTAATTTAAGTTCAGAATTAAAGGTATTTTTTTATTAAAATTTTTATTTAAATATCATATATAATGTTTTTATTACTTGCCCTTAACTTATATGAAACAAACAGTATACAAAATAATAACTGGTCGAAATGATTATTTATGTCTAATGGCGTCAACAAGTTCACAATTTCAAAGATACCTAATGAGATGTTCTTTAAAATTAAAATTTTTTTTGTCTGTTGATAAACAGTCCCTTGCAATTCGCGTACAATTTCAATTATGTTTAGTATGCAAAAGTAATATTTATCATTTAGACTAAGATCAATCGAATATATTTCAATTGATTACAAGCATTAAAATGTTTCAAAATTTTAGCGTTCCAATCAAATAGCTACCTCCTGATAATTATGTGGTTTTATATAGTAAATGTATAACCATATAATTAGCATGTAAAAACAAATCAACATTTACGTATTTAGTTCCGATCTATAGATTGATTTCACCTTTCTCCTTTTCTCAAAATGTGCTACAGATACAGACTTGAAATGTTTGCTTTGCAAATTAAAGAGACTTGATAATTTCCTCGAATGAGCTTTTAAAGAACAACTTTGTAGGTTAGTTAAGTATATGTAGGGCATAAATATAAGTAAGGGCAGTTAAGTATATTTTGGGCATAAGTATAAGTAAGGACAGTTAAGAATAAGTAAGGGCAGTTAAGTATATGTAAGGCATACAAATAAAAAGTTGCACATATATAAATGAACCTTTATGTAAAAGGGTACATCGAAAACAGAAAAAAACACATTTTGAGAAAAATGCATTTGAAGAACACCAATATTACCTGTTAACAACAGTAAACAAAGATATTTCATAACAATTTAGTACTTTCTAATTGGTGTAAAAAAAAGTAATATGTCATTTTACAGGTAATAATTTGAGAAATAAAAATATGTAAAAATCTCAAAAACGATATGTTGAATATTGTTCAGTATTGAATCTTTTTTACAGCCATCATATAATTTTAAAATTATAATTAATTAAATAAACTATCAACAAGAACACTACGAAATGTCCCTCGTTTTGAATACCCGATTACGCATCATAACCCATCATCAAAGAGAGGATCTCAACAAACATCCAAATCATTTAAAACATAATTACATTTAAACAAATATCCGAAAACAAAGAAGAGGGCGCGCTGAAACCAGACGAAAGTCCTCCATTCAGGACAACATCAGACCCTCATCAACCCCTCTTGTTTGAAACAAAAGCGGCTTCACTTCACCGGGACCCGATGCGTCTTCTACTAGAGAGCGCGGCTCGATTAATTAACTCTAAAGGCGCGGACGAAACGGAAGATTCGACAGCGTTAAGGAGGTAGTGTCTTACAAGGGAGGTTGAGGGCGAAAGTATTGTCGACGGCTGGGGATAAGAAATTAATTCCAGTTCACGGGATTGTCCTTTTAAAAGAATAAGGGGGGTTTAAGGGGTGTCTTCAAATTATTCAAAGGATGTGGGTGGAGTTGAGAGGGTTGTCGGCTAATTCCTTTGTAATTTGCGAAATTCGTGGATTAAATGGGTTTGGAGAAGGGGTGAATTCGAAATGTGGATTATTTTAGAATATATTTCAATGTACATGTTGTAAAGGAAGTTCTCACACCATACAAACGTATAATTAATAAGGGAGGTTAAGGTGTCGTATGACTTTGATTTGGAAGATGCTTTCTAAGTGAAGATGCCTTTCTAAGTGAAGATGCCTTTCTAAGTGATTCATTCTAAATGAAGATGCCTTTCTAAGTGATTCATTCTAAGTGAAGATGCCTTTCTAAGTGATTCATTCTAAGTGAAGATGCCTTTCTAAGTGAAGATGCCTTTCTAAGTGATTCATTCTAAGTGAAGATGCCTTTCTAAGTGATTCATTCTAAGTGAAAATGCCTTTCTAAGTGATTCATTCTAAGTGAAGAAGCCTTTCTAAGTGATTCATTCTAAGTGAAGATGCCTTTCTAAGTGATTCATTCTAAGTGAAGATGCCTTTCTAAGTGATTCATTCTAAGTGAAGATGCCTTTCTAAGTGATTCATTCTAAGTGAAGACGCCTTTCTAAGTGATTCATTCTAAGTGAAAAACATACAACATTTTTATGTGTAGTAGGAAACGATGCACGTTAATGCCATCGTAGAACAAATTTCCTCAAGTCGTTCATGGTGTGAAAGTTTTGGTAGTGGGATATCCCTTTATGTACCTTTGATTCTAACGAAATATATTAATTTTAAAAAAACATCTAAAGTTATCAGAAAGAGATAACAGGAGAGTCTTACTAACTAAACAATTTACATGCTTTTTTAATATCTATTACTTTCTATTTAATTTTATTTTATAAAACATTTTACTAATAATTTTATAACCAAAATAATATCTATTAATTATTTATTAAAAATAAAATTTTGAATGAATATTTAACAGTTTTATGTTTTCCTTTGCTTAAAACTACAGATCTAGATATAATACCTCGTTTGCCATTAAAATAAATGCAGAATCACATCGGAGTCACTGAATATACAAAGCGGAAAATTTAGTAATGCAAATTGAACAATGAAAAATTATCCACTAGACGCTGAAAGCCCCCTCAATGCCTCTAACATGCGAGATTCTCATCAAAAGATCATCACGCTGAAAAAGTAGGGTAAGATATGGGGAAATGGTTAAAGGGATAAGAAAGATATTTTGAAATAAATAAAATATAAATTACAAAATATTAAATTTACGCTTTCATCTTGTTGTTTTTAAACTTAATTCGTTCAATAGAATACATTTCAGCAAAATATTAAATTAATAGGAGATTTAATTCAAGTCCAACAGTCGATTTAATTAAGTATATAAAAAACTTGTGAAAGTTTCATGCATGGAAACTTCTATATATAAAATAAAAAAGTCGAATTGTTTACCAATAGTCATGGTATAAAATAGAAACTTTTTTAATAGATCCCAATGAAAAAATTAGAAAAACAATTACTTAATTTAGTTTTATTCCTCAATAATATACAAGTAATCAACATGGGTAATCGAATTATTAATGCTAAAAAAAAGGAAATTCTGAGAAATTTTAACAATCTTCGAAAAACGTGCAATATTTAAAAAAAATTATATAATTGTTGAAGCTTATACATGACAATCATTAACTACAATATATTTAACGTTGTTTATATGTTAATATCATTAAAATATATGACATACTAAAGCAAGTTAGTTTTATTACAAAGAAATAACCATATTTTTTGAGAATTATTCAATTAACCGGATATTCGATTATCCGGATTGGATCTGATCCCAATTGATTCGGATAATTGGTGTTGTAATGTTCCTAGTATGGTTTGTATGAGTAACTTTACATAAGGCCATAATACTAAGGGGTTTATTTTTAAAAAAGACTATTAATACATGCGATATCTGCTAATTTCCATAAAGAGACGGGGTTGATCAAGATCATACATTTTATATCTGATACATCGTAAATTCGACTTTTTATACTATATTTAACAGAAAGCTTCTTACTTTTTTTTGGTGGGGGTAGCATAGTATTCAGTCTTTCCTTTATTAAAATTCTCACTTTACATAAAAATATTAATAATTAATTTATGTACGATTAAGGAAACGAACGACTAAAATATTCATTACAACCAATAAAAAGCAAAACTTGTAAAATTAATTTTATTTACGTGCAGTTAATATTTTTATTAAAAAATCTTTCTTTAGTGAACTGCCCAACTTAATCATGAAGTTCAATCTATTGCCGTAAAATAAATATATATGCAAATTTTATCACGGCACTGTCCATATTTTTTTTATTTTTGAAAAACTCTAGTCAAGCAAATATTTCTATTAAAGATAATCAATCACCAAAATATATGAATAATATTTTTTTTCACATTTTTATCCAATCAATCAAAATTTATGAACCGACAAAAGTTTAACATGGATTGAAACAGATTTATTTTGGATTTATTTTTAAAAACAAGTTTCTTCAATAAAGAAGTGTAAGAATAATACGAAAATAAAATAAAAATATTTTTGTTTTGCGTTTCATTGGGAGATACATTTTTAAATTATTTTTTTTGTTATATTTTTTTTAAAAGCAGAAAAGTCATTCAATCAGTGTATATTTCAAATAATCATAAGACAATGAAATTTGCATATTATTCTTTGCTATACAAGAAAAAGTAAACCTGGAAACTATACATAAAAAATATATGACAGTCGAATTGATAACCTCTGGACTTGGCGCGCGATTTGGCGGTTTTAATTTAAAGTTTCTGGCAGTTTTATTTTGGAGATTTGTGGGCGCGCTGTTGAGTCGGTTAAAAATAAAAGATCAGTAGTCAAAAACTGTTTTAAAAGATATTTCTTAATCCTGTTATCGATCAAACAACAATAACAAAAGCAATTTGAACTTAAATAATTAATTTTTAATTGATTCAAATTTGTCAAAAGAATTTTTTTGCAAATTCTATTTGACATATATCTATGGAAATAAAATATGTTTTTAAATATTATATCGTTTCCAGTAAAGACGAATCTAACAAAATGGTGATTTTTTTTTAAATGTGTTTTCTGCAAATAAATACTCTTTTTGATGTGTAGTATATTGTGGATGTAAAGTTTACGTGTTGGTATTTCAAACTATATTTTAGATATACAACATTACATTTTTATTGAGGGACTAACTGTTAACCGCGGTTTCACACTCGTTGAAATTTAGTAAAGGTAATTTTTGTCCCTTTATGTGTTAGTAAATTATTAATTTGTCAATAAAAATGCTATTTATTAGTTTAAAAAGCAATCTATAACCACAATGTGTAAAAATAATATGCATCCTTCTTCTTTAATTTTAAATTACCATGAAACAGCAAATGAGTTCCGGAAATGTCAGAAGTGCCCGTGACTTTAAATTTATAAACATGATCACTATTAGAATATTAAGACGTTGTGTGTTATTTAAAAGGTAATTTAACCAAAATTATTTATTTTGTTTTAAAATACATGCATTTTAATTACAATTAAACATTAATACAGTAAAAATAAACTTTTTATTTTCCATTACAACGTGTATAAAAACATTCAGTAAAATGTATGCAACTGAGCTAAATTTAAAGTTATATTTAGCTAATAGTACCAGAGTTAAAAAATATTGTTATATAAAGCAGTTCATATATATTGTATTTCTAGAAGTACTATTTATATACGTTCAGTACATTAATAAAGACCACTATCCATAACTCACTCTTGGACGCTGTATCAAGCAAACCTTTTATTCTAGTCTTATATTTATAAAGTTACCCAAGACAAGTACATTAAATGGACAGTTTAAAAATGTCAGACATTTACCCATCAATCCCTTTTACATGGTACTTCTTTCTTCCACGAAGATCATTCGAAACAATCCGAAATTCCGATAAAAAGAAGACACCCCAAAAATAAAAAATAAATCGAACGAAATAGCCTGACCAAAAACGGAATCTTAACATTACTTCCATTACGTTCTCAAGGTGAAAAGAAAGTGGCAGGGGCTCTTTTCGCCTGAGAAACTACATCAAAGGAATCGGCAAAGCGAACCGACCTTTTTCTTACAGAAAGCAGCCCGGCTCTCCATGTTCTTGCGGTCTGGAGAAAAAAAGGCCGAGAAGCCATAGAAAAGACGTGCCGTAGATTTGCCTGAGTTGGTATTTCGATTAGAGTTCTTCTGACAAAGGACTGCAGTTCGGAGTGGGCTTACTGGAGGTTAAATGGTGGGATTGGTTGGGGAGTTGTAATGTAATCTGCCTCAGGGAGGAGTGTGTTAAATGGAAGTTCTTAATTAACTTATGGAATTTGATTTGGTTAGTTATGGATGGTTGTATAATAGTTTAGTATTTGTCGTAAAGTTGCGGTTAGTACATTTTGATTTGCGTTGTGTTATTTTTTGTTTAGTTGCATTATGAATAACGTTGGTGTGGAAGAAATACATATCATACACATAAATTTTAAGTGGTGCTTTATTAACAAATTAAGTTCATTATGGCAGTAGACATTTTGGGTTGGGGGGTTATGTGTAATATTATGCTAAACTGACTCTGACGGAACTGTGGAGGAGAGCTACCGTCAGCGGTGGTTCATTGGTCTCCAGTGGCTCGTAGAGGTCAGGCTTTCAGGGGCGTTGGTCTCCAGTGGCTCGTAGAGGACCGGCTTTCAGGGGCGTTATCATGAAGTGGTGCCTGGAATCATGGATCTTCCGTTGTAGGTCATGAAGTGGGGACTCTGCCGTCTTAGCATGGCATCAGGACTTTTCCTTCTTTTCGCATGCGGACGGGAGTCGTTGGAGTAAAATTCACTCGTATTTCTTGGTCAAAGGAAAAGTTGTAAGTGGGGTGGAAAATCTTGAATTTCCCACGGTGGTCTCTTGGGATGGGGGTTGAAATTCGGCATGAATTACCAAACGCACCACTTGGAATTAGCTCCGCCCTTCTGGATAACCCCTCTTAACCAATCCTGGTGTGGTCATAAAATAGCTCAGTGACGTAACTCTCCCCACATTGTAACACTGTAATAAAACCTGCGACAGTCAGTCTAGCCAACTGACCAAATTGCACAAAGTCCAGTATAGGTCAGATCCCTATATAAAAATTGCAACGTGTGACAGCACACTGTCACAGTATTTTATACGGAACATGATAAAGTAAGAAAACAGAATGCTTAAAATATTCATTTGTTAGTAACTGTAATAATGATATAAATCTAGAAAGGCGTATATATGTTTTAGTTTTGAAGATGTAGTTTTATTATTTATATGGCAAAACTACCTGTCAATATATGTTAATTCCCTGTTCTTTGTTCTATTTTGGCATAATCATAACGCTAAATCTAAACATATACAGTCCTGACAAAATGTTAGGAACAGTTCAAAAATAGCTGAAATAGCAAAATTACGTGAAGGAAAATTTAGATCATTTTTATTAAGTATATTATTGGGCTAATAATTACAGAAAATATAGTTTTGTTTGATAATCAAAATATTTGTTCCATTTCAATGACTATTTATTTTCTCGTGGCAGAAAACCATATGGACAAAACAGCATACAAATAATACATTAATAATCAATAAATTACTAAGTTTTTCTATTAGTTTTATCAGTCTGGATGTCCATAAATTTTGGATTAATATTGGGATATATTGAGAACTTGGACTTATCTCAAGGCATGCCTCGTGCCGCTTGCCACATAATATGATTTTGTTGAAACCAAGCAGTTGACGGAGGCATTGTATTCTTCAAATTTATAATCATTAATTGCGTTGAGCAGTGTTTCTTGTAACAAATGTCTTTCTAGAACATCTTCATAATGATCTCAGTTCAATTTTAAGTATATTAAGGCTGTTTTAAAAATACTAGAACACATTGACACTGCCTCCTTCAAACCGTCACTTTGGAAAGTACCTCTCCGCTCGCTGAATATAATGATAGGTTCATTCGTCAGGACCATCCAGATTAATTCTTTTATCCGAAACAATATATTATACCTTATAACCACACATTCATTAGCACATTCTAGTCGACACTCATAACGACGAAGGTTAGGAAGTTTTCTTCCGACTATACTACTCCTATAGTTGTAGTCTCAACAATAAAATCAGATAGTTATGAAAATGTTCTAGCAGAACAGTTGCCACCAGAAGCACTGTTTATCACTAATGGTGATAATGAATTTAAACAATGCAATGCCTTTGTCTACTTCACTGGTTCGACAAAACCATGGCTTGAAAGAAAGAAAGTTCAAGCTGTGGATTTGAAGTCAATAAATCTCAATATCAATTATTGTGTGTGAAATTTATGAAAGTAGCAAACAATCATTAACTGAACAAGGTCATAGAAAGAGCACAAAAAAACCAGTCCAACCCTTTGTAACAAATTGTCCGCCTCCGTGACATCCAAGCTGATAAAAATAATAGAATAAATCGGCAATTTCGTCGATTATTAATGTATTATTTGGGAAAATACTGAGGCGTCTTATCATTTTGTCCGCCTGCTATGAAAAATTAGTAATTGAAATGGAACAAATATTTTGTTTCTTTGAGTAACGATGTATTTTCTAATTTTTTTTTATTTTAGCTATTTTTCAACTATTTCTATCATTTGAACGGTACTGTAGGAGCGAGAGGGATTGATTCTTAATGGTGTTTTGAATTAATCAAACAAAAATCGATTAATATAAATATTTACACTTTTTATTTTTGGAGGGGGATTTTTTTTATTTCTAATTTTGATTTTTCTTTTAAAAAAATCCAATATCTTTCACATGTGCCCAATGATGGAGTGGTTGTACACATTTGTACGCATCCCTGGTGCACATAATATCAAAGCATAAAAAATTAAATGAAAATGTCTGCTTCAAATTATTTACATTTATGGTTGAATAATATTGAGTATTGCTATTCATACCATCGTCAAGATCGGTTGTGCAGCGATACATTTATATGTATATCAATTTCACATACGAAAATTTAGAATTTGATGTTAACTTGTAATAACGTATGCCGTAATTAAGTTTCAAAATACAAATAACTGTGCAATTTACGAAATACAAAAATTAAAACTTTTAAATTGAAATAACGGCCCTATTTTAAATTGTTTATTCTATAGGTTCCTTTCTATCTCTTTTAGCCTAACCAAAAAAAATTAAATACTCTTATTGATATAAGGGAAAACACACTTTTTGCAAACTCAGCTTATGAATGTCACTTATTTTACTTGAAAAATATTTATAACTTGTTTTTTACTTTAAAATGTGGAGCTCTTACGAAATACACATGTTCTAAAACATACACATTTGTTTGTAGTTAATCGAGATGTAGCATTTCTTTGTGATCTCTGGTGAAATGGACACTGTTCACATGTGTCATATGCTTATATGTGTCGCGACCCCCTAAAAATCATAAAAATTAAGTATAAACCCTCTTTCGGATAAGCAAATTTTTGGATCTGAAGGGTTGTTTTCACTGCAGGAAAGATTAATTAAGGACTTAAAATGAAAAACGACCTAAGTCCAAATTTTTTTTTTTTTTCAGGCGAGCCGAAAAATGAAAAACACTCGTATCTGGTACATTTAACTAGCTCGATTATTCGACAATTTTTTGAACTATTACTACTGGAGTTCGCACTATGGCCGTACTCCACTTTGTTTAGGACATTTTTCCGTAAAAAAAAAAAAAAAATTTGATACTTTTGGTACTTAGGTCGTTTTCAATTTCTAGTCTTCAATTAATATTTTCAGCACATTCCTAATATTTTTTTTGAACTATATCAATATAGGAGGTTTTCAAAAGTCGTCCTAATACTTTAAATTTGAAAATTATATTATAAAAAAAAGAGTTTTTTTATCAACTTTTATATTAAGTGTACTACTGGAAAAACTGGAGATACTCGAACGGACTGCATCCGTCAGGTGGGTAAAGTATATAAGAACTTAATTTTACTTAATTTTCTTAATTCTTCTTATATTTGCGAGTCTTATAAAAGATTTTGGTATTAAATGTATTATTATTAGAGGAATATTATAATACAAATGCAACGTTAAAATACGCAATAAAAGTCCGTATAATCCGGACATGTTTCGGGAGACACATCACCCTTTATCAGCGGAACATGTAAGGAGCACCAAGAACATACTGTTAAACAAGAAATAAAGAAGTCATTCATTGCCAAGCACTTTTGGGAACATGTTCATATATTTAATTTTTCTAACTCACAATTAATTTGCATACCTAAATCTCCAGTTGAACTTGACTTCCTGGAGGCGTTTCATATTTTTAGCAATATTGATTCGATTGTCAATGAAACGTTTGCGGTCCCAGTATTTCCTGCTTGTTGGCACACAATAGTTAACTCCAACCGATTGAAATAGTTTTTTAGTTTTTGTTCTTTGGCAACACTTTAAATTTCTGGATTTATTTATTTATATTTTATTACACACAGACTTTACATTTTCCGCTGATGAAGGGTGATATGTCTCCCGAAACATGTCCGGATTATACGGATTTTTATTGCGTATTTTAACATTGCATTTGTATTTTAATATTCTTAACGCAATGTTCTATAAGACGAGTTTTTATCTTAATAGAGGAATGATTAAATACAAACAAAATAGTTTTACTTATTAATTACTCTTATGTATATTGTATACAAGCAAAATTCGACATTTCTAATCCCCAAATCCTCTTCTATTATGTTCTGAATAAGAACACACTATTTTAAATCAATTCTTAAATCCTTAAACTGACAGAAACTCAAGTTTTAATTTAAAAAAAAAAACTCAAACTAAAGAAACTGTTCGACAAAACAAAAGAATGCCGCAAATGATCCATTGAACCGTATGAAGTTTCTAAGGAAACAAACTCCCTTTCACATCTGCTGCAATATAATCAATAGTTTTTCACATCAAGACCTCCTTTGAGATATTGTCCCGATGTATTTCTCTATAAACAACCCAAAGAGTAAGAAAAATAGATCCCCAGATGGAAAGAGATAGATTACACGAACTGATATTATGACTCGGGGCGTTGCTGACAATGCAGTAGGAATGCTGTAGTTCTCACTTGAGGAAATGAATCATTGTATTGAGAAAAAGTTTATTTAATAGAGATATACTTTTGACTTGGCTGACTCCATTTATAAACTCAATGCAGTGCATCCATTTATATTTTAGAGAGAGATAAAACGTGCCGTTGTTACGATAGTGATAAAATAAAAAATACTTCAAGAAACTAAACAAGACAGTAAATAGAGATTTAACATTTGACAAATGTATGGAATACGAGTGTTTATTCGTTTGAGAGTAATTAAATAACCAAGTAACTACTAGAGCGTTAACAAATTAATTAAATTATTAACCCACTGACGTGTAAACGGGTTTTGGAATCGTAAAGTTGTTTTTACTGCTTGGATATTTAAATAATTTTACCTGGGAATGATATTTTATATTATTTAATTTTTTTTAATTAATTGTAAAGAGATAGGTTGTAAGTTGTACCTCAAACTTTTGAACTAAAAAAGTGTAAAATGAAATATTTTCATGAAATTAAAAATGGGGTGCATGACTAGAAAAACTGGAGATCCATGGATAAAAATATACTTGGCTTTGAGGGTTAACTAACTAATTAACCAAATTGCTAATTAAGTAAATAATTCAGTATCTATATAATTAACTAACTAAACAGATAATTCATTAACTGATTAACTAAATGTATAATTGTGTAACTAGCTAATTAACTAAATGTATAATTGTGTAACTAGCTAATTAACTAAATTGTTAATTCAGTAAATAACTAATTAAGGAAATCGCTATCTAACTATCTTACTAAATAAACACATACATTTCAATAAATAAACATATATACATGTATATGTTGCAGTTGAAAATATAAAAAGAAACTGTACAAAGAAGTAACGTCCAAACATTTAATGCAACATGAATACATACATAATACTAAATATATATATATATATATATATATATATATATATATATATATATATATATATATATATATATATATATATATATATATATATATATATATATATATATATATATATATATATATATATATATATATATATATATATATATATATATATATATATATATATATATATATATATATATATATATATATATATATATATATATATATATATATATATATATATATATATATATATATATATATATATATATATATATATATATATATATATATATATATATATATATATATATATATATATATATATATATATATATATATATATATATATATATATATATATATATATATATATATAAATCGCTATCTAACTATCTTACTAAATAAACACATACATTTCAATAAATAAACATATATACATGTATATGTTGCAGTTGAAAATATAAAAAGAAACTATACAAAGAAGTAACGTCCAAACATTTAATGTAACAGGAATACATACATAATTTTTTCAAGTTAATCTCCAGAATAATATTGATTGGTCTTATTTGTATCAATTGTAATAATGAATACACCAGAAGTTACGAAACTGTTAATTCAGTACCTATCTAAACTATTAAATATTTATATACTTACTAATTAAGTTAATATTTAATTCAATATCTATCTAACTAATTAACTAAATAGATAATTCAGTAATTAACTAATTCACTAAATTTATAATTCTGTAACTAGCTAATTAATTAATTGTTAATTCAGAAAATAACTAATTAACGGAATCTCTATCCAGCTATATAAACAAATATATTTCAATAAATAAACATACATACATGTATATGTTACAGTTGAAAATATAAAAAGAAACTATAAAAAGAAGTAACGTGAAAATATTTAATGTAACATGAATACATACATAATTCTTTCAAGTTAATCCCCAAAATAATATTGACTGGCCTTAATTGTATCGATTTTTTCTTATTACTTATAGAATGTATTTAATTAAAGTGATCAGAATCTGACTTAGTTTTTGGAATGTCTTCAGTATTTTCAAATCATGTTTAGTTCCTTATTAAATACGTCTGACATTTTTTAAATCAAACCTTTTTGACTTTTTTATATATGAAGTAAAAATTTACTATGTGATACTTATGCAAATTTAATAAATAAATAAATAAATGTACCTTATTTTTTATATACATTCATAAAATAATCCTGACTAGGCGCTTATATGTATGGCATTATATGATGTAACACAAAAAGGTGAATAACTTAGAATTCGCACATAAGGTTCATAGTAGATTCGAATTTTTCCCGAATAGTATAGTTCCAACAATAGTTGCAATTACTACAAATAATGTAGCACATATGTACCGCGAATGAATATACGAAAGTGTTTCGTTGACAATGAAGACTATAAAATATTTCATTACGATTATACTGTCTTAATTTCCAATATACAGGTAAAATGGGATCACATAACAATTTGAGATATATTAAATTTACTTTCAGCGGTCACCTCTTAAAAGTCAGTTACAACTATATGCTTGTCGAAATTTGTTATGTGCTCTTAAAAAAAAGGATTTTTTTTTAATTTCGTTTATGTCCATTCATATATATATTTTTATTTTAATAGATATTACTTTAAAAAAAAAATTCTCCAACACGCTGTACAGGGTGATTGCAAATTAATAGGCTATGGTCATTATTTGGTTGTATCACGTTTAACTGTACTACTTTCTTATTTTTGTCCAACTACTTTTCTTATATTTTAAACACGCTGCTTAACTTTAGTAGCAACAAATAAAGTAGTTTAAGTACAGAAAAAAGAATGACATTTTGTGCGCAGTTAAAAAGCCGAATACTTAACATCGCCAAACAATTTGGGTACATCATGTATTTGATAAATATATCAACGTAGAATATTTTTATAAATTTAAAATGGTTGTGTTTTTTAAGAAAAAACGAAAACTCCCCGGACGACTGTAGACGTCAAAATCATTTTACAAGGTAGATATCTTCTTGTTCGTTTGTGTGCGTGTGTGTATGTATGTGTGCGTGCAAGTGCATGTGTGTTTTCAAATGTCTTTTTTGGAAAAGGCATTTTTTTTGTGAAAGAATTTATGTTCCATCCTGAATTCTAAAGTTCAAATTCTTTGTCAGGTGCAGATTTTTGCCCGATATTATTTTTACTTCTTGAAAAACGTTTTAACGACCTTACGTGCCAAATAACGTTGAACGTATGCCATGCAAACTCCAGAACTATATAGACTTTTTTTATTGTGTTTATTTTGCTTGTGTATAATAAATTGCATTTATGTACGTCCAGATTCGAATGAATAAAGAATCTTTTTCTTTCAGTTTAATCATCAAATTATTTTGTGTGTCTGTCGCAACTTTTTTATAAATATTATACTTGTTTTCTGCTCAGATATCACCTAAGTTCCCAATATTGGGTTGGTTGGTTGGTTAGGATTATTGGCACAAGAGCCCAATATTGGGGATGTTTAGTATTAATTCATTTAACCAAATCTTCTTTTCGTGCCTTCAATATTCGTAACATTCACTGTTTGGAAGTATAAATAATTTTTCCTTATTTTTTATATTTTCACCGGATTTTTAATTCATTGTATCATTTTCAGTTATACACTGATTAAAATTGTAGTTCAACATTGCACCATATCTTGGTGTTCTGCAGCAACCAACACCATATTATGGTGCAATCTAAGTTGAACCGAAAATCCTTGATCGAGAATATTGCAGCTTCTACCAACAAATGGTGCAATCTCCTAAACTGCAACCGAAGCCTTCGCTGAATCTACAAACCGGGGAATCAAACCAACCAATCCTCTTGCATTAAGGGTCCGGTTGCCCAGTGGATAAAGCAGCTGGTAATAAAAGGATTCCTTGTTCGAGCCCGTGCTTTGGACTTGACAAAAAAAGTCAAAAAGTAGTGACATTGCGATCGGAGAGTTGCCAGCATCACTACAAAAATACTAGAAAACCGTCCAGAACATCCAACAAAGTATACCGGCGTCTCACAATAAGATCGGGTAGCGAAGACGGGAATTTTGGTTCAACGTTTCACCATAAAATGGTGAAGCAAAAACATGAGTTTTGGTGCAAGGCTTCACTACTAAATGGTATCCGTGGTGCAAGATCGTACTAAATTTCTAACAGTGTACCTAAAAGAATTGGATTATACAAATATTGTAAAATGGAGTATCTTTATGAGTTAAGAAACTGGATGCAGTGATGGAAAAACAGAGATATCTGGACGTGGTATCACATTCATGAGCGTCAGAGGGTTAAACAGGTGATGACCACCTTGTATAACAATTTTTAAAATGAAGAGTGTAGTTCCAAAACTTTTCTTTTCCACAACAATGATAACCCTATTGATTTCTAGAGAACAAATTACATGGACAAGGCAAGTTGTGGAACTGCAATCCTAAATCTTATTAAAGTGATCAAAATAAACAATACCCTCGTATTTTATAATTAATTAAGACTGAGATTTCCACCGTAATCCAATAGAAAATTGCAACACGAAACCGTTTATTCGAAATTCAAATGAGATTTGTTCCGAATTCAATGTGCTTAGATCTTCTTCACATTTGTTGAGGAAGCAGCTGAAATTTAAATTGATTTATTTTGGTATCAAATATAATCATTTCAATGTTTAATTATATTAACCTGACCTGAAATAAGACGTGGAAATTACGCCGAATTATTTAACAGAAAATCGGTTTAGATTGTGATAAATATAATAATTGTAATTAACATCCATTCATAAAAGAAGATAATATAATCTTTTAATTATATTTAATAATATTTACTGGTAAATAAAAAAAAGTTTGGTCAATTACTGGGCTAACTTTTTATATGGTGTATAGTTTGTTTTGAATTTGCTACATACAATCATTTTTTAATTTATGGTCATTATCCTGTTGTTGGTTGTCCATAATTGTATTTGCAGCACATGTATATTCATTCAAGTAGATAATTTTTAAATTTTTAATGATATTTATAGTATTGAAATGTAACTTCAGTGTCAATTTTAAATTTTATTATTGTTCAGCATGTCTTCAGTTGTGTTATATATTGTTAAGACTGTAAACTAAATATTAAGAATCCTTTGACTAAAACCTATCACATTGTATTTCTATTAATTAAGATACGAACTAATTTTTAAAGTTGAACAAAATGAGAAAATAAAAAAACACGAAGAAGACACAAGATACGGTGGTCCAATTTTTCTTCAAAATTATAATATTAATAAAAGAAAAAATACTAAATCTAAAACATTTATTTACAACTTTCTCCGCAAAGCCATCGTCATATAACACCCATATTACTAAATAGTATTACTAATTAATTAATTATCAGAACGATTGCATATATGTCATATTTTAAATTGATTGGATAGTTGTAGGAAAATTAAAATTGTGTTATAGTTTGGTATTAGTTAAATAGTCTCTGTGACCTTCCATTTTTTTTCATGCCAATGGCTGGCCTAATTTTGTTACTCTCAAAGAGTACCCTTTCGAAGGGAACTCATCAAAACACCTAAGCATACAGATCAGCCCGGGAAGAGACATTACACCATTCCAAGACTCAAGGATCCTTATACAAGTTCAAAATTTACATAAGCCCCAATCTAAAACTTACATAAGTTACAAAGTTTAAAATTACATAAGTTACAAAGTTTAAAATTACATAAGTTACAAACTTTAACATTACATAAGTTAAAAGTTTAAAATTACATTACAGAAAAGAACGCAAGCGACCTTCGCGCCGCACTAACATACAAATATGATAAAAAATAACACAAATATAAAAATATACCAAACTCCAAAATTATGACAGCATGACAATACGAAAGAAAATATTAACAATATTGGGGGGGGGGGGGTACAAATTAACAAATAACGGCAGTTTTAATGAGTAATTTTAAGATATTTTCATGGTTTATAAAAAATTATTGGTCGCTGAAATTTGTATGTTGATTGGCTAAAACCCCGTCAATTAATCGTGGCCACACTATACAAAATCAGTCGTTAAAATAACAACGTGATTTAAATAAAATATGTAATAATAAAACTTAGATATTTTGTTTTAAATAAACGACAGTTCATATGTTTATAGTGTTACTACTAGTTTGATGTTATTGAAAAAGAATTTAGGTAGTTTTTTCTGTAACAAACTTGAAACATTTCTACAGACGTACACTAATAACAAAAAAATAATGAAATTGAAACAATCCATATAAAATTTATATAAATTTAGCTTAATTTGGGTATAAATTTTAATTGGAATTCGCAAACACAATGTGAAAATAATTCAGAAATTATAAACGAAACATCTTAAAATTGCCACTCTTCCATGTAAGAAAAAATATGAACGATCTAATGAAGGAAGCCATTGAAAATCGCGTCAATAAACTTCTAAGGATTCTTCATTTTTTTGCATAAAAGTCAATGGTGTCATTTTGTTATCTTCTGAAAGATTCATAGATAAAACTTATCCGTGTAATAACCAATAAATCTCGACTCTCGATATAGTTTAATAGAACAGTTTAGTTTCAAGTTAATAATCAGGATATTAGATAATAATTTATACCATATTAATTGTATATAAGAAAGTTAAAACCTTTACTCAATCATCCATTATTTTTGCCTATATATATCCAAGGAAAAGACTTTGGATGTTGTTTCATAAAAAAAATATTTTTAATTGTCTAGTTTAATAGAACTGTTTAGTTTCAAGTTAATAATCAGGCTATTAGATAATAATTTATACCATATTAATTGTATATAAGAAAGTTAAAACCTTTACTCAATCATCCATTATTTTTGCCTATATATATCCAAGGAAAAGACTTTGGATGTTGTTTCATAAAAAAAATATTTTTAATTGTCTAGTTTAATAGAACAGTTTAGTTTCAAGTTAATAATCAGGCTATTAGATAATAATTTATACCATATTAATTGTATATAAGAAAGTTAAAACCTTTACTCAATCATCCATTATTTTTGCCTATATATATCCAAGGAAAAGACTTTGGATGTTGTTTCATAAAAAAATATTTTTAATTGTCTAGTTTAATAGAACAGTTTAGTTTCAAGTTAATAATCAGGCTATTAGATAATAATTTATACCATATTAATTGTATATAAGAAAGTTAAAACCTTTACTCAATCATCCATTATTTTTGCCTATATATATCCAAGGAAAAGACTTTGGATGTTGTTTCATAAAAAAATATTTTTAATTGTCTAGTTTAATAGAACAGTTTAGTTTCAAGTTAATAATCAGGCTATTAGATAATAATTTATACCATATTAATTGTATATAAGAAAGTTAAAACCTTTACTCAATCATCCATTATTTTTGCCTATATATATCCAAGGAAAAGACTTTGGATGTTGTTTCATAAAAAAATATTTTTAATTGTCTAGTTTAATAGAACAGTTTAGTTTCAAGTTAATAATCAGGCTATTAGATAATAATTTATACCATATTAATTGTATATAAGAAAGTTAAAACCTTTACTCAATCATCCATTATTTTTGCCTATATATATCCAAGGAAAAGACTTTGGATGTTGTTTCATAAAAAAAATATTTTTAATTGTCTAGTTTAATAGAACAGTTTAGTTTCAAGTTAATAATCAGGCTATTAGATAATAATTTATACCATATTAATTGTATATAAGAAAGTTAAAACCTTTACTCAATCATCCATTATTTTTGCCTATATATATCCAAGGAAAAGACTTTGGATGTTGTTTCATAAAAAAAATATTTTTAATTGTCTAGTTTAATAGAACAGTTTAGTTTCAAGTTAATAATCATGCTATTAGATAATAATTTATACCATATTAATTGTATATAAGAAAGTTAAAACCTTTACTCAATCATCCATTATTTTTGCCTATATATATCCAAGGAAAAGACTTTGGATGTTGTTTCATAAAAAAATATTTTTAATTGTCTTAATACTGGGAAATATATTTAGAATATTAAATAGTGAAACTCAAAATAATCCTATTTATCGCATACATTTGAATTAGAAATTCGTCAGAAATTCCACAAGCGTTCTGGAGGAATTACTGAGAAATAAAAATATATCGGTCGTGGCTGCGTTAAAGCACGACCCGAAAAATTTACGTGAAACGGCATTTCAGCTGATTATACAAATAAGTATGTATATTTTTAGAATAGGGATAATGTATATAGAAATAGCAACATTTTTATAAATATAATAAATATGTATTAAAACTCACCAAAATGGATTTTTCCAAATGAGTATCTCAGATGCAAAACTATATATAACCAAAATTTAAAGAAACTAATATTTTACTATCATTAGTTACTTTATCACATCAGCTTAAATTTGTACCAAATTAAAAAAATAGAAACAATATTTTTTACTAATCAAAACACAAGGAAAATTCCTCATAGTCGCAAAAACCCTTGATGTGTTTAACAATGTTTACGGATTTCATCAAAACAGTTAAAACGAGAAACAAGTCATTATTTTAATCAGAAGACTAATCCAGGTGATATCTATCTAAAACTAGTTCTAATCTATTATCTAGTCCGTTATATAAAAATTAACATAATTACAACTCTAGCACATAATTTTAATACACTTAAAGAATTTTTTGTGAATACGACATTCTTTCTATTAAATAAATGTTTCTAATATGACCTACGTCTAAAATGGGTTGAAATAATGTTTAACTTATATTATGAGCATACTGTCTTTATTGTCAAAAAAAGAATACAACACAATTGAAAGTAAGTAAATACAGTTTTTTTTTGTACGTTTAGGAATATAGTTAAAGTACCTTTTAACACTTTTCATAAATGCAACACCAAAATTAAAAAAAGAGAGAGAGAGAGAGATTAGAAGCATTCTAGACAAACGTAAATTTTTGTTTTCTTTAATTACCTCTTATCACGTTTATCAAGATACCACTTGTTACGTATCACGCATTATAACACCATGTTTCTTCATAGCGATAATAGGTACAACCTAACACTCAAACATGGCGGTCTCCACTTTCATATTATGAGTGCGTGATCTCTATCACACACCAAGAATCAAACTACACCAAAATGTACCCTATTACAGCCATTATCACTGCCTCAAACGATCAGTTGAACCTTAATGTTTATTCTAAATGGAAAAATAAATGCTTAATTCGCCCTTTTAAAATCACCACCTTACCGTACATGAATATTCCTAGAGAAAAGAAAAAACAAACGCAGTTACATCTAGTTTCAACAAACAACTACTGAAGGTAAAGCTTCGTAGCTCCGGTAGTGGCCATTAGCTACCAACACTACTTAAGAAATAAATGTGGTGTAAGCGATATAAGAAACGCAAACGGTATTTGGGCTCCATACCCAATACATTTTTACATCAAAATGTAAAATTAATAAAATACAAATCGAATGTCTTATTGTTTTAAAATTGAACTAAATCCCCATTTTAAAATCAACCCTTTATCCCTTACTTTTCAACGATTGTGAAAGACATAGCAATCCACGAAAATACCGAAATTGCATCAGATAAGAGGGAAACAACACACGGTAGCCGAAACGTATCTGGCAAACGGTCTGGATCTGAGATCTTTAAGAAATAAATGATGCTTTCAGAACGGCGAGATAAAATATTCAAAGAAAATACATCAAAGAAGGGATCTTCCCTTAAGACGTTCCTATAAAATATTAATTCCTTAGGAAGGAGATGAATTCTCTTTTAAGGAAAAATGGACATCCGCCATTTTTTTCTGCTTCCTGATCCGAGTCAAAGCTGATGCCGTTTGTAAAGTGATCTTCATGTGCATGAGATTGTCTTTATTAATATTAATGTGTAAAGTAAGGGAGAAGTTGAGCTTTTAAAAGGCATATTTTTTATATTTTATGGATTGTGTTTTAAAAATTAATGGAATTTGGATTATGATATGTGTTATAAGAAGAGGGGTTTTGAGAAATTGTATTAAAAATGTTGATACTCAAAATGCTTTTACTTTCGATTTTGCGTGAATTTAGAAAATGTATGATAACCAGTTTTATAATTTAATAAGGTAAAGAAGTTATAAAGATTTATGTGGAATAAAAACAGGAAAAACTTAAGTATATACAGATACTCCGCCTGAGTAGTTTTTAAAAACCAATTTTTTACAATTTTCTACTACTTATTTTAAAAATTAAAACCCATATGTGATATAAAATAATTAAATTTAGCAGCTAAGCATTTATTTTTGTGACAAATAAGCATAAAACAGTTCAACAGTCTCACAAAAAATTATTGGGCTATTACATTTACAAGTAATATTATGAGGGTTTTAAAAAACTAATTACTTAAAAGTCTATCGAAAATGCTTGGGAAAAGGTATCTTAAATTTTTACTAACATTGACTACAATTACAAAATTTACTTCTATTTACGATTAACCTGCATAAAATTAACTGAAATAGGATATTCTTTCTAGTTGATAAAAAAACATGCAATTTGAAATTAAGAGAGTTTGCAGCTTTCATAAAATTACATACCTCCTGTTAAAACCATAAAATGTAAACAAACTTTAATACATTAGACTACAAAGCCACTTAAATTGGTCCAACTTTAAACAAAAAACCTGTAATCGTCTTTATCGGGAGCCCTAAAAAGCCAATTTACCTAATAATGCATTTTTTACAAATACAGTTCCGTCCCATTTCAGTGAATGTGGCACTTTGGGCAACGATTTTCTGTAAAGTGACTCATCTCCTTGAGAAACCAATTTACTCTTTTGAATTTTTTACACTGACTTATATAGTTAAATGGACTTTTATGTGTCTACTTGGAAACAAATTTCGGGACACTACTTTTTAGAATCACCAACTACTAGATCTTTGTCGGATTTTTTTTGGTTTTAACCCCGACAAAGTAATGTATATAATTATAAATGTCATGCCTATTTTTAAAATATAATCTGCTTTTATGACCATAATATTTTGAATGAAATAATTTGGAACAAATCGTATTCAGTAGACTTTTTTTTTATAATATCAGATTTTTTCGTTTTGCTTTCATATTTAAAAAATAAATAATGAACTGTGTCATAAGAATATCAAATGTACAAAATTATCAATACTATTTATTTACTTTTATAAAATAATTATATTTATATAATAATTATATTTATATAATAATTATATTTATATAATAATTATATTTATATAATAATTATATTTATATAATAATTATATTTATATAATAATAATATTTATATAATAATAATATTTATATAATAATTATATTTATATAATAATTATATGTATATAATAATTATATGTATACAATAATTATATGTATATAATAATTATATGTATATAATAATTATATGTATATAATAATTATATTTATATAATAATTATATTTATATAATAATTATATTTATATAATAATTATATTTATATACTAATTATATTTATATACTAATTATATTTATATACTAATTATATTTATATAATAATTATATTTATATAATAATTATTATATTTATATAATAATTATTATATTTATATAATAATTATTATATTTATATAATAATTATTATATTTATATAATAATTATTATATTATATTTATATAATAATTATTATATTATATTTATATAATAATTATTATATTATATTTATATAATAATTATTATATTATATTTATATAATAATTATTATATTTATATAATAATTATTATATTATATTTTATGTAACTATTATATGTAATATTTATATGCATTTAAAAAATATTCATTACTTTCGTCGGGACTCGAACCAGTAAAGAAAGCTTGTGCACGCATCTGTGACGTCAGTAAAGGAATCCACTCATACTTGATTTTTTTTCTCGGACATCAAAGCTACTATTTATTTAGCTCCCATTTTACATATTTTATAATTAAAGATACAATCTATACAAGACAGTAATTATAATTTCCTGATAAAGATTAATAAGTACATTTCAAACAATTAAAAAATATTACTTTATTAACAAATATTAAATTTCTTGTCATCTCAATTAATTGATACATTTTCATAATATGATTTTTTTTGTATACGTTTCAGTTATTCTTAGATAACAGTTTAGCTTAATTTCTTCTTTCGAAATTGACAAATAGCCAAAAAACGCCTTTCAACCTGTTATTTAGTTTATAAATTCTCCTAAAACGTTTGTTTAACAATAAAAACTCCTAAAAAGTACAGGTTTCCTACCTAAAAAACAAAATTTGGTCGATTTTTTATTTACACGATTTATACTTAATTCATTAACTGGCATACTACTAAATTAAATTAAGTAAATAAGACAATATATTTTTATCATTTAATTTTAAATATTTGTTTGAGATTACATAAAAATATTTTTAAAGTAAGATTGGCGGAAAAATATTGCATCAAGGGTGTATTTAATTCAATCTATTAAATAATTAATATGACTCTAAAATATAAAAATTATATTTAAAAATTTATGTACTTTCCAAAACTATTTATGTTTAGTAATCTTATTTAAATTTGTAACCAAAGAATGTAATGGCTTACTATTAAATTATATTCATTTTCAAAATGTCGGACATCGTTTTTAAACAGAATATTTTCTTTAAATATAAGGAGAGCAGCAAACGATAATTAAAATTCGAAGCGATTCGGATTCCACATGGGTTGATTTACAACCCTAGAGACACATACAAATTCGTTTGATTTCATAAAACATCAAAAGGCAATCCTCAAGAAACTTCCTACCCCACTTTCAAAGCAAAATATCACCAAGATCAATAAGAATATATTTATCCTCCTACCTTGATACATAAGACAGTCAATCAACTACTTAGATCATCTCGTTCTTCGAAATCGATATTTTTTAGATATACCAGCCTTGGAAAAGTAAGATTTTAAGGCCATTTAATCTATCTATCCCAAGTTACATTACTTTCTCGTTTCATGTGAGGGAACGAAGCAGGTGCAGGTCTCTTGAAAGGACGCCACTTACAGAAAGTGGGTTCATCATTGATTTGTTTTATTACACTGTTCTTTACACGGCTAAATTTCATCCTTTATGCTATTAAGTTATAGAATACATTGGGCGGCGACTGTTGCACTTTGAAGTAGCTTCTGTTTAGGCATTCGGAAAGATTTTCGGTTTATAGGGTCTTTTTGAAGCCGTTTATTGACGTAAATGCATCTTTAAAATCGTTCCGAGTACAGTCGTCAATGGCAGAAATTTGTGCGACATGAAATTTTTGAATATTTGAAATCCCCATAACTTTGGGAGAAATAAGTCTATGGGGATAATTGGCATGTTATAGTGCAGAAGAAGATAGGTCGTGTTGACCAGGTTTGGTCAAAAGTCCATGACACATTTTAAAATTTAATATACAATCTAGCAATTTACTCAAGTGTGGTTTTGTTCAAAATGTTTCTCACGATGAAAAGTTTTTTTAAGCTAATAAAACATTTTAGTCCCTAAATTTTGCATAGATGGTGCTATAATCTAAAATCATTAGAATTTTTTTTATAAACTTGTGAGAATCAATTACAAATAGTTTATATTTTTTAACAAGCATACACAACAAGCATATATATCAATATATATATATATATATATATATATATATATATATATATATATATATATACGATTGACATGCTAACGGTACCCTGAACTAAACCACAAATTCGTAATTTGAAATTGAGAAGAAATTTTGGTTTAAACCGCACTTTCTTATGCCAATTAATCAATTTTATATTAAATTTTAAAGTTTGTTGAGGACTTTTAGCTCACACTGTACTACTGAATGGTATCATCAGCTCTATGTACACTGATGAAATCAGAATTTTACAACAGTAATTATTGAGAATTTGTATTTTCTGCAGTAGAGTTTAGTTAGTTATACAACATGTAAGTTATACATAATGGTAAAAGAATGACTATTTGAGGTTACAAAAATATTTGAGGTGTATTAAATAATTTGTTCTAAATATGAAATTGTAAAATATCTCGATTCTGAAGAAAAGTTTGCCAATTTCTGTTTGTTTACCATTTGACATTCCGCTGAAATTAAACTTTATAATACAAAATTCTCCATTCAGGTTTGTTTCTCGATTGTTATCGGTAATCCGTACTAATTAACATTTTCGCTTGTTGTTTTCGTACCAAGTTCGTAATTGAAATATTCAAATAAGGGATACCCATGTTTACTTGTATAATTGACGTGTTATGTTTGTAAGAAGTTTCTGAAGCAAATTCTAATTTATCTCTTTTGAACCGGAAAATGAGAGTTTCATTATAACTTACTTAAATACATTTTATTTCAAATTATGTGAGAGATTTAATAATTTTTGAATTAATTTTACTATACTAACTTTGGTTTTTTTATTTTATTTTATATACAATGGAGTATATGCTTTGTAAATTTTTCGATAAGCTGTGTAATTGTATTGTACTGAGAAGCCATGCCATGAACCTGTGTTAGAATCCCGTCTATGACACGGATGTAAAATTGTTATGTAATTGTTGGACTGTAAAATCTGTTTTGTGTTGCTTGAAAAGAAATTGTGTCATAAAAGTAGGTTATTTTTGTTATTTGTAGTTGTTCCCTCTTTAATTTATGTTAATACTCTATAAACAGTTAATATGTAGCTACATATCTTAAATTTTAAAATGTTAACTATTTGAGATAAAGCGAGTTTTAAATTGATGGTAAAATATTGTTGAAAAAACATGACCGTTTATACTTAAAGTACAGATACTTTTCTATGAGAAATAAACATTTAAACATTAATTTTCTTACATCAAATAAGTATAAACTAGATTATAATAATTATTGTTCTTACTTAAACTTATATTTATTATATATTTATATATGTATATATAATAGCAAGCATTTTCATAAACAGAAGCAAATTTAAAAAATACTCAGTTTCATGTAAGTAAGCTGGAACATGTCCTATTTCATTAGTGTTAGTATGCATTACGTGTATCAAATGTTCTTTAAATCTGCATTGATATTTTAAGGGGCAATGATAGTGAAACTTTAATTGCTCCGTGTGTAAATTACATATAATCAGTGTGCTTGCTAAATATAACACTTATAACTTTAATGTGCCAATATACTAAAATATTTTCTAAAATAAATAAATAAAATATTCAAATCAAAATATTTCCATTTACATGAAATTATGTAAACACTATAAATTAGCGTAATGGCTGTTTTGTTAGGTACATTTATTTCATATTTGAAATTTCAAAACTTTTACAATTCTTTAATAACAAAATATTATTCTAATACCGAAAGTTGTTGACATGTGTATCCAAATTTAAGTAATAAATAAATGGCCGTAATAAATTAAATAAATATAATTTCCTATGAATATTAAAATACTTATATGGAAGGTGAACATACACGTAAATAACAAAACCGTATTAAAAGTTATTAAAGTTAATTAAAAAATAACTATTTTATTTTTAACTATAACTATTTTATTTTTAACTATAACTATTTTATTTTTAACTATAACTATTTTATTTTTAACTATAACTATTTTATTTTTAACTATAACTATTTTATTTTTAACTATAACTATTTTATTTTTCTATTTATTTATAATAACTATTTTATTATTACTATTTTGCTATTTTAGTAGCCGTTCGTGGCAGTAAATATCCAACTACACATTATATCATCATAAGATTAATAATATACTAATAATTTTCCATGCATGAATATTTATTACTCTAATGCCATGACAAAAAATTGCAATGTATCGAAATTTAAATATTTCAGTAATATTATTATTTAATCTATTTCTATATACAAGCCCTTATTTTAATCTTGATGGTTTATTTCAATCAAGTTCAAGAACGTTTTTGACTACAGAAGTAGTAGATATTTTATTGAAAAGTAGTATAAAGGAAATTGAAAGTACTGTATAAACTTTGATAGAATTCCCAAGAGAATTAAGAAGCAATTCATTTTACTACGAATTGGATTCAAATGTACTTGGTATCATTGAATACGTTGCATAAAATGTTTGGATTTGTAGTTTTTATTAAATATAAAAAAATGTATTTAAAGTGCATACAGTTTTGGATAAAGCACAGTGAAAATGATATTTAGATAAAAATATACTTGGTTTAAAAAATAAAATGTTCGCAAAAAATTAAAAATGTAAAACAAATATATTTATTAAATTTGTTATGATTTATTTTATAACAATTTTATTATATTTTTTTTATTCTTTTAAAATACTTAAGCATATTTCCTACTTAATATTTCAGTTTGATTA
Organism: Troglohyphantes excavatus; assembly: GCA_963932185.1. Classification (NCBI taxonomy): domain Eukaryota; kingdom Metazoa; phylum Arthropoda; class Arachnida; order Araneae; family Linyphiidae; genus Troglohyphantes; species Troglohyphantes excavatus. The sequence goes on from OZ010675.1 coordinate 47,994,276, forward strand.
TCAAAGTTTTGTACAGTTTGATTACCTTAATCGAGTAATAAACTCATTTACAATTAAACTAGAAAACCTATTAATGAATATTTAAATTATTTCCTAATTTCTCTTATAATTATAACTTTCTCTCATTCTCTCTATTTGTCTCTATATCTCTATTTCTTTCTTTATATCTCTATATTTATCCCTCTTTATATCTCTATATTTATCCCTTTTTATATCTCTATATGTATCCCTCTTTATATCTCTATATTTATCCCTCTTTATATCTCTATATTTATCCCTCTTTATATCTCTATATTTATCCCTCTTTATATCTCTATATTTATCCCTCCTTATATCTCTATATTTATCCCTCTTTATATCTCTATATTTATCCCTCTTTATATCTCTATATTTATCCCTCTTTATATCTCTATATTTATCCCTCCTTATATCTCTATATTTATCCCTCTTTATATCTTTATATTTATCCCTTTTTATATCTCTATATTTATCCCTCTTTATATATCTATATTTATCCCTCTTTATATCTCTTTATTTATCCCTCTTTATATCTCTATATTTATCCCTCTTTATATCTCTATATTTATCCCTCTTTATATCTCTATATTTATCCCTCCTTATATCTCTATATTTATCCCTCTTTATATCTCTATATTTATCCCTCTTTATATCTCTATATTTATCCCTTTTTATATCTCTATATTTATCCCTCTTTATATCTCTATATTTATCCCTCTTTATATCTCTATTTTTATCCCTCTTTATATCTCTATATTTATCCCTCTTTATATCTCTTTATTTATCCCTCTTTATATCTCTATATTTATCCCTCTTTATATATATCAAGAGATACATCCATTATTCGGTATTTGTTTGTATAACAGTTTGAATTAGGTTAAATTATCAAACTAAAATTCGATATACAATTTGACTTACTGTATACATATAACTAAGCTCTTAAAAATAATAAATTGTGTATACATTAATTCAAAAATTGAAACGAATAGACACTAATAAATTAGCATTGCAAAGGGCGTATACCTACCTCTGTTATAAACAAAATCCCGACTCTAATTAAGGAATATGATTTATATTAGTTGACTAATATTCAATCAATATTTAAATGCTTTAAGCCTGGCACTAAGCTCTTAAAATAAAGTTATTATTTATATATATTAAAGTAACAACGAAAACATATAGTGACAGCTCTAAATTAATATTAAAAAGGGCGTGTGTCGGCTTTTATTTTAAATAAACCCCGAAAGGAACCTTGAACTATTAGATTATACTTTATGTACAAAGTGAACATGATTTAAATTGTCTCATTCAAACCATCGCATGTCCCTAAATATATATTAGGTGATTAGTAATGTATTTTATTGGAGACTACGCCCTTTCTTGACGTACAGATTATTAGTAACAATTGATTTCCTTATATTATTGGATTTCATAAAATTTGAAATGTATTTGACGTAAATTGCGATTAAATTAATTGAGGTTGTATTGTGCCTGTAAGTAATATTCACGTTGTTAGTTTGTTTCTAATAAATAAACTAAAATTAATGTGAAACCGTAGGAATGTTGTTTAACATGGTACTTTAAAAAGCAAATTCATGTATATGTATTAAAAATATAAATTAATTTAAATGCGATTTCAGAAATACTTTTATAATGATAGTAATATTGTTTTGTATGCAATACAGAGTTGAAAAAAAATCGTGCTTTATCAAAAAATATTTTATTTTACTTATATTTTTTTCTTGCCAAATTTGTAAAAAATTTAGAAATATCAAGGATTAAGTAAATTGAAATAAAAAGGACTTTCTGAACGTTTAAAAGTATAATACACATATAATTAAGATATAAAATATAAATAAGTAATATAAAATATCATCAAACATAATTCAATACATGTTTTTAGAAAATATGCTATATGTTAAAGCTCTATTTGATCATTTTTTTTAAAAAAAACGTGTTTAGATAAATATATAATATACTCAAAATATGCGGCATTTAAAATATATATATATATATGAAAACAGTAATTAATTAAATTACACAAACACTTTTTAAGCATATTTTACACAAAACATAATTTTAAATTTACTTTTAAATTTGTACTTTTGAAAATATTATTACTTGTACATTTATTTATAACGATATATATATTTCAATACATTAACTACATTTCCTTTCATTCACAACTTGCGCCATCTATTGATTCAATTTGCTACTAATTTAATGTATCTTAAAAGCAATACCGATTTTATGGAGAAATTGTCTAGCGACATGACAATTTCTAAGACATGACAATGTTATAAGAAATGCATGAATTAATATTAATTAACTTTACTTTTGTTTATAATATACCTCAAAGAAACAAATTTAAAATATAGATTCAAATTAAGGAATGGATGAATCACATAAAAATAAAAATAAATCTACACGATCTTCGGCGAATATTTAATTTAATTCAGAGAAAATTTAAAATTAAAAAAAAAATTGTCTCACAAGATGATTTTGTTAATAATGATTGATTAATTGTTAATTAGACAAAAAATTAAATCATAAATAAATGTAATATTTTATCAAAATTTAAATTCTCCTCAATTTTTTTGCTAAGTAAAGAAGTTACCATTAAATGCTACTTGTCAGAGTGGACATTTAATATAAAAAACATTTTATAAATTCCCATAAGGAATAATAGAAAATTGGAACATAATTTGTAATTGTTTTTGAAAGAGTTCAATACTAATATTACGAATGGATAATGTTGTAGAATATATTTTTAAACTTTGATAATTTTCAATTAAACAACTAGTCGGAGTCATACTAAAAAGAACTGTTATTTTAAACGCATCACATTATCTTATTATGACTTTTTAAATAAGTTACGTACTTATTCAAAATATAATTAAATATTTTGCAACACATATTAAGTAAATAAAATTTAAATTTATTTTCTTAATTAAAGTAGCTTTCCTTTCACGCAAGACTATTTCCTTTCTTATGATTTTAATCATAAATTAAAAAGAACGATATACTTTTTATTCTTCAACGTCTTTGAATGCAAAGTTCTAGCAAGAAAACAATAGATTCAGATACATTTTTTATTTCATGATATGAAAGTGTGTATTGTTCTTAAAGTTTCAGAATTCGAGGATATTTTTTTCGAATATCACAAAAAACTTTTTCATGTAAATGTAAATATGGTATGTAAATAAACTAACCAAAATCTGAATTCCTTTTTATGTATCTAACATTGAAACCTAAACACGAAATGTTTACTAAATCTGTGTCTATAGTCTGAAACGTCTTCATTTATTTCCTTTGTTAAATTAATGTGATTTTTATAATTTAATGAATTGAATAAGAAATACACTTTTAAATTATTTGTTATGTTAATTTATTTAAAATTCTGGTTTAGAAAACATGGAGTTTACCTTTAATTGGAACCCTCACTTATCGGTCACATTTGCAAAATATTATTTTTCTTAATTATTAATATTAGAAGAAAATCATGGGCTTATATTATTGACATATAACGGAAAATATTAATAGATTTCTATGATTATACGATGTAAGTTAGTTAAAATAACGTCTCACTACAGCTGCACAGTGGGCTACAGGTTACTTTTCGTGGTCTATCCCGAACGAAAGACCCTGAACCATTGCACGAACCATGGTCAAATGACGTGGGCAACACCTGTAATGCAACCCCACGAAACTTGACACGACATCGGATCACTACTGATTAAATGTTACTAGTCTCCTGTACGCAGCGATTATTTTTACAACGAGAAATGAACGAATCTAACAATCATCTGATTCCAAGATCGCTCCATATACTGAGAATCGAACCAACGACATTCAGATATTGATCCCTAGCCGACAACACCTGATCCACACCAGCTCGTCTATGATAATATTAAATGTTAATATTCGATTATTTTACTCTACTCGAGGACAACATAAGTTGAACCAGAAGCGGAAGCTATGATATGTATAAATATTCAATTGCTTTAGGTTCAATGTAGGTTGTCTCCGAGTATACTAAATTTTATTAAAATATTTTCAGTACACTGTAAAAAAAGTACTTAAAAATGAGTACCTGGACCTACTCGTTTTTCTTTGAGTACAATTGCATCGTAAATGAACGATGATGTACCCAAATTTAAGTAATCATACTTTCTCAAAAATGAGAAGTGTGATTTAATATTGCTAATCTCAACTTCTGTTCAAACCACCTTAACAATTAACTAATTAATTACAACTCAATTATTTTACTATTGACACACCTTTTTAACAATTATTTTGTTTATAATTTCTTTACGTTACCCTTTATATTACGTTGCCCTGGTAGTACAACAGATAAGGCAGTTTACTGTGGTGCCTGACGTTCTGGTTTCCGTTCCCAGTAAATCTTGGTTGTAATTGTTGATATTTATTAAAAGTAATTTATGAAGACAGGAAAGCAACTGCTCTTTTTATTCATTTTAATTATTTTTGGGTACATGTCATTTTCAAAAATTAAACTTATGCATTCGGAATCATGATAAGCACCGAATGTAGTCAAAAATGAGTATATTTTACTTATTTTACTTATTTTACTTATTTACTTATTTTACTTATTTACTTATTTTACTTATTTACTTATTTTACTTATTTACTTATTTTACTTATTTTACTTATTTACTTATTTACTTATTTTACTTATTTACTTATTTTACTTATTTACTTATTTTACTTATTTACTTATTTTACTTATTTACTTATTTTACTTATTTTACTTATTTACTTATTTTACTTATTTACTTATTTTACTAATGAGTATATTTTACTTATTTTTGAGTAAATATTTTTAACAGTGTAATTTCCGTTAATGGAGCAATCAAACACAGATACTGTGTATTTATTAATTTTATTAATATCAAAAGTTTTCATGTATGGAAAAGCTTATATATAATTTTTTTTGCAAAATAGTAATAGTTAAACTTACATACCCTTCCGCTAAAGTTTTCTCATTTTAACGCGAATCAATTCAATGCAACGAACTTGTAATAGTGATGGAAAAGAATCACATCCACATCAGTTCCGAAATGCATGCCCTTCACAAAAGATCTTTTGTAGTCAACGGAGAATGTTTTTCCAAAAGAAATATTTTTACACTGGGGTGGATTTCGCATAGTTCCTGTCTCTATAATACGTTTCTGTCCCGAAAAAGTACATGATTTTTTCAATTTTTGGGAATTCATTATCATATTCCTTAAACTCTACTTTTTTTATTTTGATACATACGAACAACAACAAAAGCTTATTGCTCTCAAGTTTTCCAATTCGCATGTATTATGTAAATTGCGTCATCATGAATGGGGACAGAAAGAAATCGTAGGCTTTATCTTTTATATAAATATGAAAATCCAGTTCAAGTATCTGGCAACTTGTTTATTGGTATTTAGGTACTCCTTCTTGTATTTGGGGAGAGTTTATATTTTTATTTTAGAACATTATACCGTTTTTAAATTGGATGAAATCGTATGAAAGAAAGAGGTTTATTTTTAGTTATTCCTAACTGTTTTAAACGAATAAGTGTAAATCAAAGAAATTTTAATATTTAATGTTCATTTTAAATTAAAATATCAACTGTTTAATAATTATCAATTTTACTATTTCATTTTAATATCTTCATAAAATGTTTTGCTTAATTTTTTATGATTGTTTGGTTGATTGGTTTAATTAAAGTTGTAATAGTTGACTATTAGCGCGACAGTTCGGGATATACCTAGAAGAAAATACCCTGGAACACTGACTGGGAGCCAAAGTTGCTCAGTGGATAAATGAGCGTTCAGCTACTAATCAGATGATTGGTGGTTCGAATCCGTGCGATGGACTTGACAAAGAAAAGTAAACAAATAGTGATCTTGTGATCGGAGGGTTGCCAGCTTCGCTACAAAAATACTAGAAAGTCACCCAGAACAAATTATACTGGCGTGTATACGGGACTGCTGCACGATAAATCTGATCGGGGTCCAATGTCCTGACGCCTATTGAGGTTGCGTCGGGTGCCAGCTCAGGTGTTGTCCTAGTCATCTGACCATGGTTTAAAGATACGAAGTATAGTTCCCGGGTCTTTCCTTCGAGATAGGCCCCGAACCGCCGCCAATAGCCCACTGTGCAGCTCTAGTGCGACGTTATTTAAAACAAACCAAACCAAACCTGGAACTCTTACTAATAATTTTTAACCATTGTCAGATGACTGAGATCTCAATCTCTAAATTTCATAACAACTACCAACATAGGTATTTGATGTACGACCGATTTAACGTAACCCACTCACATCTTCGAATACCCAAAACGCCGAATCGAAATGAAGACCCACCGATCACTCTGTTTAGTGTTCACCATGCCTAATCTCTTTTGAATGGCTTAAGTAAAAAAATAAAAGGATAGTAGAAGAAGTATAAAAATAATTGATTGGCAGTAAAAGCTACTTTAAAATTAGCATTTTCCCTTAGAAGGTTAAAGTAATGTAAAATTAAAAAAACCACTACAGAAAACACAAATAATTATAAAATAAAAAATAAAATTTAAAGATTTTAACTTTCAAATAAGTATATTACACCCAGAATGGTATAAATAAGTTTTGCGGAAGTATATTCTTCCACTGAAATAGTCACTTAGACTTATAGGTACAGTGTAGGGTTAACATACTTATCTGAAAGTTCATAATACACTTTAACCCATAATTGGTTCCTAACACCAGTACAGCTTCTTCTCACATCTAGTGTATTCATAAAATCATCAAATACACTCAAACCTGTTTTTGTGCGGTGGATAGGGACCGCATAAAAAAACGCATAAAAAAATTCGCACAAAACTTCACGAGTAGCTATAAAAAATAGTTTTCGCAACACAATTAAAAAATATATTTTTATGCGGTGAATAGGGACCGCATAAAAAAAGTACATGGACAGTTAACTAATTTTTTTATCCGACTTCCCGTACAATGCTAATTGATTGGCAGTAAAATACTCAATATGGCTCTCAATATGAGTTTAAAGTATTAGCATGCATTCCTTCGTGTGACAAAAGCGCATGCGCAAACATGTGTATATTCCTACAAAGCGAAATTGAATCCCATTGTACTAAGTGTGGAGTTTGTTTTAAACTATAACACTACCAATTTTTATTGAATTTCACCCAATATCTCCAACATTAAACTTATTTTTATGGCTGATATTTATATTTTTTTCCGGCAGTTTAATTTAACATATAATTTTGTAAGAATATTATTTTTTAATATACGATTCTTTTCAAATGTTTACACTTTATTTTCCATAATTCTTATGATTTAGTTTTTTATTTACATACGTTTTGACTCCTATGTGCGTGTATGTGTGTAAACGATGATATGATAATAATAAATAATTAGACAACCAAGAGAAAATGGAAGAAGACAAATATTGAAAATAGTTCACAGTATCACGCGCTGAAGCTACAGTAGAAACTAAAATGTAATGAACAATATGAATAATAATATAATTCAAATTTAATATGGACTAGATAAAAGATCAAAATTAGGTTCAAAATAGGCGAAAAAGGATTTTTGTATTAAATAAATGCCGTTCTTTGCATAGATGAACAAAAACATTGAATCCAATCAATCACCATGTTATGAGGCTAAAAAAAACTACCTATTAGGGTGAAAATAATAATAATAATGATGACTTTCTCATCAGAAGTGCACAGACAATAAGAAATATGTTTAAATAAAGTGCCAGTTCCAAAAAGGCAAAATGTTAAAAATGCTCAAAATAAAAAAAAATCTAAAATATGTTTTAATTCATTCTAGTTATAAAATGTAAGCTTTCTGTGTAAAATTAAATTTCCCAAGGTAAAAAAAATATAGTTTTAAAATTTTCTTTCGCATTTTTGGAAAAGGAAACTGAGAATGACAATAAAATCATAATGGGGGAGTTTCACGCCGAGAAGAAGAAGACCGCTGTTCCAACGGAACATGGAGAAAATTCCGCGACGCCGAAGAAGTTCCATAAGGTTAGCATGGAGCTTTAGCTCCTGTACTATAATTTTAAAATTTAGTCTTTAAATATTACCTCAATATAGAAATAATTACTACATATACTGAAATAGATTGTACTCATCGTTTATCACGTATTTTTGTGTCGAAATAAAAGTATTTTTCCGTATTTTGTTGTAATTATAATTATATACAAATATAATATAAGTATTTCTGTACTTAAATTTATTCATATATGGAATAAAAATATTACCTATTTGGAAAAAGCAAATATTATAAACAAACTTTCCCATAATTGCAAGCGTAGCGACTAAACAAATAAAAGCAAAGTTGTCTGATGTAGGGAAGAAATCGAAACTACTAGTAAGTTACCATGTTGATACGTCACGTGAAACTCTCCGATAGCAGTAAGCACAACCCAATAACTTCATTGTTCCTAATACCACTAGACCTTGTCAAATGGAGTATCCCAAGTACCCCAAATAGCAATATCCACCCAACCCCCCCTTCAAAAATCCTCTAAGTGGACGTATTCAAATACATCGGGATTGTCGCTGATGGCGCCACCTGACTGGCGCCAACTTCCAAGAATCCATACCTAAGGAAAAAGGTTTCCTCTCCCGCATCTCTTTTTTATCGCCCACTTTGTCGCTGCGGTTGGCGTGATGTCCAGCCCTGTGCAAACTGCATCCCTCTTGTAGTACCGGGGCACTTAATCACGAGCATATCACTTGGCGATAAGGGCGAAGGGTTTCCATTATACTTTGTTGACGTTTCCTGCGAGGAAAGTTACCGTCCCATTTGTTGAGTGTCGTATTTTGATTTAATGAAGTTTGAATAGTTTTGTATTATTTTTTTGTGTTTAGGACTTTATTACTATGCTCTATATTATAGGGTAAAAAGTTTTTGAATTAAATAAATACTTTTCTTTGCACAAGATTTCATAAAACGTATAAAAAAATCTGATAAAAATATATTTTATCTTCTTAAATCTAAAGAAGTCTTAAGGGATTCTTTTAACTTTGTGATCTCATAAGTATTTAAATTTTGTATGTTTGGTATCAGTAATATGATTTTAAAGAAGCTCTAATATAGTTCTTCATTGTCTTGATTCTGAAACACTGATTATCAGACCTAAAAACAAGTATTTCGTTTATAATAATGATATATTTCAAGTTAAGTATCAATATTGGCAATATTTATTTATAAAGTATTAAAAGCTAATACTAACCTTGATACGTCAGTTTTAAACACCATTTTAGTTTTACCGGCTAAGGATGAACTGAGCCATGCTCAATGCAATACCTTTAAATAGTCAGCAAGATAGTTTGCCAACCCGGGAATATTAATTAAGCCATCACTACATTTACTTTATATTATATACTTAAATATTAATAAATTTCAAGCTTCAAAGATGTCACAATTTCTGATAACAACAATACAACAAGCCAAAAACGCAATTAAAAGTCAAACATAAAGGAATCGGTTGCATTTTGAAAAACTTGTTGCATTGATATTTAAAGCTTGGCATATTTGTTATTCCGATAATAGCACCATATTTAGAAATATTAATAAACAAGAAATAAATTAAATTATTTAAGATTATTTTTGTGATATAAAAAATATACAAAAAATTGATTGAAAAAAAAACACTATCTTACACATGGGCAACATAGAAATCAGTATTTTAGTATGAATGTTTTAAAGATTATTGGCGAATAATTAGTATAACTTTTTAATTGGCAATTTATCTCTGTATATATGATCATTGTTGTCTGATATTTCTTATATGTAAAATACATAATGTTTCAAAAATTATTATTTTTATCCTATATTAATCATAGATATTAATAACGAATCTGTAGAAAGTAAGTTAACAAAAATGTTACCATTTAAAAATTATATTTTGTCTTAATTCTTTTTTAATTTTTATTAGTTATTTCTTATTTAACATTTAATTACAGTAAATAAATTTAATTAAATGTGTGAGATTAAAAAAAGAAAATATTCCATGGGAATCCAATCGGAAAATTTCACCCATTCAGTTATTTTAAATAAATTTAATTTATGTTTAAAACGTTTAATTACGTTTAAAACATTTAATTGTCTTTAAAACATTTAATTATGTTTAAAACATTTTATTGTCAAAACATTTAATTGTCTTACATATATTTAATTATCTTGCATACATTTATTTATCTTACATATATTTAATTATCTTACATATATTTAATTATCTTAAATACATTTAATTACCTTAAATGCATTTAATTATCTTAGTTACATGCCAGTAATATATTTAATATCACTGTAAAATTTAAAGATATATACTTAAATATTGCAACCAAATTCGAAAGAATTTGAAATTATTAATCAAATAAAACGAAACGTTTTTTTTTCTATTTGAAAAATTTATTCTAATTTTATTTATCATTTTTTTTGTTTCATCCTTCAATTATGAATCTTTATGTATTTGAAAATGTGAAGTGAAAACGATATTTATGTGTATCATTAATTTCAAAATTAACAGCTACATATTGCTGAAAAATAAAAAATAAATCCATTAATAATAATAATCTATTTAAAATTTTGACAACATTTTATATTCCATTAATTATTTAAAATAACAAATGGCTTTTATCTGTTTTTAAATCAAGCATGTTTTACAAGATGTAAAATAAAATTAAAGCTTTATTTTTACCAAACGGATAATGATTACAAAGAAAATGAAATATTTATTTGTCTTAGTAATAAATTATACTTTATAATGAAAACTTTTAACAAAATGTAGATAGAAAATATTATCATTTGAAATACTATAATGCATTTAAAATGATACTTTTGGAAATGGTACTTTCCGTTAAAGTGATCGTATTATTAACATATTTTTCTTAATAATGTCACATTAGTGACATAACTGTTATCTATAATAACCCATCTATTGAATTTGCGTTGATGTTATTCAAAATCTCAATTGCAAGAGTTTCTTTAATAGAACCATTATTTAAAAACATTACTCAAATGTATTTCTTTAAGGCATTACTGAAACACATTACTTAAATACGTTACTTGGAAGTATATAATTTAAAAATACCTTTTAAACCTATAACAAATGAAGTAAATATGAATAATTTATCACCATTTTATTGTAGTTACTTGCGGCGCTGCAAACAGGTAATTACGCATACTCGTTTAACTGATTATAAAAGTACATATCTGCGCAATCTGTCTTAAAATGTTGTTTTCAAAAAGTAGATTATACATATATATATATATATATATATATATATATATATATATATATATATATATATTATATTCCCCAATTAATCATGGAGTTGTTCTGATTAAAAAAACTTCCATAGACAAAAACATTTAAATAAAGGAAATTTTAATATCATCAGCTGATTTATTTCTTTAACCTAAAATATAATATTTTTTAAATATAATATGAGACAAAAATAGTTATTTATATACATAAAAATGAAAAATAAGTCCCCAGAATCAAGTCGGACCGACGCAAATTTTCGTTCTATAGCAGTTATTTTCAGCGAACGTGATTTCTGATTGATTGGAATGTGGATATAGCTGGTCTTGCTTCTTAAACAAAAAAAAATTATGACAACGCATAACTTTTAAAATTAAATTAAATTCTTCATCCAGTTCCAAAACCAGTTATGTGAGAATGAAAATAACGATAGCTCTCTTGCTATTTACTTAAAAAAGAGTTAAAAGTGTTGCTTTTGCGACATGGCTACTTAAATTAAATTGTAACCATTTTCTCAAGTTCTAATCTACATTACATTCTCTATCTTACATTCTCTATCTACATTACCTAAATCAGATCCCTCAACCCCACTTCCGTGATTATAATCTTCGAGTACTAATCTGTCCAAAACAATCACAAATAAACTCCCCCAAAAATTTTCTGCTTGAAAAGAAGTTGGTTCCCCGAACTTTTGATCCCCACAGCCTTGCGGCGCCCCCTTTTCCTCTAATGCGCATGCGCAATGGACAGAGGAGGGGGGATGTTCTACACCTCTCGGTCGGTTAAGCGAATGGGATTCTATCAGACGATAAGCCGAGGCATCCCCGGCATCTTCGCATGTTCGGCATCCCCCTCCCTGCAAAAGAAAAAGTGACGGTTTTCACCACCCTCTTCAATCGATGAGATATGGTTATCGATTTGGCTTTGTTATATCGAATTGCGTTTTATTGGATGATTGTTTTTAATTGTGTTGTGATAAATATGTCGGGATTGAGACATGGATGGTGAGATTATTTTTTAAATTAAATTGCTTTAATTTTTTTTTTTGAAAACGGTAAAGGAAGGTTTTCAGAAAATATACTATATATATTTAATTGATATTTTAGTCATTATGACAAATTAGCTTTCAAAGAATTCTAAAGAATAAATAATGGTATTATAAATTATACGAAATACATTTAATTTATATCAAATTTGCATGACATTTCTAAATTAGAACTTTGAATATAGAAATTTTCTTTCTTAATATATTTTAAATATCTACAACCGTTAATATAACTAATATACTGCTTTATTATCTATTAGAGTTTCAAAAACAGCTGATATAATATATTTCAAAAATGACAAATGCTTTATTAATTAGTGTAACTTTATTAAGTACACATTTTTAAATTTTAATGTAGAACGTTTAAAAATATGTATGTATTATTTAACCTAGATAATATAAAGAATTTAAAAATAAATTTTAAAGTATTCTAAACATTCTTAATAAATAATAAAAATAATTTTATGAAGTAATGGTCTTTTTTATAGCAAATTTAAATTCTCTCTTCCAATTTCTGAGACAAAAAATCTCAAATTCTTTTGTACTCGTTTCTGAAAAGCACTAACTCGTTTTTAACTTATTTAGTAATTGATTAATTGAGTATTGTATATATAAACTAATTTTGATATTTATTTATTCGAAATAAAAAAATTTATAAATAAAACTTTATTAAAAATGCAAAACACTCTACTGCGATAATCATGCATTTGACTTTCACTTTTAATTTGTAATTAACTTTTTAAACTATGTGCCAAATTATCAAGTTCTTATAATTTTTTCTAATTTGATATACACGTACTTTTATTTGGAAGTTTTTACGTGCTTTCTTAAAACTTAACAATTTGAATAGAAAGAATACTGTCATTGATATGCGTCATCAATGTGAACATTTTGAAACTAAAGCTTCTGCAAGTGTCTTATCTAATAGTACAACAACATAATTCAGATATAAAATATATAAATCATTCAAACTTGTCAACTCAACTTTTCTACTGCAACAAGTGCCAAATGCAACTGGTTATAAAATACTAAAAATAAATAGAAAATTGGAGGATCTTTTATTTGCAACAAATTAATATACATAGGATTCTAACAGGAAAAGAAAATTTGTTTTCATTAATTTATAATTAAATAGTTGCGAATTCAAAATAGTCTAAAATTTGCTAAAAATATTTAAACATAATCACATAGTATTTCTAATTATTTGAGATAGTTCTGATTACTAATAATCTCACCAAAACATTATCTCATCAATTATACTTTTAACAAGTGAAGAGTGCCAACAGTTATCAGCACTAAAAATCACAGAAATTCAAAATCCACCTAACCATTTAAAATTACATTACCAATAACCAAAGTGTGCCAAGAAAGTGAAGAATGAAAATCATGGAAGATATAATAATTTTCCAAATTTATAACGCTATACTTTTAACAGTGCTTCAATAGTTCTAATAACTGAAAATCATGCAAAATAACTAATCACACAAACTATGCTATTTTTATAACAAAAGAGGACCAGAACTGCTTTAAATGATTAAAACTACTGCAAAACTGCAGACTTTTGTGTTGATGGAAGAAATGAGTGTTGGAAGAAGACTCCCCTGATATTTATGATACGAAGGGGACATTCTTTTAATTCGAGGCTAGAAGAAGGATTTTACATGGAGCTAATCGAACAATTGACAGTTTCTGTTAAACATCCACCTGGATAACACAAAAGTGAGTGATTTTTTTTTATTATCATATTTTTTAATTATGCAAGTTTTTAAGCGACACGATTTTTAAGTATAAAAATATTTTATTGAAAATGAATTCCTTTTTTTTTAAAGTCTATTAGAATATTTTTTTAAATTTCCAACTACTCAATTATCTAGAACATACATGTTTACTTATCAATTGTACTGTGGAACATTTTCACGAAGATGATGCATTATTTTTTATTCTATTCTATTCTATTAGAATTTGTGCACTTCACTACGTTATTATGAAATTGAGGTCAACTGGAAAACGTTCGATTTTCATGGGTATTTCACTAAGCTAAAATAATAATAAACACTGGATCGAGGACTAAGCGTGCGAGACCACTTTACATCTTTTTGAGCGAAGATAGAAAAAATAATCCTTCCGCATAGGTTTGCGTGGATTTAGAAACACATTTCTGGAATTCAAAAATACGTTTAATTTGTTTGACAAACTTAATTTCTTACTTATAATAAGAAAAAGAAGACAACATGCATCGACAAAACTAGTTTTAAATTTTCCTGTGACATCACGTAAGACTCCCGCAAAGGGAAGGAAGAATGTTTTCTCAACATTTCTTCTGAATTGTATTCATCCGCGCGGCACAGTAAAGTACATTGTCGCTCTATATGAGTACTCACTCCAGTGTTTATTATTATTTTAGCTCAGTGGGACATTTCAAAAATAGGACATTTTAACATTCTAAAGTAATAAATTCAGTAGCTAGGTTCACACACAACCCGCGGTAGGTAAGGGTGTCTCTGAGTTACTCAGGTAAGGGCGTCTCGACGTTATTAATTATGTTAATTAGTTACGTTATTAGCTATGTTATGACTTTATTAATTGAGGTAATTGTAATTTAATGACAAAGCGTACAACTTCCTTCCGAATCGACGCATACTCCCGTTCTATACGATTGTATAAATATAGTGTTTTCAATCCTATTGGAAGGATGGTAAGGTACTACCACCAAACGCATTCTGAGTTGAAACAAAGGAATTTTTTTAAAAATTCCTAGTGTACAATTTTTTGCGAAAATTTGAAAATTCGGAAGTTTGCTACGTAACAAAAGTAAACTGTGCTTTCAAAACACACTTTGTGGGCGTCAGTACTGCGGTTTTTGACAAGTTCGCTTTTTAATTCATGATTTTAAGTTAAAATATGAACACAAAAAGCAATGCTTGCATGACGTTTGTGAAAGGCAAAGCGTAAACGCCTAAATATTTATTTTAATAATCGATAAATTGTATTTTCTTTACTTATTTGGCCCCCTTTAG
Source organism: Troglohyphantes excavatus (assembly GCA_963932185.1). Taxonomy (NCBI): domain Eukaryota; kingdom Metazoa; phylum Arthropoda; class Arachnida; order Araneae; family Linyphiidae; genus Troglohyphantes; species Troglohyphantes excavatus. The sequence goes on from OZ010675.1 coordinate 48,009,644, forward strand.
GAAACAAAACGATCCAAATATGTATGTAAATATTTAAGTCACAAGTAAGCATATATCTAAAATTTTAAAATCGTACTTATTGGTAAAAACCCAAATGTATAAACATTTGAGCTATTTCAATGATAAGACTTTGAATAATATAAAGACTGTAAGAAGAACATTAATTTTAAATTACTTTGTTTAGTTATGAATACATCCAACACTAACACAGTATGTTTTGGAAAGCTGAAATGAATTCATTCAAAAGAAGGAAATAATGGTTGTATTGGTTTCTTTCTTTCGTTTTAGTTAATATTTTTAATAGTTTAAAAATAATTTAATTTAAAGATTAATGTAAAATTTTCTAACCAAATAAGTTAGTCCAAAAAATTATTCTTTTTTAAATCGTAAATTGTTTGTATTACTGATTTATTTAAGTACATATTTTTGTTAAGAATGGACCAAAACTTATTCACGTAACCAATAAATTGTTATGGATATGAGATTTCTACCTCCAATCTCCAATTTTCCCAACAAAACCTTCCATTTTTTAAAAAAAATATTTAAATACATAACTGTACAATATTTTTATATTCTAATATTTTTTTATTTGATGTACCAGAATTTGAAAGTCATCTCTTTTAATTTGTTCGGCATGTAATTTAAGTTTTTAATAACAAGTGCAGGAACAATAATTAAAATTTTTATACAGATAATACAAGTTTATAAGCTTAAAAATATCTTGCTAGTTGGGATATAAATGTAATGTTCTATTTCTTTTTTTAAGCTATTTTTTTCTGAATTAATTTTCAAATTAATTTATTATGTCATCTATTTTTATATTTTTTATACATTACAATAAACTGTTCCACTACTGCTATTAAATAAATTCCTTATAAATGTAACTAAATTTTCAACTTATTTTACTTTATTTTCAGAAATTTACTGAACAATTTTATTAATTTATTATAGTAATTAATTATTAAAAGAATAATTAGTACAGGTGTTATTACAAACTTTTTAATTATTTCAAAATAACCTTATACATTAAAAAATCTTAAATCTCACATAACTCTTAAAAACTGCATTTCACCTGTTACCAAACAAAGTTTTATTATTTTTCACTAAAAAAATTAAAATAACTAAAAGCGGGATAAATGCACCCATAAAGTACAAAGAAAAAACATTACTTTGTAATGAATAAAAAATTCTTCTAAAAAATACTCAAATTTTTCGTAGAAAATCCTTTCATAAAAACAGCCCAGTGGATGGGAATAATAATAATAAAAATTAAAGTATTATGCAAATGCAATATAAATGCTAATGGATGTCGTAGGCGTTTCAAAGGTGAAGCATGTGTGACACAATTCTTAGAAAGTATAAAAAAAATCACAAGTATCTGTCCTCGAGGAAATAACTAAACTAAATTGGAAATTCTATCATTCCTGGGCGTCAGTCCAGAAGTAATTAAAATATCTATGAAATAATCCTTTTGTTCAGTTACTTTTTTTGCATTAGATTTTGGAAATTGTTCATGTTGAAAATTTTTAAAACATATTTGGATGAGGTTTAAACGTGAGGTTACCATGGATGTATCATTTAAAATGTTATTGCTATGGCAACTTGTTGATCATTGAATGAAATAAAGGTTACATCGATGCACTGTTAAAAGTGGATGCTCACATTTGGTGGCAGTTTCGTTAAATCACCAATTAAAATAACCAAGTTTCGTGATGGTTTGTTTTATAAGATGTAGAAAACGACGATATATTTACAAAATAGATACAAAATAAAAATATATGTTTCTTTAAAACTAATTAATTTAATTTTCACAATTAAATTAATTAGTTCTAAAGAAAAATATATCCGGAGCACCTTTAACGATAATTTCGAAAATTTGATTATTTATTATTAACAGTATTTCACAATTGTGTTAAGTGATTTTTTCGAGAAGAGCAAAGTTCAAGGAGCATTTAAGCAAAAACAACAGACATATCAGTCCGATCGCAAACCACAGAAAACAGCAAAATATTTTGTAAATGGTAGAAATAGTATCAGTTTGCTAGAAATAGTATCACAATCTTGTTAAAGTAATCGAATTAATTTGCCAAATTGCAATATAATAAATGAATTTTAAATATAAAGAAATTAATGTTTTGAAGCAGTTCTAAATGAAATACGTTTCAGAACAATTATATTGAATTATATTAAATGTAATAAAGTAAATGCACAATACCTCGATAAATCTTTACATAAATGTATGTAAATTTAAATTATAATTAACACATTTAAGGTTTATATAACGCTACTATTGATAAGACCTGAAAAGGAAAAATGTTACCTTGGGTTTTACAAAAGATGCCTTATTAAAATTTATACTATGTATATATTTCCAAACGAAATATCTCATGTTATTTATTAACCGCTTAACACAGATTATTTTTATTAAATTTATAATATTCCAAAATCCCAAATGTTATATTTCCATTAATATTGAAAAGTTTATGTTTTATTCGACATTTTCCTATTACAATCATAAATAAAAAATTTATTGTACATTTCTAATAGCTAAGATATAGTTATTTAAAACGGTAATCTAAGAATTTTTAAATTATTATCTTATAATTTGCATTACCTTAAACTTGTCAGATCCTTTCGGATTAAATCATTTAGAACATCTTGTCTCTAATTTCAAGTCGCTACTTGTTAAGATTAAAATAATATGCAAAGTTTGTAAATGTGATCATTTTTAATCTTAGTTAAAATGCCATTATATATAATTATTGTTTAACAAGAATAACGCTTGCTGAAACTGTTGGTTACAAATTAACAATAAACGAGTATATTTCATTGTGATTATTTTAAATGCATGGGATATTTAAATTACTACAAGTCGCAGCGCAACTACTTCAATGATTAAACAACTTCTCGAATGAATATTCAAATTCGACTCTTTTATACTGTAATTGGGCGACATTTAATTGCATGAATGGAATTGCCTGAATAAAGTAATTTACCTGTGGATCTCTCCACAGTTAAACTTCCTTATTAAGAATATAGATTCCGTAAATTTGACTGAATTTGTTCCCATACTTCACATCTTTGTAGCAAATGAATATATTTAAACCGATGAGGTTTATGATATTTTTAACAGAAAAATAATTTAGTACTGTAAAAATGCACAAACGTTTAAAATTAAAAAAAAAAAAATATTTTGAATTTGTGTTAAAAACGATAACTTTTCATAAGCTATTGAGAATATGAACTTTTTTCAGGTGTTTGCGTATTTACATAATGTTAATTACTACGTAATTACTAAGTATTTAATACTCTAATATTCAAAGTTATATCTATGTATAGAAAGTGTGATTAATGTTATAAAAATTATACTAAGTTCACATACATGGAGAAAAACAAACGAATTTTACATTGATAATTGTATATTAGATGTAGTTATGGCAGCATAGCTTATTACTATGTATTTTATAAGAAACAAAATAAATAGAAAATATTTTAAATACTTAAAGGCGAATAGATTTATATATATATATATATATATATATATATATATGAACATGGAGAGATGTAGATATAGAATAGATTTAGTGAACACTGATAATTTCCAGATATAAATGTTTACTGAGGTATATACATTTTTTTATTATAATGTTAATATTTTATTGTGTTTAATAACTTTAAATAAACTAAAAAATTAAAATAGTTGTGCTCGAAAAAAATGTCGAATATTTAAAAAAAAATTATCAGTATAAGCAAAAAATATTTATACAAGTCAAAAAAGTCACACATAATTATATAATGAATGTAAATTGCAGTGATATAAGCAAATCAAATTAGTAGAAACACATGAAACTAATAATAAATATAATTAACTTCAAATTAACACTTGTTTTAAGTTAAAATAAATGAATTTATTGTTATACAAGCCAATTAATGTAAACTTCAAAAATCACGTAATGAATTTTTTTAATTAATGATCAACAAAACTTTTCCTTTTTAAAAAAAAATATCTACCTAATTGTGCTTTATTAACCACATTGTGCTACGTACTAAAATTAATGTATTTTTAATTTTGATTTATTTAATTACCTTCACTAACTTTTAAACATTTAATTCTTCTTTTTAATAAGGGAAATGTCTTTTTAATGCACAAAATGAATTTTTCTCAATTAAGAAAGAAAGAAAAGTATGGCCATTTAATTTAATATACTTCCATTATTATTGTTGTTATTTTTCATTATTACTATTATTGCAATAGTTAAATAGGGTAATGTGGGAGAATATGGGTCATGTTTTTTTTAATTAAACATTAAATTGCACATTGTTAAACTTTGGTTTTATCTCATTATTTTTTTTAATTGACTTCGTTAATGGAGTAGATTTTAGCAAAAAATTTACATTTCTGGGTAATTGAATTCAAGCCCGATTTGTTTGAATAAATAAAAAGAACTTGTGATTGTTTGATTCATGATAACTTCAATTAAAATACCAAAAAGTCGAATTATTTACCAAAATTCCGGAATTTTGTATTAAATTTTTTTTATTAAAATGTTCCAAGTAAAAAAATTGTATAGAATTCTAATTTATATAGCATATTTTCATTGATTTGAAAAATGGGTAAAATGTATTTTATAATTATTAATGCTAAACTGTTAGACATTCGTAAACATGTAACGGTCTTCAATAAAAGTGCAATTATTTTACAAAAATATGAATTCTAAAGCTTATAAATGACAAAATTTAACTGCAATATATTTAACACTATTCGTATGTTAATATAATGAAAAGTTACATTCCTTTTTTTTAATTTTTTTTATTTATTTATTTATTTCAAATAAACTGTCAACAGAAGAAAACATTTCGATCAAAACAATCAGTAGATGCCATTTGTTTGTTTTTTAGCAGTTGAACATAATTTTTTAAATGAAATAAAAAATCATCAATGGAAAAAAATTAATTAAAAAATCCTGACGCCCAAAATCCTGACGCCCAAAAAGATATTTTACGTAGTATGTCATTCCACTTATTACAAATGAATTCAACTTTTGTTTTATTGTTCTCAAGTAACATTACAATCCATTATCTTTCATACACGAATACTTCCATTCATAAATTTGGCGAACAATGACCATGACAGCCCGTGATATACTACAAACCACATACCGTATCTATATCTTATTTCTTCTTCGTATGCCCCCAGATAAAATGCATTCGGAGACAGCTTTCGGCGCGAAATGTCCAGATACCCGCAAGAAAAATTAAAAACAAATATAGATATCTCCGGGGGGGAGTGAACATCGCGGGATTTTATCGATTGATGTCGGCCAAAGTTTTATGCCCGCCCTCGAAAAGTGTCCGACATTCTTTCCTCAAATTCCTATCGCAAATGACGTCCGCTTTTAATAAAACTTGGCGATAAAAGCGCCCCTTTACGGCTCCTCCAAAACCACACCATATTGGGGACCCGGCGCCAGGACTTGGAAGTATGGCGAGGTTTCCAGGACCAGGAATCATCATATTGGAATAAACATGGGAATAAATCGGTTTGGTATATCTTTCGGGACAACTGGTGGTTCGCTTCGAAATTCTGTGGAAATTTTTAGTGAATTTTATTAGTTTAAGTTAATGGTTCACATGTTTTTAGGAGTTTGCATTGTTTTAGGCGAGACCCACCTATGTACTAGGTGAGTTTCGCACCAGCTAGTACACTGTTAAAAAGGAAGATACTTAAAAATGGGTACATGAACTAACTCGTTTTTTTAGTACAATTGCATCGTATATCAGCGATGGCGTATTTAAATGTAATCAACCGTTCTTTCTCAAAAATGAGCAGTGTGATTTAATATTTCTAATCTCATATTCTGTTCAAGCCATCTTAACAAAGCAACATGACAAACTTAAAATAGTTGTTCAGAAGATGGTGTCTACATTATTTTATGTCGATTGCTTAAATGGAAACTGAGTTACTACAACACAATTATTTTACTTCCTATTCTTTTGGTACATATTTTTAAATTCTTCTGTTTTATAACTTCTTCAAGTCACTCTGGTTGTTTAACGGATAAAGATCTGGACAGCGGTGTCTGAGGATCTGGGTTCGACTCGGTAAGGTTTGTAGATCCGGTAAAACCCAGTAAGTGTTGATTGTAATTGTCAATATTTATTGAAAGTGATTTATGAAAGTAGCATATGTAGGCTAACATCTACTCTTTTTACTCATTTTTGAGAACATGTCTTTGTAAAATTGAAACTTATGTATTCGGAGCCATCGTAAGCATCGAATGTACTCAAAAATGAGTTAATTTTACTTATTTCTGAATACCTATTTTTATCAGTGTAGGAAGCTAATTATCGACAACCACCTTCTATATGAACTAAATTAAAATAAACAATATAAATAAGTCAGGTAGAACACAACTAGAGCCAGCGTTACGCAAATTTGGCGGTTAGCGTTTTGGTTCATAAGTAGCAAGGATTTTCGAAATGGACTTAGCGTGCCTAGAGAGGAGCGTTGGAAATTATGCTACACAAGAGTTTCTTTTGGAGTTTCTTCCAAATGTTTTGAATTGTAACCTTGTAATATTAAATATATATATATATATATATAAATAACATGTTCGTGTTTCTTTAATAATAACGTTTACTGATAATGTTCATACTGTTAAAAATAGGTACTCAAAAATAAATAAAATACACTCATTTTTGATTACATTCGATGCTATATGCAAATTAAATTTCGAAAAAAATATGTACTCAAAAATCAGTAAAAAGTGTAGATACCAGCCTACATATGCTACCAACATAAATCACTTTCAATAAATATCAACAATTACAACCAAACCTTACCGGGAATCGAACCTACATCCTCAGGCACTCTAGTGTCTTATCCGTTGTAATACCAAGGCGAAGTGAAGAAGTTATAAACGGAAGACATAGTAAGAAGGTGCGCCAAAAGAATGGGACGTAAGATAATTGAGTTGTAATAAATCAGTTTCCATTTAAATAATCGACATGAAATTATGTGGAAAACCATTTTCTGGACAATTATTTTAAGTTTGCCAGGTCGATTTGTTACAATGGCTTGAACAGAAATTGAAATTAGCAATATTAAATCACACTGTTCATTTTTAAGAAAGTATGGTTACATAAATTTGAGTACTCCATCGAACATTTACGATGTAATTATACTCAAAGGAATCGAGTATGTCCAGGTTTTCATTTTTAAGTAACTCTTTTTTACAGTGCCTGGCAAGTCAGTTAAGGGTGTTTAGGAGATGACACGTTTTAGAAAAACATATACCCTTTTGTAGGTTATATACCAGAATTACACAAGTATTAATAGAACGACATCGAAAATAACAGTTTTAGAACAAACATGCATAAGTCAGGTTTTGGAAAGTCCGTCAATATTCTGCATTTTTTTTAATAAGATACAATTGTCCACACAATTTTCATACAAATGGTTTAAAGTATCAACTAGTCAAACAGTATTGCGCAACTCAACGTTCTCGTTATTTTAAACTCTCACTCGAACCATCTATCACTAACTTTTTTCATCCCCCACGTGGTACAAAGCTCAGAGTAGATTAATAGCCAACCTGGTCGACGGGTAGCTCACCTTCTTCTACACGATGATAGATCATTTATCCCCATATAATGATTCCATCCTCGCAAAGTTATAGGGCTTTGTAATATCAACGCATACCAATAACGTTTGTTACAGGAGAGATTTTAAAGTTGCGTAAGTTAATTTATTTAATTACGGCAAAATACACCTTGATGATGGTACAACAGCTATCTTTTTCTTTATTTCCTCTCTTGAGCCACGGATTGGATACCACTAGTTCCAGTTATAAAATAATGTATATTTACACACACACGTGTCTAAGAGAGAAATTAATATATACTTTAATTGTGTGTAAAGTCTTTTAAAAATTAAAACATTTTGAAAATTAATGATTGCAATTATAAAAAAAAATAGATTTCTACACAGAAGAATTTAAAAAAATATACTTTCTCAAACAAACTATTGAAACAACTGATCCCTGTTTCTGCTAATTATTAGTCAGTAGAAAGTTGTCTTTCTTTTCAATAACAGAAAATACTTCAACTAATATAGTATCAACTGAGGAAATACACAAAAACCGAAAAAAAATGAATCCTTTTTGTCGCAGATGATTAAACGATCTTCTTAATTATTCACTTTCTTTGAAACAAAATAGGAAAATTCAAAAGCCATGTACTAATTAGTACGGAGGATGGTTTTGAAGACGGAATTTCGGTTGTTAAAAATAGTTGTCACTGGCTTTTCAGAACGTTTTCACGGTTTTCATGCAGCGTCTTCATTGCGTAACTTGTAATTAGTGATTTTTAACGAATGCTGCGCTCCGTGACATGAGTGGCATTGCAGTTAGGAAAATTACTCTTTGTTAAAGTCGTTAATTAAAAACGTTCACAAACGTCAACTTTTAAATGCAACATAGAGGACTAAACAATGTCCTAAAAATTTGAGAATAAAAAAATAGTTTCTACAGTATTCAAACTTTTTAAAGTAAATGCGTGTATAAAATATATAATAATAATTTCATGAAAAATATATAATATATAAATTAATAATAAATATACAAATTAATAATAAATATATAAAAATAATAAATATATAAATAATAAATATATAAATAATAAATATATAAATAATAAATATATAAATTAATAATAAATATATAAATTAATAATAAATATATAAATTAATAATAAATATATAAATTAATAATAAATATATAAATTAATAATAAATATAAAATGAGATAATATTGAATTAGTAATAAATTTAAAAATAATAATAATAAAGGAAATAATAATAGATTAATAATAATATAAATATTAATAAATTAATAAAATAAATTGTAATAAAATAATAAAATAAATAGTAATAAAATAATAAAATAAATAGTAATAAATTAATAAAATCAAATAATAAATTAATAATAAAATAAATTATAAAAAATATTATATAAAGTTTCATCGCAAAATAGTAATAGTCTAAAATCTCATTTCACATTAAAGAACTAAATTATTTAAATACGATGATAATAAATCATATTTTAAAGGTATAGTAAAACAAGCTGTTTGTTCCGGAAAAAGTTGAATTTTTCTTTTAGACCATTTATACTAACGACTTTTTTGCGTTAATATGGTTAATTAAAAAAATTTATATATAAATTTTTATTTTTTTGTTAAAATATGTTAGAACTACAAGACAGGCAACTACTAATGATAGTTATAACACCCATTTAAAAAACTTTCAACCACAAGTCCCGTATCATGCTAACTGGGTAATCATTACCTTTTTAGGATCTACTCCGTGTTGTTTATATATGCTATTGCGCGATATCTATTTTAATTTTACTTATTCAAGCTGTCCAATAGCCCATATCGTTTTTGACCAGTCATAAAATATTTTCTTCATAATGAACTGAAATATTAATATTTTTAAATTTCACTAAACCAACTTGATATAAACTGAACAAAATCTTTATATAAACTACATGAAAACGATATTTATTTTTTGGAACACATTTCTACATTTCTTAACTTTTCACCTTTATATCTTTATTACAGCTACATGTGTTCGGCAATTTTCCATTAGCCTGTATAGAACCTTTAGTATTCTTCATAATCTTGCATTATCAAACATTCCTTTAGTTTTTGGTAAAAATGTTACCAAAAACTTAAACATTTTAGCTGGTAAAATAAAAGTAACTTTTAAATTAAGGTAACAAGATCAAAAGAAACTCTATTTTTTAAAAATTCTAATCTAAAACCAACAAAATTACGTAATGTTTTTATATCACTATGAGAAATCATTTACAAAAAGCAACAGCTCTCTCACAGCAATTTCACTGAATAATTAATGAAATGCACACAGAGAAAGTGGAAAAGTGAAAGAATTCATCCTATCGAAGCCCATGCATTTCCCAATTGCTTTCGAGCAATAATTAGGAAATGTGTCTTTGCAAGTCTAGTAACTGAATCATATCTAATTGGATAAGTAAAACACTAACTTAAATTTTTCTGTCGTGTATTTCCCAGGCGGATTTTCAGTCGACAGAACAAATTTGATTTTCTAGAAAATGTGCCTTAACTTTCTTTAAAGCGCTGAATATTTTAGTTATTGATTTATTTTATATTTTATTTATGTAAACCCCTTAAATAGATGCCATAGTACTTACCATAAACGAAAATTTAAAACAAAACAATTTTAAGTATGGAATGAAAGTAACTTTCAATAACCTTAGTCAGTATTGCGAATATGTAGTATGTGGAAGTTGAATTATATCCAAAACATGTGACAGCTTAAGGAAGATCCCAAATGTATATTTTAAATAATTAGTTACTTTACTTAATACTTTAAACCGTTCAAACCACGTACGTATTAAGTTTAAATGTAAGTATATTTAAGTTTATTTTCTTTCATATTTTATAAATAAAATTCTCGATAGTTTGTTCATTTCAAAACTTTTACTGTTACAAAAGGTGTATTTTCTGGAAGGTAATTGTGGTGGCTGAACAACCCAAAGGTTGTTGTGGCCAGAGATCTTCTCGGAAGCAATCATGCTTTTACCTTGCAAAATTATTCCATTTATTTGATTCCAAAGCTGTAGAAGAATTTTTTGCATCTGACTGGAAGATGTTTCTCTTTTTGTATACAGTTTTGGTTTACTTAAAACGTTGAACAGTATAACATTACAATATAAAAGAAGAATGAACTCCTTTAACGTATTTAACTAACTGCCGCGGTCTCTATATTTTTTTCCTTAAAAAGTATATATCGAAAAACTTATATTTAAATTTATATTAATATTCTCCAGAAAAAATATTTTCAAAATGAATTAACTTTTTGAAACGTTTTATTTTGATTATTATGATTACTTTATATAGAAAATAATGTTTGTTCGTGATTATTATAAATTAAATCAGTTTTTAACATTTAAATGTTATTGGTTGCGTTGAGTAACATTACTTTTAACTTTTATTTCGTTTATATGAAATTTAGAAAGACAGGGAAATTTAGAAGATGAATTGTTGAGCATCGTTTAGCTGTATCATATTTAACTGAATTGTCAAATAAAAAATTATTTTTGTCGTCTACTTCGCGTATATTTTAAACAAGTCACTTAGCTTTAGTAGCCCCAAATAAATAAGTTAAAGTAAATAAAATAGAATGGTTTATTATATGACAATTTTTAGCAATATATTTGCAATCTTAATATGTTTGTTTTAATAATCATATTTATTCGTAACACTTAGACTACATCTCAAAATGATTATCTTACAAATATTTAAAGATTTTGTTTGGTAGGCCGTGTTTATCGATGCGGCTGCACGGTTTAAAGCGTGTAACGTCAAACTCAAGTGAGTGACACTTTTTGGATTTTGACAAATCGCAGAATGCTTTCTAAGCGGTGTCTAGTTTCTAAAAAACCGTTAGGAATCGTCAGACGAATGAGAAGTAAATTCCACAGCTCCAACTCTGTTTCGATGCTCACGTTTTCATTGAGGACTACTTCATCCTACATAACCTCTTACCCGGAACCGATTTTAGAGATTGTGCATATTAAATCAAAATTAACTCTCGCGCAATTTTTATGTTGTAATAAAATATATTTACATTTCGGATTTGTCATTTGTACAAAACGTTAATCGTAGGGTTAAAGAAATTTTTATCATGAATATTTAACAAAAAAATAATAAGTATTGAAATTGCACTCAATCTGTCCCATTGAATTCTTTGCATCTCATTTTGGATATCCAATGAGCACTATTGGGAGTTCTATCCTAACGACGATCCACTAGTTCCAATAAACGTCCTTTGGCCTTTTATGGGAGATAATGAAATCAGGCATTATCCATCACTTCTATTGTATAAGACAAAGTATGTCAAGAAGGAGAAGCAGCCATGGAAGATGTTCTCTGCGCTTTCAGTTTTCTCTCGCAATGTCTTTATCTTTATTCAGAAATAGTATTCTTTAATTCCTTTGCGTATAAAAAGCGTTGTAAATAATTATGATTTTAAATCGAATTGGAAATTAACTTTTTGTATTGAGGAATACTAATCTAATTGCATATACTTTATCTACTTAACTTTCATTTATATTTTACTTATTATAAGGTATTGATGAATACTAAATAAATAACAATTTTTAATACCCAAGACAAGCCCAACTGAGCTTATAAATTTGTAAAGCAGCAATCTTACCCGGAAATAAGAATTGTAAAATGTATTTGAAACACAGTATAACAAGTTATTATTTAGTAATCTTCATTTACGGGGACCCAGTGCCTAAAAATTATAATTACTATTTTTATTTGCTAAATGTGTAGTTATTATTTTTCTAAATACCCTTGTAAACTTCTTGAAGTGTTTTCATGTTTTTTAATAAGTTATTTGAGGTTTTATGCTGGTTGAACAGTATGTTATTCAACCAACGAAAACTTTAAATCGTTTTTTCTAAGTGTTTGGTGTATATATATATATATATATATATATATATATATATATATATATATATATATATATATATATATATATATATATATATATATATATATATATATATAATGTTTTAAGTATATTGTAAAACATGAGTATATTAAAAATTATCATGGAAATTCACTCCATGAGTAGTAATTTTTTAAGAAAAATTACTTGAGTAAAAAAAAATATATTTATGGATATTTTTGCGTTATTAAAAAAACTGTTAATATAAAAATCAAATTATCTATTATAGTTCAAAGAATTTAAGGAAAAATGTGGTGAAAAATTAAAATTATTTAAAAAAAAAATGAACTTAGAAAGTTTAAATTTTGACGAAAATATAAAAACTTGTAGAATTTTAGTAGGGAATATTGTTTTATATATAAATTTAAATAATATAATATAAAATTTTGGTTTTAAATGTCAAAAATAAAAATAAAAAAAGTTAAAGTGGCACCGTGTGTGTTTGTGTGATCCCTTAATTAAATTAATTACTAAAATCTCAACTCAATCTCAATTATTACATAAGTGAATTATAAGTTACAACAATTTACAGTATTTATTACTTGTAATCTGCTGATTATTGCATTAAATTAACCGGTAAATAAGTGTTATATGTCAACAAAAATTGTCAATATGTTTTAATTGGACACAATTGAAATCCGCCGCAAACTTTTATTTTTCGTAAAATCTTCCATGCATTTCGAAGGATATTTATTTTTTAAATCCACACTTTAAGCGAGCGTCCGAGGCAGTTACTTTTGGTATTCAATCAGCCTTTCAGAGAATGTCAGAAAATAATAACTTTTCAAAACCAACTGGTATTGGAGCAATCGTTTCAGGCTTTTCATACCTTCAGAGCAGTTGGTTTTGACATCTCAAGCCCCTTTCGGACAGTAGTTTGGAGATTCTCGAATCATAATATCTTTTTCACTGGCATTCAACCTAAATTAAATATATTTGCGACGAAAATTTTTTATCGAATTACAATTAATAAAAACTTGCTGCGAAATTCACATAATCCGAATTATTCAGTAAATAAATATTAATAAGTTTCAGTTAGTACACTGTTAAAAATAGGAACTCAAAAATAAGTTAAATGTACTCATTATAGATACATTCGATGCTTATCATAGATCCGAATTCATAATTTTTATTTTTGAAGAAGACATGTACTCAAAAATGAGTACAATGAGTAAAAAGATATGTTGCTTGCCTACTCAGACTGCCTTCAAAAATCATTTTCAATAAATATCAACAATTGCAACCACGACTTACCGAGAATTGAACCCATATCCTCAGACACCACAGTCCAGTGCATTATCCGTTGTACTAATAGGGCCACGTGAAGAAGTTATAAACAGGAGTAACGTTAAAAAGTTGTGCCAAAAGAATGATAAGCAAGATATTAAAGTTGTAATAACTCTGTTTCCATTTAACTAATCAACAACAAATGATAGGGAAAAATATCTTTTGAACAACAATTTGAAGTTTGTCAAGTTTTATTACGATCGCATTTTAGAAGTTGAGATTAGCAATAATAAATCACACTGCTCATTTTTGAGAAAGTACTATTACTTAAATTTGAGTACGTCATCGCTTATTAACGATGCCATTGTACTCAAAGAAAAACGAGTATGTTCAGGTACTCATTTTAAAGTACCTTTGTTTTTTAAGTGTAGTTAGTGGTAACACCTATATGAAACTAAACTATTAAATAACATAAAAGTTTTATCTTTGTATGACACTACTAAGTTAAAAAGTTTTCAATACCGATGGTTTCACTTATTAATAGCAATAGCACAACCCAATAATGAGTTCGTGGATTATGCACATAAAAAAACAAATTTAAAGGGCTTCTGCATATCTCCACAGCAAGTAACACATTGTAAAGATGCACAGGCTGAATTTTGAATTTTTATTAATAATTTACAATTATTAATTTTATTAATAATTTAAAATTATTATTTTTATTAATATTTTACAATTATTAATTGTATTAATACTTTACAATTATTAATTTTATTAATAATTTATAATTATTAATTTTATTAATAATTTACAATTTTTAGTTTAATTAATAATTTACAATTATTAATTTTATTAATAATTTACAATTATTAATTAGATTAATAATTTACAAATATAAAAAATACTTAATTGACCGGGCGTTAGCAACATTTATGCATGGCATCTATCTGTAAATATGTTTTTTACACAGTTACGACCAAATTCGTTGTTCGTTTTTCTTCAGATTTAGCACGAATGTTCCTTGAAGTCTTTAAAAACGACAAATATGTTTTTTAATATTTGTTTTGGTCGCGAGGTCCATTACACCCAGAAATACTAGGTGATACAATTAGTTTTGGAAACAGTAAAACTTATAAGTTATATAAGCTATATTACGACATCCCAAAACAAACCTTTACAAAAACATTTACGTTGTTTTTAATGACTTGAAGAAATATTCATGCCCAAATTTAAAGAAAATGGAACAACGCGTTTTGTCGTAACTGCGTAACACACAAATTTACGATGCATAAAAGTCGAGTTAAAACAGAAACCTCGATAACGCTTGATCAATGATTATAAAATAAAAATAACTCGAATTATAATGTATGTTATTAATTAAATGATGATAAACAAAGTTAGGTCTTATAATCAACATTTAGAAATTTCATCATGTTTGACATTAGTTGTATAATTATTTGGTTATTCAACGAAGTGTTTGTAATTAAAATATTGCTTTATAGTTATATTTTAAAAAATGTATGTAGCTGATAATAACTTTTTTTTGGCGTGAATCATTTGAAGCAATGTAATTGTACAAAACATTTGAATATACAGTGGAATATCAAACATTTTGTTTTTGAAGCAATTTCTTCTAAATTTTTTAAAACATAGGACTTATATTTTTTATCAAAACGTGAAAAATACAAAAAAATATTTAATTATTTTTTAAAATTATAATTTCTGAATGTGAGGAAATTACGCATATTTAAAAAATTCATGTTTTTACCATTTTTAGTGATTTTTTAATATTATTTTTTAAGACATTGGAAACGTTTTAATAAATTTTGAACCATTTTCAAGAGGTTTGAATTTAAAATGTGTTTTTATGCAAAATTTTCTTCAAATGTTCATTCTAATGTGATATATTACAAAAAATATATGTATAAATTATATCTTAAATACTCTACTAACAATGTGATTAAATATGTGTAAGTAATATTATGGTAATGTATCAAGGAACTAAAAAAATCAAGGTATCAAGGAACATGAAACATTTGAAAATGTAAACAACAATGAATTTTCACTAAGAATGAAATTTACATTTAAAAATAATAAACACTATATAAAGTCATTGAGAATCATATATAATCAATAAAACATATATTATTAAAGAAATACGTGAATCATGGTAGCAAAAGTTATAAATTGTGTTATAAACAATTTTTTTTTTATTAAATTACAATGTTTTGGTAATGTTTAGCTGTTTTAAAAATCCAATATAAAAAAAATTAATTATTTTAGTTTAGAGTAGGATATAATAAAATTGTGCTGTATTTTACTAGGCAGACACTGGAAAATATCGAATTTCCCCATTTTCCCTGTCATCTTCAAAACGATGATCCAAGATCTGAAACAACAAAAATATATACTTCCTCTTCACATCGAAAACCCTGACCACACAGCTTATTTCCACCCCAGAAGCATCATGTCCCCTTATCCAGCCCAAAGTTTACTTTGTCCCCACCTCCTCATACAAACCCCCCATTCATTTTTATTTTCTCCCCGAAGGGAAAAACGAGACAAAGAAAAAATCCCTCATGCCCTCGCGGATAGGGGAATGGGGAAAAATTCCTCGACAGATCTTCGGCATACCGTTGCTGCGCAGGATGATGAATAGAGCTAGCGACCGCTATATGCCTGGTAAAAAAGTCTGGAAAGATCCCTTTTCGCAGAAAGGCATAGAGGGAGCTATGAAATTGATAAAAAGCACCCCAGGAAGGAATTAAAATGGATCGCATTGGAAAGGGGTTTGGATGCCGATGGTTTTAAATTCATTTGGCACACGTGGTTGGATTTCAATGGGGGTTGAAGTTGACTTGTTGATTAAGTGCATTTTATCGTCATAAGCTGTACATGGTTCCTTTTATAGAGTAATTTATCATGGTACATACAGTTGGAGTTAAGAAGAGAGATTGACGCGAAAATCAACATGAAATCGACGCTAATAATGTATGTTTGCATTCAACAAATCTGAAGATTTTTTCCGGATTGAAGGTTTCGAAATAGAAGTTAAAACAAAAGCGTCGTTCAGAAAAAAAATATATTTTGAGTATGTTGGATATCAATGCCCATTTTCCCATCACCCCTGCTTGTTTGTAACAGAACAACCCATGCATATAACTTGTAACTTAGTGGTGGCAACACCCTATCATTATTGTTTACAATCTTCATGTGATCGGTCGTGTTTCGTCCCAGTGGGTCAATATCGTAGGCATCCACTTAAATGTTCCGTTTTAAATATTATCTTAGCTTGAACCTAAAGTTTAATTATATTTCAATTATGTGTTGTCTACTCTTGTGTTCATTTCTTTGCTAAAACACCTACAGAGTATTTTATTAAAATTATTGTTTCAGAATAATTACACTTCATATTCTTCAAAATTGCGACAAAACTTTGGTATCTTATGCATCTTGAAAGTTTAAAAAATTATTTGCGATCCCGATTGTCACCTCTCGTCGTATACCCATTTAAATTTTAAGACGAGTTTCTATATTTTATTGCATTAAAAGGTTATCAGAATAAGTGTAAATATAATTCTTATATAGCGTTAAAGAAGCATTTATAATTAAAAAAACTAAAGTCATCTTTTATATTTAGTTCTGAATCTCACAAATAATTTAAGACATTTTTAAAGTTTTTATTAGTTTTAAATACAGATATAGAAAGCAAAATATTTTCTTGTAATAAATACTATTTTTTTTATTCTACTTGTGCTTACTAATGTTGTATTACTTACAAAACATTAAAACATAACTTAATAATTACTTTCATTAATTTTTTTTTAAATAATTACCAGAATACTTAATATAAACTATTATTTTTAATATTAATGAAATATTTGAAAAATATTAAAAGAGCATATATTGGAAAAATAATTTTAACTCTAGTAAGAAAAACTGATTTTAAAATCGAAATTTGATGTAACGTCGATGGCCAAAAATACTTTTATTTTAGACTTTTGAGTATTACATAAATATGAAAATCATCAAGTGCAATTTTATTTAAAAATTTATTTCCCAACTGTAAGATCACTTAAATTTATAATATAAAAAGACAAATTGTTGCTTAATTTACTGGTGTACTAGTACGGTAAAAGTATAAAGCGTATTTACTATACATAAATAATATTTTAATTATAATTTTTTTTTTTAAATCAGACACAGAGAATGGAAGTAATAGTTTTTTAGAAGCATTGCTTCTTTTTAAAAATAATTAATATAGATATATATTATTCAAAGATCACAATTGTGATCTAATTAAATTTTTTATATAAAATATGAATATCTTTTTCAACAGATGTATTGTTTAATTAAAAAAACATTTGATAATAAGTATACATTTCTAGAATTGATAGACCTGATGATAGGTTATAAAATTAGCAAAAAACAGAACTAAAATTGATTTAATTAACAAAATGTTAGCAGTTAAGAAATAAATAATCGGATCGAAAAAAAAACATACTTTAATTCTGAATACTTAAAATAATATAAAAAAGTTTCCCTTGTCACAAATTAAACTTCTTAATAATGTTTTACATGCAAAAAGCCCCAAAAAACCCATTGTCTTCATTTGAACCAATTAACTTTCGTTTTGCTTTTCATGAAATATATGCAATACGATTAAAAAAAATATCGATAAAATATATCAGTAAAAAAACTTGTAAATGCATTTTTTTAATTTCAAAATTTGGGGGAGAAAATAAATATGCGGCTCAATTTTCAACTCAATATTTAAAAATGAAAAATATAATTAAATAATATTTCCTTCTTTATCTTAAAGATACTATAATTAAGTATCCGATTTTTTTCCCTTTCTTGATAAACACCGTTTTAACTTGCTGGCTTAAGAATAAAAAATTGGAAGAAAATTGTAATTATTAATGATAAAAGATTTATGACTTATCAGTAACATTAATAAAATAAATTGGTGGTATTTAAATTTATTGTATAATTCATATGCTTAACCACTGAAACATTTTCGCATGCCTTTAAAGATTATTCAAATATTTTTAATATGTTTAAAAGCAACAAACAAAATCTTATTGGATGTTGTTGTTGCTGCAAACATCTGTAACATAACAATATTTCATCTTTACAATAACAACTGAATATGCAGAATGGTCAAAAATGGCTGACATTTACTGATTTGGTGAAAGTCTGCTTCCAATTAAAATATGTATTTCCTTTTCTGAATTTCGTGGTCGAGAACTTTTTAAAAATATGTAAATATGTGACCGAAGAAGATACTTTTTGCATGTAAATTAGACTCAGACATTTTTCCCCAATTGGGATCTCGACATTCTAAAAATACCCTTTAAAAATCCGTATCAAAATTTATGGTTATGTTCCGAAAGAAGTTCTCTAATAAAAGGTTTCATAAGGAAAGATTTGTCAAAGTTTTTCCTTTCTTATTACCAAGCAGTATGACATTTTTTCCAAAATAAAAAAATCGATGTTTCTTTTTAAATTAAGTTTTATACTCCGTGAAATTTATACTTCCAAGTTTGTTCTGCGATATTTGACTATACACCGTCAGAAATGCTTTATTATAATATTTAATTTAATTTTCTTTAAGTACAACTTTAAATTTTTAAGTACATTTGACAAGTATATTTTATCTTTTAAAATGTATGTCAGTATTATAAATATGTATCATTATATGTAGGAAAAAAATAAACCATATTTATAGCAAAACCAATTAGAATTAACAGACCCTGTTAAAAAGTTATTTTCTAAGTTGAAGCTTGGAGAAATAATTATGTTTGATTAATTTATGCTGCCCGCACTTTTTCCCTATTTTAAAAATTAAAATTAATATTGAACTAGCTTCTTCAACGGAAACTATTTTTATATACCTAATTAAAAATATATAATCAGGTAAATTTAATAAATATTCAATGCGTTGAACATTAACAGAAAATAATATAATATGTTTTAGTATATTAGAATTTTTTGGTTCTTTTAGCTAATTAATACGTAATATTTTTCAATAGTTATGATAAATTTCTTTGTGAATTAAATTTTTTAAGTATTTGGTAAATATTCCATAGGAGTGGCTAAATATGAACGTTTGTAATTTTATGCTTTTTATGTATGTAATTCCATGATTCGCTTTCGAATTTTTTTTTATTTCATAAGCATATTTTCCTTCTATCAACTTTTATACTTCTGTGGTTATACTTTACTACAGCCTTGTAGATATAAACTATACCGTTGTATAGTTTATAATCAAACCAACACCAATAAATTTTACCACAGGATTCGCAATGTAATAATCCTAACGATCGAAAAATATATAAATTATCAGTTTTAATTCATTTATAATTGAAATTAATCATAAAAGGCAACAATTAAATTGCTGTAAAAAGAATTATCTATTTAAAATCAAGCTAAAAAATTTATGCAAAAATAATATTTAGTTTTGAAACGCCAAACACATTAAAAATGGAATGGCATGTCAGTTTCAATGATAAGTAGCTTATAAATAGCTTAAATGATCATTTTTATGGAATCTTAATAGGAAGTAGGGAATTTTAGGGAATTTAGGGAATAATAATGCATAATAATGATTCATGAATAACATAACAAAATCTACACTCAAGTACGCTTCACAGTTCGAATGTAGTATTAATTTGAATGTAAAGTAATGTAGAATTTGAATAATAATGCATAAAAAATTATTCATGAATAACAAAATCTACACTCAAGTACATTTTACAGTTCGACTGTAGTATTAATTTGTATGTAGAGTAATGTAGAATATGAGTAATAATGCATAAAAATGATTCATGAGTAACAAAATCTACACTCAAGTACGCTTCACAGTTCGAATGTAGTATTAATTTGAATGTAGAATAATGTAGAATTTGAATAATAATGCATAAAAAATTATTCATGAATAACAAAATCTACACTCAAGTACACTTTACAGTTCGACTGTAGTATTAATTTGTATGTAGAGTAATGTAGAATATGAGTAATAATGCATAGAAATGATTCATGAGTAACAAAATCTACACTCAAGTACGCTTCACAGTTCGAATGTAGTAATAATGCGAATGTAGAGTAATGTAGAATTTGAGTAATATTGCATAAAAATGATTCAAGAGTAACAAACTCCCCACTCAAGTACACTTCACAGTTCGAATGTAGTATTAATTTGAATGTAGAGTAATGTAGAATTTGAATAATAATGCATAAAAATGATTCATGACTAACAAAATCCCCACTCAAGTACACTTCACAGTTCGAATGTAGTATTAATTTGAATGTAGAGTAATGTAGAATTTGAGTAATAATGCATAAAAATGATTCATGAATAACAAAATCTCCACTCAAGTATGCTTCACACTTCGAATGTAGTATTAATTTGAATGTAGAGTAATGTAGAATTTGAGTAATAATGCATAAAAATGATTCATGAGTAACAAAATCTACACTCAAGTACACTTCACAGTTCGAATGTAGTAATAATGCGAATGTAGAGTAATGTAGAATTTGAGTAATATTGCATAAAAATGATTCAAGAGTAACAAACTCCCCACTCAAGTACACTTCACAGTTCGAATGTAGTATTAATTTGAATGTAGAGTAATGTAGAATTTGAATAATAATGCATAAAAATGATTCATGACTAACAAAATCCCCACTCAATTACACTTCACAGTTCGAATGTAGTATTAATTTGAATTTAGAGTAATGTAGAATTTGAGTAAAAATGCATAAAAATGATTCATGAATAACAAAATCTACACTCAAGTACACTTCACAGTTCGAATGTAGTAATAATGTGAATGTAGAGTAATATAGAATTTGAATAATAATGCATAAAAATGATTCATGAATAACAAAATCTCCACTCAAGTACGCTTCACAGTTCGAATGTAGTATTAATTTGAATGTAGAGTAATGTAGAATTTGAGTAATAATGCATAAAAATGATTCATGACTAACAAAATCCCCACTCAAGTACACTTCACAGTTCGAATGTAGTATTAATTTGAATGAAATGCTATGACATTTTTAATTATATTTTAAAGTAGGATGTGACGATTCTCAATTCTTGCAAGTCAGAAAACACCAAACACCTGTAAATCAATTATTTTAGATTCCAAAGTGCGACACGAAGAAGCTAGAAAAGTTTTATTGTTCTTGAATACTTTTGACAGCTGTTAATAGTTAAACTATTTAAAATTAGCAGTAAGAATTGCAAATAGGCTCTAGATAAAAGTTTTGCAACTTGTCATAAAGGGTAGCATCCCGTTTCAAACTTTGGTCATAGTTTTGAGAAATTTGCAAGTTTGAAAATATACTTTTTTTTTAAATATATATACGCATACCACATTTGAATCAAAACAAAGAGTGAAAATACAATGAAAAATGTTAATTGGGGGAATTAGAATATACAACTCAAAAGATTTCCAAAACATTTTACAAATAAAAAATAAAGTTACACTTTTAGTCAAGATAATTGTTTTTAAGTACATGTGAACACAGTAGAATTGTAATTTTGGGTTACCATACTAGCATACGAGTATCTATCCTGTTCGGATTCAATAATAACATCTGAGCATTTTATAAAATGTCATAGAAATATAAAAATGTTTCTTCAAAGAAAATCTGATTTAAATGACTTTTAGAAGATTTTGTTCGATTGCAACGACGTTTCTTCAGCTGAAATTCAACAATAAATTTGAAAAACTGGGGAACTTTATATATGTATAGTTGTATTACAAATGTAATAGAGCTAAATATTATAAAGAACCATTAGTCAATGACTAAGTAATATTTTGAAGTGTGTCTGTGGTGCTTGAAATATTATTCCATTAGTGATCTACTTTGAGACCTTATAGTATTCTACGAAAGTCATGCGTACGAAATCATATTTTATGGTTTCGGCTACGTGACCTTGGATGTAAATGAAAATTTATGACGTCGTCCATCCATGCTTTTCCGTTGTAGGAATCGGAATATTGCACCAACAAAGGACGTAAATATCTTCTATATATCTTCATTTTCAATTTCTAACTTCACATCATTTTATACTCTTCTGAATAACATAGTTTATCTCATAGATAGGTGGGATTGTATTGAATAGCTCTAGGTGGATTATTACATATAATACTATTAAAAAACTTTAACTATCATTTGTAATGTTTCGATATATAAACAATTTCGTATATTTATATTTATTGCATAACTATCTTAAACGGTTAAAAAAAGTTCGAAGATTCATAGTGGAAATTTTGTATAAACTTCGCGGTTATAAGAATGTAAAAACAAAATGTGAAAAAGATCTCGAGAATATATTTTCCAAGACAAAGTTTTTTATTACTTTCGACGATTTGACGAAACTCTTCATTAAAAAATGTGCAATGTCTTTAAATGTCATTAATACAAATCTATTATTTTAATCATTATTAATAAAAAAGTTTTTATTTGTCTTATAAATTGAAATTAAACTATTGTATGTATGTTTAACTACTTAAATAAACTTCCCTAAATATGCGCTAAATAGCAATTAAGGACAAGAAACTATCACTTCGGTACAGATTTAGTACAAAACACATTGTATACAAAACACGTTATATACAAAACACACATTACAACACACATTACATACAAAACACACATTACAACACACATTACATACAACACACATTATATACAAAACACATTATATACAAAACACATTATATACAAAACACATTATATACAAAACACATTATATACAAAACACATTATATACAAAACACATTATATACAAAACACATTATACACAAAACACATTATATACAACACAGATTATATACAAAACACATTGTATACAAAACACATTATATACAAAACACATTATATACAAAACACATTGTATACAAAACACATTATATACAAAACACATTATATACAAAACACATTATATACAAAACACATTATATACAACATACATTATATACAAAACACATTGTATGCAAAACAAATTATATACAAAACACATTATATACAAAACACATTATATACAAAACACATTATATACAAAACACATTGTATAAAAAACACCTTATATACAAAACACATTGTATACAAAACACATTATATACAAAACACATTATATACAAAACACATTCTATACAAAACACATTATATACAAAACACATTATATACAAAACACATTATATATAAAACACATTATATACAACACACATTATATACAAAACACATTATATACAAGAAACATTAACGTGTGGCGTCTTTAAAATCAGCTACATAATGTATCCTGATATAAATACCTTACTACCAAATTATCCATTCGGACACTAAAACTTCAGGAAAAATAGCGCGAATGGCATAAATGTGTTCTTGTTAGGTACGATGCGTGTAAAATGTTGAAATAATATCAATCCCCTACTGCGCGTGGATGGGTTCCATGGCGTGAGACGGAACAGATTGTTTATCTTCTTAGTGTTGGCGAGGTTTGTTGTTGGCAACCGATTTTAATTTAAAGAAAACCCTTCTTGTCGTACTCCGATGCAGTGGCATGAGGTTTTTTCGTTTTATTTGGGGGAGGGGGTTGGGGGATATTGAATTTAAGAGGCACTGAAATAGTAAGATTAGTCCTTAAGACCAAAAATTAGTTGATTTTTTGAGGATTATGGTTCTTATTAGATTAATGTCCAGAATTGATAAATATTTATGTTTCAATTCAATACATAAAATAATAAATAATGGAAGGTTTTATTGCGTTACCACAATTATTGATACTCCTTGATGCAATAACACAATCAGTCATGTCGACTTTCTAAGAACATCCATTGGAGACATATAATTAATCAAAAGACTGTGACATCATTAGTTTACATTATTTACAGCGGGATGATTCACACTTTCGCTTAACCGCAGTTCCCAATTGACTAATGCACGAAGATTTTTTCCATGTTTTTTGTCTTTATTTATAAAAACTGTTACATATAAAAATAAAATATAAATAAAACGAATTACAAAAAAAAAAGTTATGAGCTGCTCCACGGTATTTCTTTGTTTCGTGCCCCTCAGCAACTTCTTGTTTTTTTATTTTCGTATGTTAATTAACGTAAAATAAAACCAATTGTTTTAGTGGATTTAGTTAGTTTTCAGTTTGTTAGTTTTTAATAAATCGGGTTTATTTTACGTTAATTAACATATAATAAAAAGCAAACAAGACGTTGAATAGTGGACGCGAAACGAAGAAATATCGTACAATGGTCCTTTTAAACATAGTATTTCAATTTAATGTTACATTATGTTGACAGCCTTTTAATTCTATACAAAAAGTGTATGACATTTTCGGTCAAACGGGTACGTCAAACTAAAGGGACTTACTTGAATTTCGATTTAAAGTTTTGTAGTAGTTTATACAATCTATAAGAGTAATATATCATAATTATAACATAAATTATTATTTAAAATAATTTATAGTATTGTACATTTATTGTAAAAACAATACGTTTTGAAAAATTGAATAACTGCATAGCTAATAAGAAATTAATACTCAAGTTTTTGCAACTTTTTGTAGCAAATTTTCGGAATTTACATTACCCGAAATAGACGAGATTAGAAAACATAAACCTTTAAGTTTCTTAAGGCTTCTTTTAGATAAAAATAGCGTTAGAACTATTTTTAAAATGTTTAAAAGAATGCATTCAATGCACACAAAAATATTAACAATCAAATTAAAGTGAAATATTTTAAATGGGTCGCAAAATGAGTAAATTTAGAATTCCTGATATAGGAAATGAGTGCGGTATACATCTGCTCTTTTATATGCTCTACATTTAAAATCCGCACAAAACTTCAATTCACAAAAAGAATTGAAATAGCTACGGTTTCTTTAGTTTTCCCCAACACAAAAAGATTTCCCATTACATGTTTCCGAAATGTCAGTACCTTTTTCTTTTTTACCTCTCCAAAGTACATCTCCGCCCTTTCAGGAATTACACCACTTCATTTGCTTAATAGTGGATGACAAAGAACAAGAAATAAAGTATCTTTCCAGCATTCGAAATCGATTTCAAATGAAAAAAAAGTAAAAGGTTTATACAGAAAATGTTTTATTTAATCCAAAGTGAACAGAAACATCTAGAAGAAAGGATGAAAAAAAGAACAGAAAATTAACAAACAAAAATCGAATCCGATCAGATGAAGAACAGACGATTCTGCCGTTTCTGTTTGTTGCCAGATCCTCCGACGTCGTATTTCAAGAAAATTCGAGGTCGTCTTCTTCTAAAAACCGAATTCGAAATAATGCCGAAAATAAATCTGAAAAGATGCGCGCTTTCGTTGATTCTTTTTGACCGACCTTACAGGAAGTTGAGTAAACAGGCCGAAAAAAAGTTCTTTGAAGCAAACAAAATATTCTCTCCGGATTTGTTTATTTTCAATAAACAATACAATTGATTTAGTTTCAAAAGCACCCGTTTTTGTAAAAATTTCGGATGGAAAGGAATATTTCTGATGCTCTGATATGTGAAAATTTCAAACATGAATCATAAAATATATTCTTTTGTATAATATCTTACTTTTATGTTTAGTTATTGTACCATTAACTTAATACGCATTCCGAAAGTTAATGTCGGTTGCGACTGGAGTTATTTTCTATATAAATCTATGTTAAAACACAAATAAGAAAAATATAAATCTCAATTTCGGAAACTGGAAGAAATACTGACGATCCCAAAACAAGTTATTTTGTTGTTTACTTATATTATTTATTTAGTGAGTGATTCCAAATATTTCATGCTCACGAATTCCTCAATTTAGAGTTTCGAGTTTTATTCTTTGAAATGGAAATCAAATTACAACTACGTAGAAAAAAATATTGCAATCATTGAGCTAAAATAATAATGAACATTAGGGCGAGTACTCCCATTGAGTGACAATGTACTTTACCGTGCCGCACGAATGCATACTATTCGGAAGAAAGGTTAAGAAAACATTCTTCCTTCGCTTTGCGGGAGTCTCCGTGACGTCACAGAAATATTTAAAATTGTTTTTTTCGGGGAGGACTACTTTTTATACTTTCGCTCAAAAAGGTGCAAAGTGGCCGTGCACGCTTATTGCTCGATCCAGTGCTTATTATTATTTTAGCTCAATAAACGCACTTTGAATATGTCGTGGTTTTTACTTTAATGTCATCGATTACAGTGTGGAGATTTTAAGAAAGAGATTCTAGGTGAGGTGTTATCTTCAGCATATGACCGTGTTTTAAAATTACAAAGTAGTCTCTGATTTTCCATAGATTCCAAACCTTCATCAATATACCGTCATGTAGCTCAAGTGTGATATTCATTCAACCAAACAACTATTCTAGTTTAAAATAGGTTAGCATTATTCTTTAAATTTAGAATGTGCTACCATAATTAATATCACGAATATTTCAACTTGAAGGTTTATATGAGACAACATATTTTACTTCGAAAATAGTCATATTACCTTCAGATTGTCGTACTTCTGTTAGTTAGTTTTTGATAAAGAGGTCATATTTTTTACTTCTTTATGTATGTTTAAAGAAACGTGTTACAAAACTATATTACACAGAGTGTAAAAGAATCCTGGATACATTGCAAAATTTATAATTTAAAATATATAATCAGTGGCTGTTTTTTACGTTACGTATTACTAAAACTTTGGTTTGAAAAATTTCGGTTTTGCATAATTGAGGGGCTGACATAGGGAAGACAGTAAGTCACAAATTTCGAGTTTTTCGGGGGGTTTTTACACGGAAAAAACAGTAAACGCTCAAGGTAATGGCATGGAATAAACAGTAAGTCAATCGGAAAAATGGTTTAGTTTCTACGAGCGACGGAAGATGGCACTTGCATGTAGTCCACGATACTTGTAAAACCCGTTTTTTGCTGCCCCTGTAAAATTTGCTTTTTGTGATTTCATGTGTTCCCCATATCAGCCCCTCAATTGTTAGTCCAATAATTCAAAAGAGGGCGCTATATAGCAGCAATCAGGACTACATGAGGTATTTGCAAAGCATAGTAATGTCATTGTTATCGAGGGAATAAAAGGCAAAGTGTGTGTTATGACTTGCAGAAATATTGTCATTCCCTAAATTTAAAAGACGGTATCGTTGACTCCGGCAGTGTCCGCAAGCCATAACAAAACATTGCCTTCTGCTATGTGACAATATAGTTACTACTTACTGCAAATTACTCATACAATTCTTTGTGCTTTTTCGTGACCCCTACTGGATTCTGGGAATAACTAATGTTCAAAACCAAAATTTAGAAACCACGTTAGCCACTACTCATATTTTATTCAGATATGTTGTAATATATCCAGTACTTTTTGAACACACTGCATTTTTAAATCTCTTAATTGGGTGCAGGGCCGTAGACAGGGCTGGGGGCAGACGGGACAAAACTCTCCCCGAAATTGTGTGATACTTTTTTTCAACACTCCTCTTTCCCCTTATTTTCTTTCATATCTTTTTTTTCTTTCTGGAATGCAATAAAACTATTTACTTATAGTGCCTAATACCACCGACAGTGTAGAACTATAAAAATTAACTATGACGTCACAGCCAAACATATTCTATTTTTCTACATCGGCTGGGAGTGTCTTGAACGGAAGTGAGCTGAACTCTCGATGTTTAAAACGCTGAACTATAAATTGTAACTTCTGAAACGCTTATAACCAGTTTCTTCTGTGGTCGCGGATGAAACGATACTGTAAGCAGCCATACTATACCCCAACTAATTTTTTAAAGGGATTTTGTGGATTTTTTCTACTCAAATCATTATAGAAATGTTAAATATGTTCAAACATTTTATATTTTCTACATATAGAATAAATTTGCGTATCGCCAAAACATAGTTTTCTTTTTGTTTTGCTACTTATCCACTTATTATTGGTTAAAATGGAGTTCAAAGAATAGGCATTTAAAATGTGTTTTAATGTAAAATTTAAAAAAAAATAGCCAAAACACTACAATTTGGCATATTTTAATATGAACAGTATATGAAATATAGAGGTAGAAACTGCATCAACTAGTTTAGAAAATTGTTTAGATACGATAATAAAATTATAAAGGTAAAGTTTGTCTTCGTTTTGTCGTAACAACGGAAATGAAACTTTCAACCATAACCCTGGAATCTCACGCATTATTACCAATTTTTAAATATCGGATTTTACAATTTTTTGACTGTCGAGTTTTGTTTAAATTCTGTAATAAAAATTCTTTAAAACTAAAAAGAAAACTAGTGTTTCTTAACCTGTAAAAAATAATTATTTTACTATATTTAAAAAAAAAATTGCATGTTTGAAAAGTTTCACTCGAGGAATTAAAAAACCCACTCTCAGGCATTCCGTGAATTGCTACCTACCTAAAGTAAATACATCGTAAATTTTTTACCTTGTTTGTCCCTGATAAATAAATTATTGACTTTCCAATAAATTCAATTATTCAAATGATTTTATCGACGCAAAAAAATTAGACTGTCTGGGAGAAACCTTTATAATGTAAGTAAAAAGTACGTCACAAAAACCCTGTCTGTGCTACGTAATCACAAAGCTTTTTGATTTGTGTGGGTGTATTAATTTCGTCCTATATATTGTGAAGAGCTTCGTTTTCATTTTTATAAGGCTTTCATTATGTCTCAATTTACAGTCAATTCCACTATTCAAACAAACATTTTATTCATATTATCTGCATTTTCACTTAAGAAAGTAATATTAAACTTTAAGATAAAATCGGGTTTTTATGTTTTACCCCAGAATTAATGTTAAACAATTGTGTACTTCTGAAAGGTGTGAATTTCTATTTTAATTTTACTAAACAATGGTAAAATTTGTATTAAGTATTTTATTGACTTATAAAGTAATTTTTGATAATCCTGGATAAAGTTTTCTATTCGTCACGAATTGCACAAAATAAAACAGTTTCAGTGTAACAAAATGTGTAGTTAAAAAAATGGTTCAAATATTAAGTTTCGTTGCGAACTCACAATATATCAGGTCTATTTTCGAAGTTTCTTGAGGACAGTCTTATATAATTTTGTTATTAATTGATCAATATTACACTTGACATTATTTATACTATATGTTATAATTTAATACTACATTTACAGTTTTTTGTGAAACTTGAAATGTTACTAATTGTTATTTATATTTATATAAATACAAATTAAATAAATTATTATTGAAATAGTACTCCAAGTGTTCTTCTCAGTATATAAATTATAACAATACTCACCAATAATTTGACATGTCAGAAAGTATACTAATAATACAAAAATTAATTTCGAAGTTATTTGAAAAAAAATGCTATAATATTTATTATAGACAATATCAAAATTAATGCAATACTACATCACAGTTGTTTTTGACATTCTAAAAACAATTGATTGAAATACTGCAACAATAATTCTTAACATTATACATATCACTCAACTGATGCACATTGCTATTTAAACGTATGACCATAAAGCATCAATTGTGTTCCCCAGGTGCAAAACAGATTATATCTAAAAATTCGAAAAAAAAGATTTTGCTATCAATAGGTACTTTATAACTTTTCTGCAATTTTAAAACATAATAAAGGAGCAAAAAAGGGTATTTAATAACTAAAACTTAAAAAAGCAGTCATGCAGAAGCAATAATAGCTACATTAACGTTATCCACGCTGAATGCACTTACAAAAACAGTTATATCTAGTGAATTTAATTTATGTTTATTTCGAATGTGGGTTTAGTTTGTTTTGTTTCTTAAAAAAAACCAGGTGGCGCATGTATTCGTAAAAACGGTTAAATTCTTCACCCAGTTATAAAACAATTATGTGAAAACACAATTTAAAGCAAAACCTATTTAGTATCTCGAGGAAAACTTACACATTTTAGTGAAAAACTATAGTTTTTCATAATTTTTACAAAAATATATTATTTGTGTATTCAGAAAACTATAAATATTATATAATTGATTTTTTAAAAATATTATCGTCTTTATCAACACTGTGTATTGTTAAAAATAGGTACTCAAAAATAAGTAACATGTACTCATTTTTGAGTATATGCGATACTTATCATGGCTCCGAAAACATAAGTTTCAATTTTTAAAAAGACATGTACTCTAAAATGTGTACATTGAGTAAAAACAAATAAAATGAGCGGATGCTAGACTACATAGGCTGAACTTCTCTTTCAATAAATATCGGTAATTACAATTTCGACTTACAGGGAATCGAACCCAGATACTTAGGCGGCGCAGTCCACTGCCTTATCCATAGAAACGACGTTAAGAAGTTATAAACAGAAGAAATGTTTAAAAAAACGTATGCCAAAAGGAGGGAAAGTAAGATAATTGAATTGTAATTACTCAGTTTCCATTTAAGCAATCGACATCAAATAATGTGAAAAACCACCTTCTGAACAATTATTTTAAATTTGTCAGGTCGCTTGATGGCTAGAACAAAAACTGAGATTAGCAATATTAAATAACACAAAATAAGTTCAATGGGGTATGAATAAAAAGAACAGATGCTATAGCCTACATAGGCTCCCTTCATAAATCAGTTTCAATAAATATCGGCAATTACAACTAAGACTTAACGGGAATCGAACCCAGATCCTCAGACACCGCAGTCCAGAGTTCGCAGTTCGTTAAACAACCAGGGCGACTTGAAAAATTTATAAACAGAAGAAAGGTTAAAAAGGCGTGCCAAAAGAATGAGTAGTAAGATAATTGAGTTGTAATAACTCAGTTTCCATTTAAGCAATCGACATCAAATGATGTAGAAAACCATCTTTTGAACAACTATTTTAAATTCGTCAGGTCTCTGTGTTAAGATGACTGCTTAAACAGAACCTGAGATGAGCAATATTAAATAACACAAAATAAGTTCAATGGGGTATGAATAAAAAGAACAGATGCTATAGCCTACATAGGCTCCCTTCATAAATCAGTTTCAATAAATATCGGCAATTACAACTAAGACTTAACGGGAATCGAACCCAGATCCTCAGACACCGCAGTCCAGAGTTCGCAGTTCGTTAAACAACCAGGGCGACTTGAAAAATTTATAAACAGAAGAAAGGTTAAAAAGGCGTGCCAAAAGAATGAGTAGTAAGATAATTGAATTGTAATAACTCAGTTTCCATTTAAGCAATCGACATCAAATGATGTAGAAAACCATCTTTTGAACAACTATTTTAAATTCGTCAGGTCTCTGTGTTAAGATGACTGCTTAAACAGAACCTGAGATGAGCAATATTAAATAACACAAAATAAGTTCATTGGGGTATGAATAAAAAGAACAGATGCTATAGCCTACATAGGCTCCCTTCATAAATCAGTTTCAATAAATATCGGCAATTACAACTAAGACTTAACGGGAATCGAACCCAGATCCTCAGACACCGCAGTCCAGAGTTCGCAGTTCGTTAAACAACCAGGGCGACTTTAAAAATTTATAAACAGAAGAAAGGTTAAAAAGGCGTGCCAAAAGAATGAGTAGTAAGATAATTGAGTTGTAATAACTCAGTTTCCATTTAAGCAATCGACATCAAATTATGTAGAAAACCATCTTTTGAACAACTATTTTAAATTCGTCAGGTCTCTGTGTTAAGATGACTGCTTAAACAGAACCTGAGATGAGCAATATTAAATCACACCGCTCTTTTTTGAGAAATTAGGATTACTTATATTTAAGTACGCCATCCATCATTTACGATAATGCAATTGTACTCAAAGAAAAACGACTGGATCCAAATACTCATTTTTATGTACCTTTTTTTCTTCAGTGTTTGTATTAAGTAAAAACATTCAGATAATTATAAATCATTAAATCCCCAAAACATCTCATCCCTTATATGTGATTTCCTGTACAACATGACAATTAAGTTATAGGACTCGTGGGACAGTCTATTGCCCAAAGCGGCAATGGAA
Organism: Troglohyphantes excavatus; assembly: GCA_963932185.1. NCBI lineage: Eukaryota > Metazoa > Arthropoda > Arachnida > Araneae > Linyphiidae > Troglohyphantes > Troglohyphantes excavatus. The sequence continues at coordinate 48,042,396 of OZ010675.1, forward strand.
CGAATAAAACCAAAACCACCTAAAGTGATTAGGTTCCCCAGGTTGTTTTTCTCGAGAGTGGATGGTAAACTCTTTCTTTTCGGCTGGTAGGGTACACTCAAGAGGTCGGACATCGGAGTTTGCCTTGAGTCTTCACTGAAGACTGATTACGCTGCGAATCTTATAATTACCTCAAAGGTTTTTATATCTGATGACTGTAATTCAAAAGAAATCGGAAGGATTGGTTGTATCGGGTTTGTTGGTGGGCCTGTAACATATACTTTTCATGTAGTTGGTTAATAGGTAGGAATAGGAGAAGGCTTTATTCCAACTGGGGCTTTTTTACCCTGTGATTAGTGTGCCATATATCCTTGACCTATTTGTTTTGACTTATTTCTTTTTCATAGTAGCATAGTGAATAAGTGACTTATTTCATAAGGTTTTTAGTATTTATGTTACCGTTAAAGTATATAATGCAGTTATTTCATAGAATACCTAGTTATTCCATGAAATAACTGATCGTGTCCGTTAAAGTGTGTAATATGTTATTAATTTGACACTTTAACTAGTTATTCTATGAAATAACTAGGTATTCTATAAATTAACTAATGAGAGATAGTTAAAGTGTAAAATAAACAATTTATCTAAAATGAAATTAAACTAATGATAGACAATTAAAATGAAAAGGAAGCAATTTATCTATTTTATGCAGCGTATAAATGGTATTTATGGAAACGTACCATAAAATCATTTGTTACAACAAAGATTACTAAAATGACACTTGGAATTACAAAGAACATTATTTCTAAAACAAAAAAATTTTTTGTTGACACACTGGGTTTTACACGAACATTTTTTAAATCCCTGACCAGTACCTTTTCCTCTGTCAACTTCAGGCACTGGGATACGGACGGTAAACCCCACAGAGGCTTCAGAATGAGATTTATCCGACATTAATTTAATTTATTTTACACTTTAACGGGCTGCAGATCGTTATTCTATGAAATAACTAGTTAAACCATGAAATAAAAGAGTTTTACACTTTAACGGACACGATCAGTTATTTCATGGAATAACTAGGTATTCTATGAAATAACGGATTTCATACTTTAACGGTAACATTTATACAGGGTAGAGTAACGTTAAGTAAAACATTTAATACTAAGACCTTTTTTGGTACATGGTTTTATATCTTAGTTAAGTAGAAGGTTTTTTTTAGTATTATCAGGATGAATTTTTTGAAGTAAAACAATTCAGAGCATTTGGGCTTAATTAAACTTAATAAAAAAAAATTTGTTCATAAGAAAAAAATAGCAACTATTTATAAGAATATATCCAACAAAAAAAAGTCCTCTTAAAACCTTTATGAAAATTGTGAAATTTGAATGTTTTATAAAGGAGTTTGAAGAAAAAAAAACTTATTTATATTTTTTCATTTTTCTGAATAAAATCTTTGAAAACATCGTCATTTTGCCCTTCAATAATTTCAATGCGTTAAAATTTAAGGTTTATTTGTGTGTGGTTTATAAAAGCTTTTGAGTTTTTTTATGACAGATTTATGAAGGAACAAAATCCTTTGATTTAATAGATATAAAAAAAAAACTACAATTTCCCTACATAAAATCTTTAATTAAAAATGTTTACTCATTTTTTTTATGCTGAGTTGTTCGGGCTGGGAATTAACTATTTAATTAACTTGCATTTAAATAAATTCTAGAAATGAATTTCTTAGCGATAAGTTAATAACAAAATATATTAACTAAGATATTATGTTTTTTTTAAATACAAATACAACGTTAAAATACGCAATGAAAATCCATCAAATCTGGACATGTTTCGAGAGATACGTCTCCCTTCATCAGCAGAAAAGGGACATTGGGAACATGGTCATATATTTAATTTTTCTAACCCACATTTAATTTGCAAACCCAAATCTCCAGTTGAACTTGACTTCCTGGAGGCGTTTCATATTTTTAGCAATATTGATTCGATTGTCAACGAAACATTTGCAGTCCCAGCATTTCCCGCTTGTTTGGCACACAATAGTTAACTCCAACCGATTGAAATAGTCTTTTTGTTTTTTTTCTTTGGCAACACTTTCAATTTCTGGGTTTATTTATATTTATATTTTATTACACAGACTTTTTCTTTCTCTGCTGTATCTCCCGAAACATGTCCAGATTTGATGGATTTTTATTGCGTATTTTAACTTTGTATTTGTATTTTAAATTTTTATAACGCAATGTTCTATAAGACGAGTTTTTATCTTATAAGATATTATGTATTTATTAAACTAACAGAACTTAAAACAGCAAAAGTGTTTGTAAAGCTATTTCAGCATTCAGTTAAAGTAATAATTAGCGATACACGTTGATTACTTACTGTAAACTAATTTGATTAAAACATATTAAAAATCATCTTTTTCAATTATCATAAATAAATATTTATATCTGGAGGTTATATTTAAAATTATTTTATACTGTACTTTATTCGATTTAACGAAACAAAATTGGAATGGGCTGGATGTGTGTCATCAAATGCCAAATATTGTAAATGGGTTACAAGAACAAAAGTGTAACTCTAGCTAAATGGCCTATGTAAAGTGTCTTTGCGTATATGGTTCCTATTTAACCGATTGATCAACTCGCTGAAACTCGTTTGTTTATTCGTCAAATACAAAAACGATACACGTTATCCAACTGCCAATTATCCGAAGCCAAAAATAACTTATCATGTATCAGGTGCCGAAATTAATGACAGGTATATTATTGTATAGGTTTTGATGGGAAGGTAAATGAATCATCTCCTTAAATGGGACCACAGTGTTGGATAGTTGAGAAATTAAGAAAATGGTGGGATTTATTATGAAAAAACTTTCAGATAAATATATAAACTCCATCTTGCAATTTATTATGCTTTTAATTAGACCTTAACATGTGAGTATGCCTTCAATTCTTGTCATCTTTTCATGGTCACATTAAATGGCAGACACAATTATACGTCCATGGCGATCATTTTGGTTTTTAGGAAATTCAGATGGTTATGGAGCCGAAGGATTTCAATTCAGCGCCAGGTTAGCACACATCTGTACAACTTATGTTAAAAATAACTATTAGATATTAGAAATAGTTCAAAACATGGCTAAGAATGGCTCAAAATGATTCGAGCATGTTTTATGGAAACTATGTTAGATGAAACTTTATAACGTATACATTCTCTTGTACATTGAAATACAAAAGGTACATTATTGCCCTGCTGTAATTTTCCCACTGGTTGATGTTGATGGCTTGTTTTTTTATGCAAGTGACAGCACTCGATGTCACATGTTTAAATTATTCAAATCATAATTTAAAAATGGTTAAAGATAATTAATTTAAGGTTAATCCTAACTATTATTGTTTAATATAAGTAATGTATTTTACCTAAATAGCCGTTATTTTTAAATATACTATTAATAATAAAAAAAGGATTGTGTAAAACGGAAGTCTGTAAAATATTAAACATATTTTGGTTTGTGTCAAAAAAATTATAAAATAAAAACTAATTTCTAATAAAATATCACAAATATTTATTAAAAATTACCAATTTTTCCACTCAATATTCTATTAAAATACATAAATATACATCTAAAACGTGAACTTCTATGTCTTCTGCGAAGCCATATAGCCTGTGGATTTCACAACGGTGTAAAAAGCGTGAAGCTCAAATGTATTGGCTTTGCTGGCCGTGAATAGATATTAATTGACTTATATCTTTTTTGAAAACAAGACGGAATTATCTAAATAAAATAAATTGAAAAAAAAGACAAAACTAGATCGTAAACAATTTTCTAACTAGGCACTAACTGGATGTGAACTTGTGAATAGAATTAAATTTTGAGAGTTACCGGACTTTCCTTTCAATTTCAGAGAATAATTTTTCAAAAACATTTTCGATTTTGACATTTTCGAATTAAAAAACACATTTTTGACTTTGAATAAATTCGAGTCCGTTGTTCCATTAATCTTGAAAGAAATTTGGAAGGCTTCTTCTAAGTAAAATATTTTTACATAAAAAATCTTAATGAACTGTCGTAAAGGACGCAAACGGTTAACATTATATTTGACTATCCAAATGCCAATGTAATATTATTTCCAATGAATATATTGCTTAAATGCAAATAATAAAAACCTTTAAGATAGTCAATTTACTAAAATTCTTAAAATAAAGTAGCTTTTTAAACAAACAAATAAAAATTCGGTTCTTTAAAAAAAATTAAGTTTTTACTATAGAGTATTCGGTTGGTTTCAATTAATGTGTCACACAACAGCTGCACCCAGACTAAAAAAATTATAAACCTACACAGATATTGCAATTTCTGTAAACAGTTATTCATTAAACTGTTCAATTTATTAAATGAAGTTTGTTACATGTTCAATTTTCAAATATGAAGATTGTTACAAATGTAAATTTTCGACAGCAGGACAATTGAAAGTGGTACACATTAAAATAAAAATTCGTATTTGTAGTTTCAGATTTTCATCTCTTGGTTTGCGTTATAATAATTTCTTATTACGTTTTTCATTTTATAAAATACTTTATTCAGTAACTTTTTTGTTTTGATTTTCATAAAAATAGTATTGATCAAAAAGATTAAAATGCTGTTTTCATTTGACCTAAAAGAAACTAACTAAATAAAAAAAGTTTATATACTGGTGCTCTAGATTTTCTTTAATGGTGTTAGTGCCTCTAAATCGATCAAAAAACTATGATACTTAGCAACAGCTGTCAACAATATCCTTCAAATTTTAGTTAAAGAAACACAGAGAAAAAAACCCATTTTCTTCAATTCAGTGTTTCAATTTAATGTTATATCCACAATGGATTTTCAAAAGTATAGGAATTTAATGATAATCCAAAACTACAGAATTTCGTTACTGATATTAAATGTTTCATCGAACTATCGAAAATCTTTATAATGCTATTTATTTAATCTTACAGTTCCGTATTTTTAAAATCTATATTTAGCTTCAACTTTAAAGAAATTATTTATTTGTGTTTATGCGGGTTTTTAAATGTTTATAAAATGAAGATATATATAAAAAACAGCAAAAACTAACTTTTTTTATTTAAAATATATATAAAAGTACGTTTTACGTTCAATGAGAAAAACAAACTATTTAAAAGAAAGATTCAAATCTGTAAAATCTTTTGACTTTACAAAGTGTTGCCGATCAAACGCTAATATTTGTATATATATATATATATATATATATATATATATATATATATATATATATATATATATATATATATATATATATATATATTTACATTTTGTTTTATTATTTAAAAGAAATGTGCAGCGTGACCAAATCTTGAAGTGTACCACAAAATTGATGTGTTCGGTTACACCAAAAAAATTCAAAGTAATCGCCATTAAATGCAAACGCTTCTTACTTTATAGATATAAAACAATTTTCTAATTGTTGTATTTTAATATGGGATTAATAACAAACATCATTAAGGCTGATATACATAAGAGAATAAATAACTTTTTTAAAAACTCGTTAAAAATTACTATTTTTATTATCGGTGTATCTCTCTTGCTCCATCTCTGTATATGTAAAGCATTGTGAATTTAAATAATATTTTGATAATTTTAAACTCTTCCCGTTTAGCAGTCACATATATTTGATAAAGACAGAGATAATTTATATAGATAAGATTTAAAATTAACGTAATTTATTAAAAATCGAGCAATTTTATAATTTGTTGAAAATTGAATACATCTAATTCAATAATAAATTGAAAGAAAATATTATTATTCTGTGTTTGTTTAACATTAGGTGTTATAATGCATGTGGTTACATTTTTCCAAATTTACTGTAGAAAAACAAAATTTCATTATTGTTTACATTACAAACATTAGAGTCCAATTATTTTCAGGAAGCAATGGAATTTTTTTTATAAAAATATCCGAGCATCAGATAATCAAGAAAAAAGACTGATTTGGGAGCTCATCTTAATCTACTATTGGTCGCCGTCGCATGTCATATATTCATTTGGTTCACATGACCCGCATGATTGCTTGAAAATCGTACGGGTCATACAGTGGGTGGGATAGAAAGATAGAAATCTACGAGACAAACAAAACGAATTCAGGATACAACATATATTTATTTAAAAAAAAAAATTAAAAATTGTACGAAAATTTGGTAAGAGAAATCTGACCACCAAGAAAGTGTTAAAGAACATGAACATCCTGTTCCTGTTCTTTTATAAAAACTCCTTCAACGATTTATATTCTAGGAAAATTGATTTTTAATGATAGAGTATCAAACAGAAAACTTAAAATCGGAGACGTGGGTGCAAATACCAGATAGCTCCAATTTTTTTCTGATTCACACTTTTCACTTATTCCTATAAAGAAAACAAATCTTCTATTGATTGATGAAGGTAACCAGACAGCTCCACGAAATGGCTATGGAGAATTTAAGGGAAATGAACAGTACTTCTGTACTTTTGAACGCAAGAACTACGTACGTTGTGACGCAATAAACGTACGGTGTTTTACGTTCTTCCTGAATAATTTGAAAACTGGAGCTGTCTGACTCTTACATCCTCATCTTCAAGCTAATAAAAGAGGGCATATGAATAAACGAAATATTCGTAACCTACCCAGGACTTTTAAAACATTTAATTTCATTTTTGGCGTTAACATTCATTCAATAAGTAAATAATCTTTAAAAGTATGCTTAATGCATTTACATTCTAAATAATGCTTGGAATGATTTAAAAATCAGCGTCTTTTTAATTCTGGTCGACGATTACAAAACTTTGAGGTTAGTAGCGATGATAGTTCATTACCGAAATATACATATCGAAAATTGTATGCTAAGTTGACACTAAGTTCCACAAAACATCATTGGTACAACGTGTACATACCTTCTCATAGTTACTTATGCGGTAAAGAGGATTACAGGTTATGATACAGTCTAATGAGTATATTCTCCTTTGCATATCTTACTCAGGTGACCAATCAGAGCTAAGCAGGATGTTGCCTCATTATAACTGCTTCAGATTGGATTTATTGAAATTGTAGTATGCGATTAAAATTGGCCATTAAAGCACAGAATGTATCCAAGATTATGCTTTTGTTGGGGAAAGAGGGAGTGAATTTGTGGATTTATAAATATAGTAACTCAGGGTTCCGTCATTTTGTAATAAATAATACCATAACACTTGTAAGTAAAATAACTAAAAAATGGCCTCCACTGTTTGGCTGGAACCTGGTCGAATCGAAGTGTTAAACACAGAGCGAGTAAGATACTGGGAAAATGGGAAGGGTTCTTCTATATTAGGCGCTGAAATGTTTGGTTTGGCGCATTGTTTACGCACTGTATTTTAAATTAAGTTTTAAATGCTAATTGGATTTGATGTAATTTGAGAATTGAAGGGACTTGCTAAATTTATTACTTCCTGTATTATTTTACAAGTAGTATTTTATTGCCGGTATTATATTATATCTTATTTTGTCTAGTTGAAATCGCGTTCACTGAACATTTTTGTAAATATTATAGTTTTTCTTTTTCAGTTTAAATAAGCTCACGAACATTATTTCATATCTTATATAAATAAACCATAAATAAAAATGTGCATAACACAAGGTTTTATATAAAAACACGAAGTTTTGAAAGGTTTCCATAGTGTTATAATTTAATTATATCTAAACATAAATTCTATATAATTGATTTCATATTTCAACATTATATTTTAAAATACGAAAAAACAAGCAAAACAAGCCACGAGCGATTGTAAACATGCAAAGAATATCGCCTAACACTTGGCAAATAAATTATCTATTGCCAAGTCAATCAATTGCCAATTAACCCTTGTATCATTGTGTTTTCAACCGATTTTAAAATGGACTCGTTCGCCAATTAAGCATCTCCAAAACATATAACTTTTAAAGTTATCTGAAGTACAACAGGACAATACTCTCAAACTCTGATAAATTTGCTAAGAGTAAATTATTTTTGACATAAATACGTATTTAAAATCGGTAATATCCAGAGCCCCGACAGGGGAAATCAGAATATTAAGATAGATGACATATTCATGTGTAAATGAAGTCTATGCATGTCCAATAGATTTTTCACTAATCCCCTCTCATCCTTGTACTGTGTAGAGGAGAAATGAATCACATTTTGGGCATGAGCTGGCTCGTTTAACCGCTATAGCTGCAGTTCACATCTGCGGGTCATGGCTAGTGCATGATAAAACTAAAAATAACGACAATTTCTACAATTGCATTTGACTAGTTGACAGTTTAGACCATTTGTGTGGAAATTATGTTTAGTGGAAAGTGGCAATTCGTAGAAGATTTCACTATGAAGCCAAAAATATCATAATTAAGTTCGACTGCGGTATAGCAAACGTAAACAGATTGTAAGAATAGTTCAATATAAACAAATTGATACCAAGAAGACTAAATTATGACATGTGCAGGTATATATAGAGGTTACCGAATAGTCAGGAACGAGGTATCCGAGCGTACAAAGTATTGTACAAAGTATTCATGCCTTACGGTACAATGGATACTCTGAGAAACCCGATTATGCTGTATTCGTTATTCTATTAATGAACAATATTTTATTCGATTTAATGTTAAAAAGTAATTTCTGCTTTAGCTCTTAAATAGTTTTTAAACCATTACAACATTATAATTTTTAAACACCAATTTTTCCCTTTCTAACTCTATTAGTCCCTCAAAAAATTTAATTACATGACTAATTCAAAATGACTATTCTTTCAAAAATTGGGAATATTTAGGACGTCGTTAAAATCTAGTTAGTTCACTATTTTATGTATATTTAATCAAGGTTAATTTTTTTTCTCCAAATATATTAAATATTACCTTAATCACTATGTCATGACATACACAAGAAAGTTTAATGCACATATCAAGAACAAAGACAGTAATATTTAGATTTTATCACAATTGTATATTTCCGTATATATGTAATATTAAGTATACGTAGAATTACTTTTAAATTGCAATATATACAGAAAAGTAATGTTAATATTATATCGTTATCTATTTTTCATATTATCTTTTGTAATGACAATGAATTGAAAGAAATAAAAACAATATTTTTCCATTTAGTTTTTCATAAAAAAAAACATTTGCACTTTACTTTTTAACAAATGTTCAAATCAGAAATTATAATACAGAAAATAACTTGATGGGACATTTTGTTAATACTAAAATCTCCAATAGTAAAAAAACAAAAAAAATTAAATAAAAATAATAAGTTTTATTATGATATAAATTGTTATAAAATTAAAAATTAAATAATAAAAATCATTTAACCATTGTTTTTGGTAGAATGAAAATGGAAATTCAATAATTCATATAAATATTTTACTGAATTAGTTTGTTTAATTATGGGAGAAAATATTAAAAACTGTCAGTTTAAATTGTTTTTTAGTTACTTCTTTAAACGAAATACATCATACTTCACAGTTATGATTATTAATACAAATCATTTTTTCAGAATTTGTTACTCTTTTAACGAATATTTATACCTGAAAATTACTGTTTTTGGCAATTAAGCCAGATTGTCTTTTAAAATACGCTAAAAACGGCCTAAAAAAACAATTAATTAGTTAAGCCTAAAGTATATCGTTCGTTAAAAAAACGTGGAAACAATTACAGGCAATTAAAATCGCATAAGAAAACTAAGGATTAATTTAATCCTACATAGCAACTTAGTTGACTTTCTAAGAAACTGAATTGATCAACAATCCGTTGAACTCTTTTATTAAATGAAATTGTGGTAATACCTTTAATGGCCAATTTCAAGAAAAAGCCCAACAAAAAAAAATACATCGTTACTACTTTGAAATATCTCTCTTAATAGCCCTTCTTTCCTTTCTTTATCTTTACAACATAAAATTTTATCGTTGAACTCTTTAAACTTTCATTATTTTGTCAGTAAATTACTTTCGGTTTGATATTCTTTCATTTCTTTTTTTTACTATAGTGGATTTTTAAAGATGAAAAGCCTCGAACGGTCAATAAAATTGAAAGGATTTTTTTATATATATATATACCTTCACATTCTTCAACTTTTGAACAGAGAATAAAATGAATTTTGGTTTGCTTGTACGAAGGGTTGAAGCAATTTGATTTCTTTCATTCCCTTGACCCTATTCAACTGCTTAAATCTGTAAAGATATATTGAAGCGCATGTTATTGTTGTAAACAACACTTCTTTTCAATCATCAAAAGGAAGATAAATGGCGCGTAATATGTTGAAAAGAAGTGTTAAGTTATTCTAGGATTGAAAAAGTAATGTTAGTTCAACCATATAAGAAATAGGGACGTCCCGCCCCTTGTACCCCCCCCCCCCCCCAATAATCTGGAAGCCCTAACAGTTGGGAATTTCAACTTCTAAAAATCCCCGAATTGGGAAAATTTACGCCTGAAAGAAAATTAATACTATTAGCAAATGAAAACGAGGAAAGATTAAAAATTGTTCAACTTGTATGATTTCATTTAAATTAGACCTCAGAACGGACACTATATTGGAATGTGGGTGCAACAAATCAATGATTGTGAAAGAACTGCTTAACATTACCTAATATATAAAAAAAAACGATGAAAAATGTCGATAAGTTGGAACTGGGAATTTTCATAACTGTTGAGTCTGAAATTTCGAATCATTAAGTTGGGTATTTTGAACCGTCAAGTTCGGAAACTTCTTGTTTCAATCCCCCAAAATATGTTTTGTGTAACGGCACTGAATGACGTGTATATTAGGGTGGAGTGAAAGTATAGGCAAAAATATTTTTTTTCGAATTTCAACTATTAATAGTGCGGAAAAGTTGTCATTTGGTATCATAATGACATACCTAAAATAATTTTATTCTATCTTTTCATCTTGAGGCTCCCCTCTGGCCTTAAATTCTACAAAATTGAGTTTTTTTCATAACAATGTGACGTTGATACTGTGGATCAAAGCTTCAATAACCCAAATGCGAGTTCTTCAGCTGATTCGTTCATATCATACCAAATACAAAGTTCTGTTAAAAGAATCATGTAAAGGGAAACAAATCAGTGTTCATTACCAGGCAAAGCTCAAAGCATTCAAAGAGAAAGCTTAACAAAAATTGTTCGATATTTCGGCCTGTAAATGTGAAATTTTCTCTTGCTGTTGTGAAAAGTATCGTAAGGTTCCTGTTGAAGAACATGCATTTCTTCATGACCAAAGAACTGTCAGAAGAATGGTCATCAGTACTGTTGACCTAACCGCAACACAAGTCCTTCGACGTAAGGTCGAACGAAAAGCACAAGAAAATGCTCGACTTTCTAAAAATGCTAAAAGAAATGAAAGTACAACACTAGTGTTCTCAAGTTCGAGTTCATCAGAAATGGAGATAAACGATGACATTTTTATGGCTTCTACTTCAAACACATAATCTTTTAGAACAACAGTTAATGAACCATCATATTCACTAGCAAAGCCACTACATAGTTCACAACAAATGCGAATTTCTTTACCAATATTGGCAAGGGGATGTGACAGATACGGTGTGTCCGATAGAGCAGCAGCAGCAATATCAAGTGCTGTGCTTCAAGATGTGGGTTTAGTTACGGAACAAGATCCTTCAAACGTGATTGACCGCAGCAAAATCATGCGAGAGAAAAAGAAGAAAAGGAAGAACATACAGGAGACAGAAAGACCGACAATACTACGTGGATTGTAATTCGATGGCAGAAAGGACAAGACATTAAAACTTGCAAGTTTTGATGGAAAAAAAGTATTGCTAAAGATTAGTTGAAGAGCACGTTACTCTGATTCAAGAACGTATCTTGGTCATGTGACTCCATCCAGTGGCTCAGCGAAAAACATCACCAAGAGCATAACTGACTATCTAACAGAAAACGAAATTTCTGCTGATAATATTGTAGCCGTCGGATGTGACGGAACCAACGTAAATACTGGAAGAAATGAAGGAAGAATAAGATTTCTCGAAGTTTATTTTAAAAAAACCTTACAGTGGTTGGTATGACAGCTTCATTCAAACAAGCTTCCAATACGACATCTACTAGAACAATTAGACGGTAAAACTACAGGTCCTCGTGCGTATTCTGGTATTATTGGAAAAGCATTGGCTAATTGTGAACAATTGCCAGTTGTATTATTTGACACAATTCAAGTTAACCTTCCAGAAATAAGTAGAAATTTTTTAAGTACTGAACAACAGTACTTTTTTTATATTTGCTAATCAGTGACTAGCGGCCAGTGTTCAACAAGTTTGTTAAGACGATAACCTGGTGCATTAAACCACTCAAGGTGGTTAACGACTGCAAATAGAATTTTGCGTTTGTATATCGCAACCTTTAATCCATCACAGAATTAGCAGAATACGTTATGAAAGTTTATGCACCAATGTGGTTTAGTATTAAGATTCACCACTCCTATAAAGATGGTGCCAAACACGTCTTCGAAACCATAAAAAGATCTCGTTATCTCTCTTCTGAAATGAAAACTGTGATAGATCCTGTAATTCAGCGCAATGGTTTCTTTGGGAGTCCAGAAAATATACTGTTAGCAATGATTACAGATGATCAAAAATCCATCAGGGACCTTGGTCTGCATAGGATCTTGGCGGCAAGATTTATTGAACTCCTCAAATTTACAATTCCAGATTTTAACTTCGAAGCGGAAGACTACCATGAACTCATACATTGGCAGAGTTTGGAAACAACTGAACCTTCGTTTACCATAGGAATTTCAGATGAAGCTTTGAAAGAAATGGTGCTTTATGGCCTACCTGAAGTGTTTGATTTTGCAAACTACCCATGTCATACTCAATTGGTGGAACGATGCGTTAAATTAGTTACAGAAGCATCAGCTGCGGTTTGTGGTGTAAGCAATAGAGATAGATGTATTAGAGTCAGATTGCAGTCTGGACAACTTATGCCACAATTTAACACCAAAGCAGAATATCGTCAATAATCAAGTCAAGTGACCCATTAAATTATGTTCAGTTGTTTGCATTGTGGTTACAGTTTTAGTTCTGAATAACAGAGAAATGTTTTACTAACATCTTTAGATTTAAGTGATACGTGTGTGAACAATGCTAAGCTGGATCACAAATTCATACTTGCTTCGCCTTTGTTCTGTAGTACTATATGGAAACTTAACATTTGTTGTAAAGTTCGTACTCCGGGTGGAGCCTCAGATTATCTTTAACATTGTCAGAACTTGTTAACTTGCTTATGTTTAAAAAAAATTACCCTATGTCCACAGTATTAAATTCTAATACATTTTTCTTATCCTATATCTTATCCTTACAACATTATTCAATTTTTCACTATTATTGGTAAACTTCAAGGCCCGAGGGGAACCTCTAGATATTATTTGCTATCAAAATCCTTTTACATGACAAATAATGTATACGAAAGGCAACTTTTCCGCACTATTAATTTACGTTAATCAAATTTTGATTTTTTCGCTCCACCCTAGTGTCTATATGTTCGTATATCACCCATTTTCACATTTATATTTTGACATGAAACGTCTTTCAGTTTCATTAATAGAATGTTGCTTGCTAAAACCGCATTTAAACGGAAGTATGTAGTGCGTTTGCCTAAATGTAGCTCCATGCATAACCATTGTAGCTCCATGCATAACGCATGCTGAGTAAAATTTGACACCTATACAATTTTTCTAGCATGATGTTTCGAATAGACGGTGGCGATTAAGTTGTATACTTCGTGCATGGATCCTTCATAGTATAGAAAGCATGTTATAATCTCGCTAACATCAAAGTGAGGCCAACATGTACGGCCTCAGACAAGTGGTAAATTACGTTATTCCATTCATAAATTTTCACTGTTACACATTTCCCAATTCATCAGCCAATCGCTAGTATTTTTTAATTCATAATTTTGAAAAGAAGTCACGTGTTTGAGGCCATTCGGTCTGAGATGTTGGTTTCACGATTATGACGTCATATTCGCTCTACTGCGGTCCATTCATGCTCGAAGGTTGTATATATGGGAACTAGGCCTTTCAGAGTGCAATTATAAAACGACAGGATCGAACCGGAGACTTTTTGTATGAGGGAAGCATGTTTTACCTTGTTACCATCTAGCTACGTGATTAAGGTGGACTTAATGTTATGTGAGTGTTCACCACACGTTATATCAAGGTTGTGAACACTAATACTTTTAGCAATTTTGATTTGTCGAAAAAGATTAATATTTTTCAAAAAATATTGAAGTGAAACATTTTTTTTAGTTTCAAAGCAATGGAAAAAACGTTTGGAAGCCGACTCTACTAAAATATTTCGAAAATAGTAGTTTATTGAATTTGTTGAAAATATAAATTAAACTCATTTGCAGTCAAAAGAATCACGCAGATTTAAAATTTTGTGTGATTTAATGCAAATCACACAATTTTTCAAGTTTATTTTTGATTAAATAAATAAAATTTTAAAATATAAAAATTCAAAAAAAAAACTATATTTTATAAAATTATAAGTAGTAATATTTAATTATGCTATTTCATTTTTTATCATTGACCGTTTTACTAAAACAAATTAATAACTTTAATTAGAGTAAAACACAATTTTCTTCTTATAAATTGGATACATTTATTCTTATACTTGGATTAATTAAACAAGCATTTATTTTTAATAATATGTGTCTGTTGATTACTTCGACAATACTTACTGCAACATCATATTCTGGAACTTTTATTAGTATTCGAATGCGAAATACGTAATAGAGTTGCTTGATATTACTTTCAACGATTAACAAAATGAATAGTAATTTATATTTCATTCAATATAACTTTTTAGTTTATGGTAACAGATATTTGCAACAGTCAGAATTAGATCATTAATACGAATTATTTCTATGAAGTGGACAAATGTTAGTAGTAATAAACATAAAATAACACTCTGTCTTACACTGGAAAAACTACCTATTATTTATAAATTTTGAGTTAAGAGTTTAAGGGCCGCTAATTTTCATTTCTAAGGACAACTTTAAAAAAAAATTAATTAAATATGCGTTTCTACTTTTTTTATAACATAATTTGGTTTACATCCCAACTGTTTGAAGTTTTATAGACGGCTTATCGTATCGTGTTTTGTATTTTTAAAATGCATAGTATTGTGCTTATATTGCATTTAGTCATTTATAATGTAATGGTAACATTACAACCAAAAATTTTGATTGACTATTCCGAGTATATGACATATTATATATTAAAAAAAAACTTTTAGAATACAGTTGTTTGTCATTTTAAAAATTCCAAAAACTTTAAAAATTCAAATTTTCACGACCAACAACAAGCTTAGGGCCCAACAAGGTTGGTCGAGTCCAGTATCTCCTAACTATTCCCCAATATGAATATCTAACTTCTTAAAATAAATTACTCCTGTAGAATTAACACTATTCACAGGAAAATTATTATATTTGTCGATTTTCCTATTATAAAAATTGAGATATATCCCTTCCCGATTAAAATGTGAGTAATTTAATTTAAAAGCATAACCTTTTCTTGCATTACTCATATTAAAATTCAAACCCTCGACATTATCTTGTTTAATAAATGCGAACAGTTGAATCAAATACCCCCTAAACCCTTTTCTCTTCCATTATATAAATATTCAGTAAACGCTTTTTCGGAATACACAAAATTTAAACTAAACACGCAAACTATGTAACAGTTATACCCTTTATCTTTTCAACGTATCAAAACAAAAGACAGACGAAATTCAGTTTTCCATTGCAAGTACAGATCCCCCACAACAAACCTTATAGACAACTCATTCCAAATTGCGTCACAACTTTCCCAAGGGGGTGTCCAAAAGCCTTTCCTCTCTGCTGCCATCCTATGAAATGCAACTTTTTCCATCATTTGAGAATTCATCGTCTGAATAAAAGATGAGATGATAAAGTCTCCCTAGTTGCCGAAACTGAATCTGGGGGAACAAATCAGTTTCAGATAGTATTCCCTGAAGAGAATTCTTCGGTTGTTTTGCTGACTATCATTTAAATAAACGGACTATAAAACTTGTACTAAAAGGACGCATGGACGCATCTATGCAAACGCATTGCTGTAGATGTTGTTCTAAATTGGGTTATAGGATATAAACTTGTCTTTAGTTTCCAGAAAAATTCAAACTTGAATAATGTAAAAATAAATGTTTGATTTTGAATTTTACAAAAATATTTTCAGAGATTAGAATAAATAAAGCATAAGTATGTACACTGTACTAAAGAGTACTTAAAATGAGTACTTGAACCTACTCGTTTTTTTTAGTGCAATTGCATCGTAAATGAGCGATGACGTACTCAAATGTAAGTAACCGTACTTCCTCAGTAATGAGCAGTGTGATTTAATATTGCTAATCTGAGCTTCTGTTCAAGCCATCTTAACACAGCGACCTGACAAATTTAAAATAGTTCATCAGGAGATGGTTTTCCATATCATTTGATCTCGATTGCTTAAATGGAGTTATTACAACTCAATTATCTTACTTCTCATTCTTTTAGCACGCCTCTTTAACATGTTTTCTATTTATAAATTATTCAAGTCACCCTGGTAGTTTAACGAACTGCGAATTCTGGACTGCGGTGCCTGAGGATATGGGTTCGATTCCCAGTTAGTCTTAGTTGTAATTATCGATATTTATTGAAACTGATTTATGAAGGGAGCCTATGTAGGTTAGCATCTGCTCTTTTTATTCATTTTTAAACCCATTTAACTTATTTTTAAGTACATGTCTTTTTTCGAAATTAAAACTTATGCATTCGTCGCCATGATAATCATCGAATACATTAAAAAATTAGTACATTTGGCTTTTTTTTAATACCTATTTTTAACTGTGTAAAATAAATTTGTTCCAGTTGGTTTGGTTCTGTTCAAGCCATCTTAACACAGCGACCTGACAAATTTAAAATAGTCGTTCAACAGATGGTTTTCCACATCATTTGATGTCGATTGCTTAAATGGAAACTGAGTTATTACAACTCAAGTATTTTACTTCTCATTCTTTTGGCACGCCTTTTTAACATTTCTTCTGTTTTATAATTTCTTCCAAGTCGGCTTGGTATTTTAACGTATAAGGCATTGGACTGCGTGCCTGAGGATATGGGTTCGATTCCCGGTAAATCTTAATTGTAATTGTCGATATTTATTGAAACTGATTTATGAAGGAAGCCTATGTAGGCTAGCATCTGCTCTTTTTATTCATTTTTAACCCATAGAACTTATTTTTAAGTACATGTCTTTTTTCGAAATTGAAACTTATACATTCCTTGCCATGATATGCATTCAAAAATGAGTACAATTGGCTTATTTTTAAATACCTATTTTTAACGGTGTAAAATAAAATTTGTTCCAGTTGGTTTGGTTGGCGCATTGATTATTAACCTCGTAATCTAGCTGTAAGAACGGGTTATTAGAGATTTTTAGTGGTTTATCTTCAAGGAAAGACCATACAAAACTATTATTTCAAGGTCTACTAAGTAATTTTAATTAAGGATTTTGAACAGTGGCCAGATGACGATGACACTTCCACTACTGACGAGCCCCATTTGAATTATAGTCAGATGACGAAAACACTTACACACTACGATTAACATGATAAATTTGTTTTTATGAATTGAACAGAGCAGTTTCCAAATGTGTCTTATTCTGAATAGCGATACTTTGAGAAAAATGTATTTTAATATCCTATTACAAATGATTGGAATAAAATAGGTTAGTTAATATTACTAATGTAGTTAGTTAAGTAGTTGAATAACTAGTTTTAGTTGAATAACTTTGGTATCATATTCAAATTGAAATGAAAATACCAGTGGTAGTCGCATTGCGTGTTTAACAAGTTACTTCTTTCTCTGCCTTATATAACATCAACTAACTGGATGTAAGAAAGTGCGGTTTTTCTAAAATGCTTCACACGATGGAAAGTTGTTACACAAATAAAAATTTTAGTTCCAAAATTCGATCATAGATAGCGCTGTACCTTAATAACAAACGAAAAAGACTTAAAAACATAAATACGTGGATTAAATTGGAGTAATGTTTTGGATATCGCTCGAGCTACAAAAAGCGGACATATCGAAATATTATAGTGGACTGTACTAAAGGATTTTAAATAATATAATACTTTAATATAGACGAGCTGACTCGAATCGCGGACGAGACTCTATCCACTCAGCCAAGAAGGACCGTTTAACTTCTGACAATATAAGTATAAGAACCAAACATGAGGTGATGACAGGAAAGGGTCGGTAAAGGAATCTGAATAAATAACTTTCGTTCGAAATTTGAGGATTTTTGCTTCGTAAAAAGTCACGTGATCAATGACGAAACGATTGTCAAATGTAACGAAAGTAGCCTTGCCGATAGGAGAATTTTTAAAAATGATAGTGGTATTTTTAAGAGTGCAAAAAAATTAAAAATTACAAAATGGCATATTTTTGTTCTAAATTCCTTTATAAAACTTCAATTTCACAACTTTGATGAAGTTTTAATGATTACTTTTTTTTTGCTGGGCGCTTTAACAAAAAGGTAACTATCACACGATTCATCATCGTTTTGGTCTAGAGGTAAAGTATTCGGTTATCACACAAAAGCTTCCGAGCGCAAACCTTATCCAGTGCACATCACTACAAACTACTATCGATTATATACACTCAATCGACTTCTTTTATCAAATATTATCGAATTACGCAAAAACACTGACACAAAATATACAACACTTGTAAATAACATTCATGACTTTACTAAGAAATAAGAACTTTCATTTCCTCTCACTACGTGTTCGTAATGTTGAATTTTTGTAACAGATTGAAATATTTAAAAGTATTCAGTGCATGTCGGATTCGAAAATGTTTCCTAAAATATCCGACGGAATATTAAGGAGTTTTCTTTTTATCATTCACATTCTTATCACGTAGCTACGTAGCTTTCTTTTTTTTTCTTGTGAGAAACAAATATTTATTCCTTTGCATGGCCAATCAATAGTTTAAAAATAGCATGTGTATGTTGTATTTCCGATGTTTACATACAACAAGACTAGTACAAATTTATAATTTTACAATGGAATTGCGAAATACAGTTCTAGAAAATATCTTATGCTCTTATGCATGTCAACTGTGTTTTTTTAAATGAATAAAATGCGTCATTATTTTGGATAAGAAAATTTTTCGTTCTTGCACTCCTAATTTTAATAAATATTATATTTTTTTAACGAGTTCGAAAACGCAACTCCTTCTTTACATTGGTTACATACTAAATTATACAGGCATTGGTAATAATACACAGCAGCGGAAATTTAATTTTTAATAATCAATCAATGCATTTGAATAACTTAGAACCAATACTACAGTGTGGCATTATTTGTTATGCGATTAACATTGTTTGGTTGTATCACATTTAGCTATATTAGAATATTTTATTATTTTTGCTAACTACTTTGCTTGTATTTCAAAAAAGTCACTTAATTTAAGTAGCCATAAAAAATAGTTAAAGCATGTAAAGGTTTATTATATATAGTTATATAGTGAAACAAAGACTATCGCCAACGATGTGTGACCACCCTGTAATTTAAATTCAATTTTTAATAAGATACAATCTGTTACTGAATTAAAAAATTTTTTTATCAGATTCCCATTTGTAAAGAAATAATAAAAGTATGTTTATCTCAAATTTTTATAATTCTGACAAACACAGTTTTTTTAATCACATTCTGTAATAACTGAGGGGTAATAAATGTTTGATAATTTCATTTTTAGCATTTTCGAAGGGATAATGTATTATTGTGAATTTTATTAATCGTTTTATAAAAGTCTCATGTTTTACTAATCAAAATTTAATATCTTTCTTAAACAAACTTTTTAAGATATATTTCGTCTTTCCCCATAGAGTTTTTCTGAATTTTGCTTATAAATCGGACGTTCACTAAATAAAAGTACAGCTACAGCATCTATTTAGCAATAGATGCGTAGATTAAAATATCAGCTTTCAGAAAATACAATTTTTATGACTAGTAACTAAATAAAACTTGCTAAACATGTAAAATCTAAACTATTGAATCTGCATCTGTTTTAAGTATAGCATAAAACATTCTTTGTGGTTTACTAAGGGAATGAAGGCGCAAGAATACTCTTATTTAACTCGTCAAATTCAAAGGTTACTGGACACAGTCGAGAAGGAGCTTTTTATTCGTTGAAGCTGGAATTACGACGGCAGTTAATTAAATACCGAAATACACACAAATGTAAAAGTAAAACTGTTTAATTTGACAATGTAATATGAAGAATTTTCTAACTCTATTGAAAGTTTTGTTCATTATACTGTGGCTTAAATATATTTCCAATATTGTTGGGGAACTATATTTCTCTGTGGAAGGATCAACTCCAACAGCATAAATGTATAGGTATAGGTATATGTATAGGTATATGTATAGTATAGCAGAAAACATTCTTTGTGGTTTACTAAGCGGATTAAGGCGTGATAATGCTCTTATTTAGCTTGTGAAATTCAAGGGTTACTGGACACAGTTCAGAAGGAGCTTTTTATTCGTCGAAGCTGGAATCACGACGGCAGTTAATTAAATACCAAAATACACACAAATGTAAAAGTAAAACTGTTTAATTTGACAATGTAATATGAAGAATATTCAAACTCTATTGAAAGTTTACTGTGGCTTAAATGTATTTTCAATATTGTTGTGGAACTATATTTCTCTGCGGAAGGATCAATTCCTACAGCATAAACGTATAGGTCCAAGTGAGCTTGTCCCGTGGTATAGTGGTTTGCGCATGCTTGTTGATAAACATGTCCATCTTCTATAGTATGATTGATTTAAATGGTTTATATGGTTTATCTTCTTTTGATGGTTATCTATTTTGTATTTTCCAGGAGTCCGTGGAGTGTGGTGGTGGCGTGATGATGGTTGATGGAAGTCACTCCACCATCCCCCCACCACCCCACCAAGAGGCCAGTTTCCAACACCAGGACAACGCAAGGAACACGTCATCGTCCATAGTCACCACTTCAGGTAGGCATTCCTTGCATTCCATGCTACCGAAACATGCAACACTCGGGTTTCTAACCGTTAGTGCAAATGTGTAGGTCAATCAATGGTTACCATAAAAAGTATAAATGGCAGACATGTCCATTTCACCGTCGAATTTCAAATGCAAAGTCAATACAAATTTAATTTAAGAGAATTTCAGATTTGCATCATCTTTCCAATGAGAAGCTTTTCTAATAATAATCTTGCTTCAAAATCTTCTTTTGAAGTTGAAAGCACTTGGAAAAGTTTGCAACTCGCCTTTGGTTGTAACGTTGAGTGGAATGACATTAAACTCAATATTGGGCAGCCTATTGAACTGTAACTCACACAGCTTTGCAAAATGATAGATTTCCTTCTTGTTTTGAATAAGAATTGTTTTATCTTAGTGATATTTTTGCTACAACATCCTCTTCTGCAGCTGAAAGAAATGCAAAATATTCATATTTTTTTTCTATACGAAACTTTAATTTACATACATACCTTTGTGCTATACTTTTGCTACTTTAACTGGATTTTGTATATTTTTCCTCGATATAAAATAAAAAAGTAAAATATCTCATTGTCCGCGAATGAGAAATTTTATTTTTTCCTTATCGAAAGTATACTTAATATTTTCTTTTACGCGTGCACAAATTGGAAATATTTTTTATGTTTTAATTAAAAAATTTAATTCATGTACTTACCTTTTGTTCTCTTCTTTTGCTACTTTAGATGGATGTATGATGTTTAACACTTAATACAGGGAAAAAGTAGAATTTCTCATTGACCTCCTCTTTCCAATGAGAAATTTTACTTTTTATAGTTATATTCTTTCTTTAAAATCTTCTTTTGTACCTGAAACAATAAAAAAATTATATTCATAATTCCATTCAAATCTCATGCAAAATTAATTTAGATGCATATCTTTATTTTTTTCTCCTACAAATTTAATTCGTATACTTTCCTTTGTTCTAAAATATTTCTACTTTAACTGTATTTAGGATTTTTCTCTCATAAAAAATTAAGTAAGTAGAATTTCTCATTGCCCTACTCATTGCATTGAGAAATTTTACTTTTTCCTTATCGTATATATGCTTAAAAATCTTCTTTTACGTTAAACAAATTGGAAATCTTTTTTATGTTTTAATTAAAAAATTTAATTTCTGTACATACCTTTTGTTCTCTTCTTTTGCTGAATTAGATGTATGTATGATGTTTAACACTTAGTAGAGGAAAAAAGAAGAATTTCTCATTGGCCTCCTCTTTCCAATGAGAAATTTTACTTTTTATAGTTATATTCTTTCTTTGATATATGCTTTTGCACCTGAAAAAATTAAAAATTATATTAAAAATTCCGTACAAATCCCATTCAAATTTAATTCATATACTTTCTTTTGTGCTATAATCTTGCTGCTTTAACTGTATTTAGGATTTTTCTCTCATAAAAAAGTAAGAAAGTAGAATTTCTCATTGCCCTACTCATTTCAATGAGAAATTTTACTTTTTTTCTTATCGTATATATGCTTAAAAATCTTCTTTTACGTGTAAACAAATTGGAAATATTTTTTATGTTTTAATTAAAAAATTTAATTTATGTACATCCCTTTTGTTCCCTTCTTTTGCTGAATTAGATGGATGTATGATGTTTAACAGTTAGTAGAGGGAAAAAGTAGAATTTCTCATTGCCTCTTTCCAATGAGAAATATTTTACTTTTTATAGTTATATTCTTTCTCCGAAATCTGCTTTTGCACCTGAAAAAATTAAAAATTATATTCATAATTCCATACAAATCCCATTCAAATTTAATTTACACATATATCGTTTTTTTTTTCCTACAAATTTAATTCACATACTTTCCTTTGTGCTACACTTTTGCTACTTTAAGTAGATTTACTATGTTTAGCTCATATTAGAGAAAAAGATAGAATTCAACGTTGCCTACTTTTTTTAATGGCAGTGTTTGCCTCTTCGAATTATTGCTTTAATATAATCTTTTGCACCTGAAAAATGAAGGTATTCATTATTTATTCACCAAATTTAATTCACTTACGGACCTTTGTGCTATTCTGTTGATACTTTAAATGGATTTATACTGGTATTACTCGAAAGGGAAGATGAAACTCGAATTTGTTAATGTCTTCATTTGAATGAGTAATTTGTAATTTGTCATGTTCCTATTATATATTTTGCACCTATGTGAATTTGTCAGAGAATATTTATTAATTAACAAAACATTTAGACAACAAGAAACTTTAACCTTCAATTTTTAACATTAAACTTTTATGGTGTGCAAATACACTTTCTACTGCCCTATTTTGTCTACGATTAACTAAATTTTTTATTTATATAAATTTTTTATATTGCATAGTTTGAATATATATAAAAGAGAAATCTTAATTCTAATAAAACCCTTCAGCTCTCTTTTTACTGTACCTAGATATTTGATGGGATTTCACTTCTAATATAGAAGTAGATTAAATTTTTCTTACTTGTATAATATTTTCTATCAGAAATTTCCCTTTCTCCTCTTTTAATCTATCCTTCCGTACTTTCTCAATTTTAACGAAGACACATAGTAAAATATTATGAATCTACCCAACCTGCTACCAGAATCGTTAAAAAGAGAAATTAGACCCATATACAAATTCGCTTAAAAATTATGTCATACCTTATGTTTCTATCCCTTAACATGTTTTCGATTATGAAATCCATGTACAACAACTACGTTATTATGCCCCTGTTAGAATAAAGCAAATTATCCCTTTCGGGAATAAAGGGATATTTATATAATTTCAACTCTCTTTCTATCCCACGTATTAAAATACAAACCCTTAATATCTCCTTGTTTAACATAGTTGAACATCTAGGTTACATTTTCTTTAACTATAAGAATTTTTTTAAAGTATATATTGATAATCGAGGCTTAAAATAGACAGAATAATTTTATTATCCCTGTAATCAATTACAAATTAAGGTCATTTTTATTAAATATATGGTAACCAAAATTAGCTGGAAATAAGGTCTTTTTTACTTTTTTTTATTCCACATATCTAATCCTAATAACATGCCTGCTCTATAAAGATTATATGTGTAGAATAGTTGAAAAGAAATTAGCTATACCCTTACATGCTGTACGTTATTTAATTTTAACATATTAATACATAACTTATACGTTTTCAATTTTTTTTTTTACAAAATCATCAAACGTAATAACATAAATGGAATAATATCTTGAATAAAATGTGTATATCAATGACAATCCGGAAAAAAGTTTTAGAATTAATGTAAGTACTAAACATTTAAATCTCTACAATTCCTTATAAGCAAGTAATTTTAAATAATAGCAGTCGTACATTCCATAAGTATAGAAAAAATCTTTCTTTCAAAGTCAAGAAAATAATTTTGAGTGACATTGTGAAATTTATTGGCCATAAGACCATGCTAATATACTTTTATATCGAATAACACTAAATGAAACAGGAGGAACAGATGATATATGAAATGCTGTTTAAGTTTGTATCTCAAATTAATATTGCTATATATTGAAATTTATATTAGAAGAGTAAGATATGTAAACTGAATTCACTTACTTTTATTCACTATAAAGATTGTCATATAATCATCAGTTCTGCAATAGTTTTACACGTTGTAAAAAGTATTTCTAATTCAAATTAATAAAGATTCAAACTCAAAATCAAAAACTTTCATGTAAAAATCATTTTACAAGACAAATTGATGTTTCAAGCAGCATTGTTGCTTTTCTTCATTTAAAAAAAAATTAAACAGATTTATTAACAACAATGGAAAATCTAACTGATGCAACATTGTTATGTTCACCTGAATTACTTTAACAATATCAGTTTAATTATCATTTTTTTTTACTTAGAAACATTGTTAGTCTAAAACTGTAGCAGTTTCTTAGATAAACATATATAATAGAGTAACAATTGCACGTTCTTCACACAGTGTTAAATAAAACGATTCATTATAGAGAAATTTCCAAATTATATAACTGTAAAAAGACCTACTAATAGTGGTTTTATCAATTTTTTATTTGTCCTCGTTGGTTAAATTTAGGTCGCACTAGACCCGCATATTGGACTATATGATGACGTTTTGAGGTCTATTCCGAAAAAACGACCCGAAAATGTATATGTAAATAAATATATATATATATATATATATATATATGTAAGATATTTTATAATTCTTCTCCGCAGTTTAAAATTATAGCATTACCTTAATTAACTTTCTTTAAATTTTCCCAGTACCAAAGCATCCAACATATTTAATCTCAAGAGGCAATATCCCACTCTTTGATATCGGATGAGTCACCATTACACATGTGACTGCTTTCCCTCCCACGCCACTTCAAAACCCCGAACTCAAACTAACTAGAAAATGCGAACTAAAAGTTGAAGAACCAATCAGAGGTGTCCAGGGTGTATTCTCTTCCGAAAATCTCCATCTTGAAACAGATTCACGATGTAACCTCGAAGCTAGGAGGTCTTGTTCTGAAGTCCTGAACAATAAATTATGTGAACATAATATTTCAGCCTTTGTTTGATACCATCAAAACTGACCCTGTCTAATAACTATAACGACTGCA
Organism: Troglohyphantes excavatus; assembly: GCA_963932185.1. Taxonomy (NCBI): domain Eukaryota; kingdom Metazoa; phylum Arthropoda; class Arachnida; order Araneae; family Linyphiidae; genus Troglohyphantes; species Troglohyphantes excavatus. The sequence continues at coordinate 48,068,063 of OZ010675.1, forward strand.
CATCTAAATAATAAACATCGCACACACACACACACACACACACACATATATATATATATATATATATATATATATATATATATATATATATATATATATATATATATATATATATATATATATATATATATATATATATATATATATATATATATATATATATATATATATATATATATATATATATATATATATATATATATATATAAGAATGTTAGGTCTTGATAAACATAAAAAAGGTGCAATGTTTAGTAAGACAGGTTTTTTAATTGTATTTACACAGCTTCCTTTAAACATACCAATCCAAAATAAAAATAAAGTTGAACACCTTTTTTTTCCAAACTGCTGTCATAAGTTTCTCAAGTTTCATTAACACTGTAGAACCTCTCCGCACTGCACCAATCGAGTGTGTGGGAGTGGAACAGTCTGAAGGGAATAATTGGAAGTGGGACGAAATTGCAAAATAAGGATTGGGACAGCGTATTCTTGTTAGGGGTCGCCACTTATTACGCCTCACATCGCGATTGGGTCCGCTTTTGTTTTTTTCTTTAAACCATACAAAGGACCAGCACACTTTCCACTAGAGTATAATAATAAAGGATCATCTCAACACTTACATATATTCACATATTGCACGGCATAAAGTTGTTGTCTCATTTTCATAAGTTTTTTCACTCGACGTTAAACTATCGTTTTTCTTACTTTCCCGAGCGGTACAATACATTAAAGGAAATATACCAACAAACTCTCGAACCTCTGATCACCGTTTTCTCCCTATGAACGAAACCATATGGTCTAATGGATCATTTGTTAGTTCTTGTGAGTTTCTCTAATTAGTGACGGTTATGTTATTTCAGTAAGAAACTTTCCAATTTGTCTCGCCCCCAATTCAAGTCACGTTGCATTAACGAGCGTGAGCTCTGCAGAGTTAATAACGGTCCAACCGATGTTGAAGTAATAGCGAACAAAATTTAAATTTTGGGTCAATTGCAAAAATACGTAGCAAGAACAGTTTTTTTTTAAAAAAACTCAACTTCCAATTAAAATATCAAAGGTTTTCTATGAACTTACCAAATTTTTCAAAATCGGATCATTAGTTTCCATGATTAAAACTGACAAACATAGATACCCGTCATTTCATAAGTATTCATTTAACTATTTTCATCATTACCATCAACTGAATAACAAAGCATTAACCATAAATCTTTTAAAAATTCAAATCAACTAAATCGCCTGAGAAGACTTTATTGGCTACAATGTGGCTACAATTTATTGGCTACAATGTGTTTGTTGGCTACAATTGTACGACATAAATCCTCACAATAAAAAATATCTGCTAAATATCAAAATACTGGTAATTTACATAAATCGACGAATTTCCGTTTCAAATTATATTCAACTCATTTTAAAGTTTGTGCTGAAGCAAATGACATGATGTAACAATGCATATTATTTTTAAAAATCTCTCAGAGTATATAAAAAATAAAACAATAATATGTTTTCTATTTTTAAAGCTCTGTGATATTTGTTTTCCATATTCCAAAACTATAATGTTTGAGAAGAGTATCATTTGCATTATATTTCAAGTAGCGGAAATGTCAACTCAATGTACAAATGAGGTTCTGCGAAGACATTTGAAATGCAAGATAAAAATTATTTCTCATATATATTAAAAGGAAACGCATTACTTTTATTATATACATAGTTTGTTATTTATTCTGTTTCGATAGCAGAATATTAGCATTGAATAATTCTTTGTATCTTTCATAATTGTTTGTTAATATTTAGATAATGAACTTTTATTGTTGCATAAAGTATTCAATTAGGAAGGGGAATAATTTTATTTCCATAAAGGGGAGACCGGGGAAGATTATTAATATTTTTGCTTTGTAATTTTCGAACAGATGGGGTTAACAGTTTACATTTCTATCATTAGAATGTCATTTAAAGTGTATCTTTGGAAATATTTTCCTGTAGTTTTGAGACCATAGCGATTAGTGGTTATTTCAGAAAAATAAGTTTTTGTCAGGGCCAAATGTTTGTGACAACCAGCCCTGTCACCGGATTGATTGTCACAGACTTTCATATTGGTTGTCAGGAGTTATTTAGTTGCTACTTGTACGTAGGATTTTAAGCGGACAGGTATGGTATCTGATCAGGTTATTTACGAAATATCTAGACGGGATTTCAAATATATCAGTAGGGAATGGAAAAAGTCATTGGAGGAAAAGCTAGCTAGGGATATTAATAAAAATCCAAAGGAGTTTTTTGCGTATGCCAATGGGAATAATAAGGTAAACACCTATCTGGGTCCATTAAAAGATAATCAAGGTAATTTTGTTAAAGATGATGAAGAAATGGCAAATATTTTGAATGAGTTTTTATGGATGTTTTCAACAGAGATTTCAACGGAGGTCACTTAACCATGGGAAATAACTTATGCCAGGAAATACAGGAATGTAAATTTTCTAGGGAGGATATTGTTCATTGTTTAAAGAGTATTAAACCTTTTAATGCCCCTGGGCCAGATGATATTTATCCAAAAGTTCTGGTTGAATGTGCATAGGAGTTGGGGGATGTTTTGATGATAATATTTAATTCTTCATACTGTTATGGTAGAATACCGTTAGACTGGAAGTTAGCAAATATTACTCCACTTTTTAAAAAGGGCTTAAAATGTGAACCGGGGAATTATCGACCAGTTAGTTTGACTTCCGTCATTTGCAAGATATTTGAAACTTTATTAAAAAATCATGAAATGAACTTTCTAGAGACAGGGGGATTGCTCTCAAGTATACAATATGGGTTTAGAAAGAGTAAATCTTGGGATACTAATTCATTACAATTTTATGATGGAGTTACTAAAGATTTGGATTGTGGAAATAGTGTGGATATAGTTTACATCGATTTTCAGAAAGCTTTTGACAAGGCTCCGCATGAAGCTCTGCTGTATATGTTAGATAGGATTGGGATTCGGGGCAATATTCTTAAATGGATAAGAAGCTGGTTAACAGGTAGAAAGCAAAGAGTACAAATTAAGGGAAAATACTCTCGATGGGTAGAAGTCAAAAGCTGAGTTCCACAGGGTTCTGTATTGGGGCCATTGTTGTTCATTATTTTTATTGATGATATTAGTAAGAACGTTGCAAGTAGAGTTAGCATCTTTGCGGAAGACTTAGAAATCATGAGCACCGTAAATAGCATAGAACAGGTAGAGCAATTGCAGGTCGATTTAACTAAAATTTCAGCATGGGCTGTTTGTGGGGTAGGTCCTTTAATATTAAAAAATGTGAGGTCTTGCACGTGGGACTTAAAAATGGAAAGGCTTCTTATTATCTGCAAAGTTATGAGATTAGTGCCAGTGACATTGTTAGTTATCTTGGCGTTTCAGTAAGTAGGGATTTTAAATGGGGACACCATTGTGGGACAGCCAGTAAGAAGGCGAATAGAATGCTGGGATTTATTAAAATAAATGTATCATCTAAATCTAAGGACGTAATTTATCCACTATATAGGAGTTTGGCTAGGCCCCATCTAAAGTATGCAGTACAATTCTGGTCACCTTATCTCAAAAAGGATATTGATTTATTAGAACGGGTTTAACATAGAGCTACAAAAATGATTCAGGGTACTTCAGGAATGAATTACGAAGAAAGGCTTAGAACTCGAAATATGTATACACTCGAGAAGAGAAGGATTAGAGGGGATCTTATTCAGTTATTCAAATTTATCAAATTGGGTTATGTGGCGGGATTGGAATTTAATATTGCCAATGTGACTAGAGGCCATGGATTCAAATTATACAAGTCACAGCTTAATCGGGATGTTAGAAAGCATTATTTTTTTTAATAGAGTTATTGACAAATGGAATGGTTTGCCTGAGTATGTTGTTATTTCTTCAGGGGTGGGTGGTTTTAAAAAACAATTGGATCGGCATTGGGGAATCGTGTGGATGATGGATTGATAGGACCAACCTTGCTGGGCCTAGAGCCTGTAGTTGGTCGACATTATTTGTATTTGTTGTCAAAATTCGAAAATGGACTAATACAATGTCCATTACTAGGCCTATTTTTTGGTCAAGTAAAGTGAGTATTAGTTTAATTGATTGCTCAATAATGAATTGAATGTCACTTTACATTATAGCCAAACTTTGAGTACAAACTTTAAAATTTCTTATTTCGGAACTTAAGTTTTGAACTTACACCACTTTATATAAAGGCCAGATGTAAGAAATGTCTGTTTTTTAACGCTTCAAGCTTTTATTTTCTGTGAACTAACAATAATTTATTTTTTGGGGTGTAGTACATTAAATAAAAGTGTTTTTTTTTAATTATGTATACTTATAGCTTTTAAGTTTATAGTGGAAAATATCAGTATACCAAAAATCCCTTTTAAAAACACCGTATTAGCATCATTATGGTACGACTATAATATGTGTATGCCATATATAAAACCCTGTGTCGTATGCTA